>CAJQZJ010000594.1:1898731-1938252 GCA_907164525.1 Lophiomys imhausi
TCAAGAGGCCAGAGCTTCACATTTCATTTTTAAGTATCTCTAGGTACGATACCATTAGGAAGCGTTACTTTTAATTTTGTATCAATATACAAAGATCTATTCAAATGTGGCTAAATATACTCTTAATTTTGTATCAATATACAAAGATCAATGCCTATGTGGCCCAATACAATCTTAATATTGCGTCCATATACAAGGGTTAATACCATTGTGGCCAACTATAATCTTAATTTTGTATCAATATACAAATATCAATACCGACGTAGTCCCATACAATCTTATTTTTGCACAATAAAAAATGGTCAATACCACTTAAGCCAAATATACTACTAATTTTGTATCAATATACAAAGGTATAAGGGCATATTCAATAATCTGACCCTTCTTCTTGGTCCTTCTTGTGCTATGTCTATGTCTCAATTTTTCTCAAGTCCATGCATTCCTACATAGGAGATAAAGAAGGATACAGAAAAGGGAAAGAAGGAATACCCTGGGTCTAACCTCCAAAACCCATTAAACAGGACCATTTAACAACTTGTAATCTCTTCCCCTAAATAACAGAGTTTTCAGTTGTCCTTCAAATAACCAAAAAGGAGGGGGGGGGCGGAGAAACACCCTCCCCACCCTCTGGGTATGAGACGTCACTCTCTTAAAATGACTTCCTGCTGGTTTGGGTCGTAGTAAACCTGTTTGGGGCCCGAACCAAAATGGAAAAATGGTTAAAAATGTTAGTACAATCCTTTTATGTTCAGTCCTTCTGTTCTCAGCTGTTTAGATGTCCTAAGGAGTTTGTAGGCAGAAGGTGAACTTCCAGGCTTTACTGAGGTTCTGGCTGGGGCATTGTGTAGAGCTGAACGGTCTTAGCGATATTCAGTTGTTGTGGTTGTAGGCTTTTGATGGAGACAGCTATTGAGGGAGTCTGTCAGGCTGAATCATCTGGGTCACTCGTCTTCTTTTGGTGTCTGATTCTGTTTTCTGCTGAGGTTTCCGTTGTCCAGTTGTCCCTGGGTTCCTTGAATGGATGCTTTGATTCCCCTGGAAAGATAAGAACAGAGCCCTGCCCTAATCCTCACTCATTTTTTTCTTGTAGTCTTTCTTGTTTTGAATTGCTAATTGATCAGATAGGAAAGTAAACAAATACTGTCTAATTTTAATGATGTGTCACACATCTAAAGAAAACCTAAAATCAATTATCTTATTCTATGCTTTAGATTTTATTTTTTAAAGCATTTTCTACTTTATACTATGTTTTAATATAAATTAAAATTTTTATGCAAGGAGAAAACAGATAATTAGAGACTTTTTAAACTATCAAAATAAAAATAATCTCTGAAAGACCCTAAGAGAATTCAAGTAATTAAAATGAGAAAGCAAATTTATACATGAGATTGTCTAAATCTCCATGAAAAGTCCCTAGCTGGAAGCCTCTAATCTCATAGACAGGTAATAGATGTAGAGACAATATGAAGCTCATCAAAATACAGAGTTCAATCATAGCCAAGAGGTCTCAGAATCTATTAAGTTCTGCATCCTTGTGCAAACATTAATAAAAACATACCACCCTAACCACAGAGCAAATCCACTCACAATGGTAACACATATCTGGCCTATCACCGGATATTAAATCAGAGAACTTGGCTATAACTATTTTTTTAAGTTAGGACTGCCAAAAAGAAAATAATATAAGAGATACAATATCTGCCACTAGATCAACTGCTAACATTCAGAAGAGGAGGGTGGGGCTAAGGAATCTCACATAAGTGTCTCAACTTTCTTCATGCTTATCACAACCCTTCAAATTCATAAAAATGCCACCAAAACTGGACATGGAAAAGGGTAAATTGTTATATTTCTCTCAATTATTACAATCAAGTCTATGGCAGAAAAATTGGTTGAAATGCACAAAGAAAGTTGAATATAAACTCAGTTGGTCCTGTTTACAAAACCACCCGATTCTTTAACTAGACAAATGTGAATGTTGTCAACTCATACAATTTGAGCTATGAGCTTTTGTCATTTTTTACAGTGCTAAACTTTGATTCCTTTTTATTACTTTTAAAATTTATTCATTTACTAAATAGATGTTGTGAGTAACTCTTTGTGTATATGCCCACCTTTTCCCAACCCCACCACATTCTCTCTTTGTTGTGTATTTTTGAGATGAAGTTTCATGTAGCCCAAGCCTTGCCTTGAATTTTAGTTTATATTGAAGGAAAGAGCTGATATACAATTTTTAAAACATTTGATATTCAATTAAGAAAATAAATTTTCTTCCACAAACATGTGCTTCTGGAATATATTTATATTTATACCCATAATTGTAATGTTTATTTTTATAAAAGTAAATTGAATTTATTTTTACCAAGATCGAGGTTCTAATAAAATTGATATTAAGTTAAATAATGAAAGTAACAGGGTCTTGTATAAATTTGATCACTGCACACAGGCTAGCATAATCATCTCAAGTAGCATAGAGCTTTGGAAGACTGAGAGTTTTTTTTATTACTGGGACACATAATGCAATGAATAGACCCTTTTACACAAAACTGTACCCCTATAGAGGTTGTCTCTCCCAGTGATAAGTATACAATCTTAGACAGGTTGTTCTTCACAACTGATGTTCAAAATTGACATGCAATGTTGTAACTCAAAGTTCATGATGGTATACTATTCATCAAAACAGACTAAATCAATGCATAGTAGAGGTTTACATGGAATAGCTCTTTTTTTTAAAATTTAAGGTGTATCTTTTCCACCAACATCTCCCCCCTTTCAGTAAAATAAAAAGCTCTTTTTCTTACAACAATAAATATAATATAAACAATAAGAACAATTAGACAACAATTATGAAAATTATAAGGTATAGCATATAATCCCAATGTTCAGTCCATATGTAGGTGGCAACTAATAAGAATATTCTATTCTATTTCTATGAGTTTAAAGTTCTATACCTAACTCAATTTCCATCCTAACTTACATTACCAACTTAAAAACATCTTCTCAGCACAGGAACATGGACTTGGTTACCTGTTAGTGGGACACCCCCACCCTAGTGGAGCTGCCATGTGTGCCTCCTGTGAAAGTGGAAGCTCGTAGACCTCATGTGACTAACGAAATAAGGGGAGCTGAAACATGGAGGCACCCCCACACCACAGAGATGGGATGGGTGGGAGACGGGGAAGAGGGTAAGAGGGTGGGACCAGGAGGGGTTGGAGGGAGGGGTGGTAATGGAGACATAACTTGAAGTAATAAATAAATGTTTAAAAAATAATAGAATAGGGGAAGGAAGATGGCGGCGACCTACACTGATGCATTTTGAACGCGGGGAAAAAAGAGCCATAAAAAACACAGAGTTATTGGGCACTGTGCAAAAACCGGAGGGGCTAGACCCTCCCGGGAACACTCACAGCTCCCAAGGGACTGTTAAAAGTCCCAGGGTAAGGCTCTCTCCCCATATCTTGCAGACATGGAAGCCACTAAACCCGGGATTCGGGAACTCCCATTTGGAGAGGCGCCTGGTAAGATCGTCCCCAACTCACAGCAGGCAGAATTAGAGGCCACTTGGCGATAGTTCACTAGCCTATTGGACTCCCCACACCTCAGGTAGAACTTATACCCACTTAAAAAATTTTGCGAGATAGTGGAAGTCTTAGCAAGGAACAAACAGGGGGCTCAGCGGGTGGTCCACAGCCGCTTGTGAAGCAGAGGGCGGGAGGTTCCGACAGAACGCGGGAAACCGGGAACACAAAGGCGGGCGGGAGGGGCCGAATCCCGCGCACTTACGGCAGCACAGCTGGAGAGGGAGCCCGGCTGGCAGGGCCAAATCCCCACAAACCCACGGAGGGACAACTGGGGAGAGAGTCAGGCGTGGGCTGGGCCAGGGATCCGCGCACCCACGGCTGAGCTGCTGGGGCGAGAGGTCCACTCAAGCGGCCAGGGGATCCGGGGCACTGTGCACCCACGACTGAACAGCCAGGGAGGGAGAGCCGCGGCTATGCAGACAGGGAGGGAATCAGGCTCAGAGGCCAGGCCTTGGCGAGAAGCCTAGTGAGAAACCAGAAATCGGGACCATAGCTGTATTCTGGAAAATCCAGACATATTAGGTGTACAGCCAGACCCTGTCAGCCTCCGTGACGACGAACAAAGCCCACAGAATCTGTGCCTGGGCAAACAGGTCCATACCATCAGAACCATTACAGGCTGATAACTCAGAGTGCAACATAGAGAAGTCTGAATTGGGAGCAGTGAAACAATTCCGGTCCATTACTCACAACCTGGGAATAGGCTGCACCAGCTCACAGTGCCTCAGACGATTAAAACAACAGTGACCCTGAAATCCCCCTGTAAGCAACGACAGATAGCCAAGTAACTCGTCCCCTGCACCAAAGCATCCACTGTGGAACCAAGCACAGAAAACGACAAGAACAGACAGCTAAACGCACCCAATGGCGAAAGGTCAAAAAAAAAATAGAAATCAAGGAAATATGACTCCAACAAAGCAGAATTATCCTAGCTCATCCAATTCGGATGACCTCACACCAACAGAAACACATGAAAACGTTGACAATTCTGCATTATGGAAAGTGATAGAGTCCCTGCAAGAAGAACTTAAATCTATGAAGGAATTCAAAGAAGCCACAATTCTACAACTCAAAACAAGGAACAACACCATTAAAGAGCTCCAAGCCAAGCTGACAGAGCTTGAACAGGAAAAGGACAAGGCTATGAAGGATTTTCATACAAAAACAAGCAAGCTGGAGAAGGAAATGTACAAAACGAACAAAACCATACAAGACATGAAAATAGAAATAGAAACAATAAAGAAAACATAGTCAGAGTTAAAAGAGGAAGTGGAGAACCAAGGGAAGAGAACAGGAACTACAGATGTGAGTATCAACAATAGGATGCAGGAGATGGAAGACAGGATCTCAGGCATGAAAGATTCAGTGGAAGAAATCAGTACAACATCCAAAGAAAATGAGAAGGCTAAAAAATCTCTCAACCACAACATCCAAGAAATCAAGGACTCAATGAAATGATGGAACCTAACAATTATAGGTATAGAGGAAAGAGACGACTCCCGACTCCAAGGTCCAGGAAATATCTTCAACAAAATCATAGAGGAAAACTTCCCAAACCTGAAAAAAGAGATGCCAATAAAAATCCAAGAGGCTTACAGAACACCAAACAGATTAGACCAGAAAAGAAACTCCTCTCGCCACATAATAATTGAAACTCCAAATGTACAGAACAAAGAAAGAATATTAAAAGCTGTAAGAGAAAAAGGTCAAGTCACATACAATGGCAGACCCATCAGAATTACACCTGACTTCTCCTCAGAAACTTTAATAGCTAGAAGGGCCTGGTCAGATATACTACAAGTCCTGAGAGATCATAGGTGCCCAGCCAGACTACTTTACCCAGCAAAACTCTCTATCAACATAGATGGAGAAAACAAGGTATTCCATGACAAAATCAAATTTAAACAATATCTACCCACAAACCCAGCCCTACAGAAAATCCTAGAAGGAAAATCCCAACCCAGAGAAGAAAACTCCACCCAAGAAAACAAATGGAATAGAAAATTCCTCAGCAACTAAACCAAAAGAGGCACAGGACCACCACCTATACCAAACTAATGGGAAATAACAACCCCAGTTCACTAATATCCATCAACATCAATGGACTCAACTCCGCAATAAAAAGACATAGGTTTACAGAGTGGATCCGCAAGCAAGACCCTTCCTTATGCTGTATACAAGAGACACATCTAACTACGAAAGATAGACACTGCCTCAGAGTAAAGGGCTGGGAAAAGGTTTTCCAAGCAAATGGACCCAGGAAGCAAGCTGGAGTAGCCATCCTAATATCAAACAAAACAGACTTCCAACTGAAGTTAATGAAGAAAGACAAAGAAGGGCACTATATACTCATTAAAGGGAATATTCATCAAGAGGAAATCTCAATACTGAACATCTATGCCCCAAATACAAAGGCACCTACTTTCGTAAAAGAAACACTTCTAAAACTTAAAGCGCACGTCGATCAACACATTAGTAGTGGGAGACTTCAATGCCACTCACAACAATGGACAGATCATCAAGACAGAAGACAAACAGAGAAATATTGAGTCTAACAGAGATCATGAAACAAATGGACCTAACAGATATCTACAGAACGTTTCACCCAAACACAAAGGAATACACCTTTTTCTCAGCACCCCATGGAACCTTCTCCAAAATCAACCACATTGTCGGTCACAAGGATAGTCTCAATAGATACAAGAAAATTGAAATAACACCTTGTATCTTATCAGACCACCACGGAATAAAGCTGGTCTTCAACAGCAAAAGAATCAACAGAAAGCCTACACACACATGGAAATTGAACAGCTCCTTACTGGATGACCACTGGGTCAGGGAAGAAATAAAGAAGGAAATCAAAGACTTCTTAAAATCCAACGACAATGAAGACACAACATACCCAAACCTATGGGATACATTGAAAGCTGTGCTACGAGGAAAGTTCATAGCACTAAGTGCTTTCAAAAAGAAAATTGTGACAGCTCATATTAGTGAACTAACAGCTAAGCTGGGTGAATTGGAAAAAAAAAGAAACAAACACTCCCAAGAAGAGCAGAAGGCAGGAAATCATCAAACTTAGGGCTGAAATCAACAACTTAGAATCAAAAAGAACTATACAAAGAATCAATGAAACCAAGAGTTGGTTCTTTGAGAAAATCAACAAAATAGACAGACCCCTGGCCAAATTAACTAAAAGGCAAAGGGAAAGAACACAAATCAACAATCAGAAATGAAAAGGGAGAAATAACAACAGACATTGAGGAGATCCAGAAAATATTCGGGCATTACTTAAAAATCTATATTCCACTAAATTTGAAAACCTAAGCGAAATGGACAATTTCCTCGATACATTCTACCTACCAAAACTAAATCAAAATCAGATTAGCAGCTTAAACAGCCCAATACCCCCTAAGGAAATAGAAACAGTCATTAATAATCTCCCAACCAAAAAAAGCCCAGGGCCAGATGGCTTTAGCACGGAATTCTACAGGACCTTCAAAGAGGAACTAACACCATTACTTTTCAAACTCTTCCACCACATAGAAACAGAAAAAACACTGCCAAAATCATTCTATGAGGCCACTGTCATTCTGATTCCTAAACCACACAAAGACCCAACAAAGAAAGAGAAATTCAGACCAATCTCCCTCATGAACATAGATGCAAAAATACTTAATAAAATACTAGCAAACCGAATTCAAGAACACATCAAAAGTATCATACACCATGATCAAGTAGGCTTCATCCCTGGAGCGCAGGGATGGTTCAATATACGAAAGCCTGTCAATGTAATTCACCACATAAACAAGATGAAAGAAAAAAACCACATGATAATCTCGCTAGATGCAGAAAAAGCATTTGACAAAATCCAACACCCCTTCATGCTAAAAGTTCTGGAGAGAACGGGCATACAAGGACCATGCCTAGAAATAATAAAGGCAATATATAGCAAGCCAGTAGCCAACATCAAATTAAATGGAGAGAAGCTTGAAGCATTTCCTCTAAACTCAGGGACAAGACAAGGATGTCCACTTTCACCATATCTCTTCAATATAGTACTTGAAGTCCTTGCTAGAGCAATAAGACAACTAAAGGAGATCAAAGGGATAAAAATTGGAAATGAAGAAGTCAAATTATCCCTATTCGCAGATGATATGTTAGTACACATAAGCGACCCCAAAAACTCAACCAAAGAACTCTTACAGCTGACAAACAACTTCAGCCAGGTGGCTGGATACAAAATTAACTCAAAAAAATCAGAAGCCCTTCTTTTTACAACAAACAAATATACCAAGAAAGAAATAAAGGAAACAACCCCCTTCACAATAGCCACAAACAACATATAATACCTGGGGGTAACCCTAACCAAGCATGTAAAGGACCTATACAACAAGAACTTCAAGCCCCTGAAGAAAGAAATGGAAGAGGCCTTTAGAAGATGGAAAGATCTCCCATGCTCATTGATAGGTAAGATAAACATAATAAAAATGGCTATCCTACCAAAAGCAATATATAGATTTAATGCAATTCCTATCAAAATACCAACACAATTCTTTATAGACCTGGAAAAAGCTATTCTCAACTTCATATGGAACAACAAAAAGCCCAGAATAGCTAAATCAATCCTGTACAATGAAAAAACATCTGGAGGTGTCACCATCCCAGATTTCAAGCTGTACTACAGGGCAACAGTAATAAAAACAGCATGGTACTGGTATAGAAACAGACCAGTGGATCAACGGAATCGAATTGAAGACCCAAACATGGACCCACACACCTATGGCCAACTAATCTTTGACAAAGAAGCCAAAACCGCACAATGGAAGAAGGACAGCATCTTCAACAAATGGTGCTGGTCCAACTGGATGTCCACTTGCAAAAGAATGAAATTAAACCCATACCAATCACCTTGTACAAAACTTAATTCCAAGTGGATCAAAGACCTTAACATAAGGCCGGCCACACTAAAGACACTAGAAGAAAAAGTAGGAGAAACCCTCGAACTCGTTGGCACAGGTGACAACTTCCTGAACAGAACACCAACAGCTCAGGACCTGAGATCAACAATCAATAAATGGGACCTCATGAAACAGAAAAGCTTCTGTAAGGCAAAGGACACTGACATTCGAACAAAACGGCCACCAACAGACTGGGAGAAAATCTTCACCAACCCCACATCTGATAGAGGGCTATTATCTAAAATCTACAAAGAACTCAAGAAACTAAATGCCAAGAAACCAAATAATCCAATCAAAAAATGGGAGATGGAGCTAAATAGAGAATTCACAAAGGAGGAATCCCTAAGGGCTGAGAGACACCTGAAGAAATGTTCAACATCCTTAATCATCAGAGAAATGCAACTCAAGACGACCCTGTGATTCCACCTAACACCTGTTAGAATGGCTAAGATAAAGATCTCAAATGATAGCGCATGCTGGCGAGGGTGTGGAGAAAGGGGAACCCTACTCCATTGCTGGTGGGAGTGCAGGCTTGTGCAACCACTATGGAGGTCTGTCTGGCGATATCTTAGAAATCTAGGAATAACCTTGCCTCAAGACCCAGCCTTACCACTTCTGGGTATACACCCAAAGGACCTCTCACGGAGACATAGGGAAGTCTCCTCATCTATGTTCATAGCAGCCTTATTTGTAATAGCTAGAAATTGGAAACAACCCAGATGTCCCTCAACTGAAGAATGGATTAAAAAATTGTGGTACATCTATACAATGGAATATTACTCAGCTATCAGAAACAATGAAATCATTCAATTTGCAACCAAATGGATGGATCTAGAGGAGCTCATCCTGAGTGAGCTAACCCAGTCTCAGAAGGATGCACATGGCATCTATTCACTTATAGTAGATTTTAACTATATCGTACAGGATATCTGTACTACAACCAACACTTCAAAAGTAACATGGACATAAATTTTTTTTTTATCTTTTTCTTTTTCCTTCTTTTTTTCTTTTTTCTTTTTCCTTTTCCCTTCTCTTTTTCCTCTCTTTTTTTGTGGATATTCTTTTTTGTTTGGGTTTGTGTGTTTGTTGGTCTTTTTTTTAGTATTCCCCCAGTAGCAAGGAGACACCTTTCACTGGCAGTACTGCCTCGTAGGCCCCAAGAGAATGAAGAGGCTCTTGGCCCTCCTATGACTCCTGATCTGTGGTGAGAGACTGTTAGGCAGGGACACTCCACCCCAGAAGAACAAGATGGAAGGGTGAGGGGGTAGAGCATGGGAGGGTGGGGCTGGGAAGCGGGAAAAGAGGACAATATGATAAGGATGTAACCTGAAGCAACAAACAAATAAATTTATTAACTAAAAAAAAAAGGCAGGTGGCAGGGCTGAAACACTGTGAATGGAATAGAGGATACAGCCATTCGGCCTGGTTTTGCAGACCTCCAGGTGTCGAGAAGTCGTGGAGCTAAGGTAAAATACAAGAGAATTGTGGTATTGGCCCATGCCTTTGACTTCAGTGGAGATGAGGGGAGCACCGTAGAGTTGGTGGTCTTATGTATTCTGGAGTCATACGGAGCGGGGTGATGAAGGTGCATACTCTTGGTCCCACCATTCAAGAAGAGTACACCCTTGGTCCCAGCTCCCAGCACACATGAGACAGAAACGGGCAGATCCCAGAGCTCAGGGTCAGCCTGATGCTGGGCAAACTCTAAATAGAGAAAGACTTCGATCCAGGAGTGGTGGAACACATCTTTGATCCCTTCAGATGGGAAACACAGGTCTCTGATCCCAATAATTAGAGTTCAGAGACACACACATGGGATTTGGAGGGACCTAGGTTTGGAGGTTACTTACAAAAGGCTTTCTCGATGCATGCAGATTGTCCTTTGGGATCTCAAAATATATACACTAGAGCTGGTTTAGCTCCAAGGTGACAGAATGATTTCTTCTTTAACCCGGATTGAAAGATAACGCTTTGTATGTTGTTGGAAGGCCAAATTTGCTTCAGGAGAAGTACTACCTAGCCCCCCCCCCAAAAAAAAAGAGGGCAATTGTCCCAGGGTTGGGATTGGGACAGGGCTCTGTTCTTATCTTTCCAGGAGAATCGAAGCATCCATTAGGGGAGCCCAGGGACGGCTGGACAGCGGAAACCTCAACAGAGAGCAGAATCAGGCACCAAGGAGGACGAGTGACCCAGTTGATTCTGCCTGGCAGACTTCCTCAATAGCTGTCTCCATCGGGGGCCTGCAACCACCACGGCAATCCAATGTCGCTGGGACCGTTCAGCTCTACGCAATGCCCCGGCAGGAACCTCAGTGAAGTCTGCAAGATCAGCTTCTGCCTACAAACCCCTTAGGTCATCTAAACAGCTGAGAACAGAAGGACTGAACATAAAAGGAGTGTACTAAAATTTTTAACCATTTTTTCCATTTGGGTTCGGGCCCCAAACAGTTCTTCTACGACCCAAATCAGCAGGAAGCCACTTTAAGAGAGTGACGTCCCATGCCCAGAGGGTGGGGAAGGTGTTCCTCCACCCTTCTTTTTGGTTATTTGAAGGATAACTGAAAACTCCGATATTTAGGGGAAAAGATTACAAGCTGATAAATGGTCCTGTTTAATGGGTTTTGGAGGTTAGCCCCAGGGAATTCCTACTTTTCCTTTTCTGTATCCTTCTTCCTCTCCTATGTAGGAGTGCATAGGCTTGAGAAAAATGAGATATAGACATAGCACAGGAAGGTCCAAAAAGAAGGGGCAGATTATTGAATATGCCCTGATACCTTTGTATATTGATACGAAATTAGTAGTTTATTAGGCTAAAGTGGTATTGACCATTGTTTATTGTGCAAAAATAAGATTGTATTGGATTACATCGGTATTGATCTTTGTATATTGATACAAAATTAAGATTATAGTTGGCCACAATGGTATTGACCTTTGTATATGGACGTAATATTAAGATTGTATTGGGCTACATAGGCATTGATCTTTGTATATTGATACATAATTAAGAGTATATTTAACCACAATTGAATAGATCTTTGTATATTGATACAAAATTAAAGGTAACGCTTCCTAATGGTATCATACCTAGAGATACTTAAAAATAAAATGTGAAGCTCTGGCCTCTTGATACCAACCGTCTAAAACGGTCTAGGATAGTTAAGTAAAACAAACTCCTAATCATGCAAACATGTCACTTTTTTAGCTACTAAGACAGTCTATCACAGATATTCTCTAAACTACCCAGTAATCAAGTTGCTAAGAGACAAGCAACATTTGCTTATCTAAATACAAGAGATGGATAGGGCATCTTCAAAAACCCCAAGAGATCTGCAGAATATCAGAATATGGCATTTAAAGATGTTATCTTAAATTAAGATTTTCTTTTTTTTGATATCGAGACATATCAGCTCCTGACAGCACCCCCTATTCTACTCCAAGTAGAAGATAAGCATCGAAGAACCTCCACTGTAAGATGGTTGAATTAGTGGCAAGCCTATCTCTTGGCATGAAAAAACCCCTTGCACCAACTGCAGACAGACTGCTGCCCAAAAAGGACAAAACTTGGTAGCAGGGAAGTCGACAGCCTAACTCTGCCAAGACAGGGTAGGTAAGTCCTTCATAATCCCGGCTCTACAACAAATGTCTGTCAGAGAAACAGGACCCAAGGCTGAAGACTGATGCAGGAATGTATGGAGAGAAAATGGGAACTGTCCAGGCAGTCATTGGTATGTCATTTCTTAGTTTTGGAAGCTGCAGGCCCTGCACTTCCTATATAAGCAGATATATTTATCCCTCTCAGGTCTCTGAGGTGGTTGAAGAATAGACAGCTAGAGTCTCATAGTTAAATTTTGAGTTTTTAGGAATCAAGAGGGTGTTATAGATCTAAGAAGATACTCTTAAAAGTGTGTTGCAAGTTAGTATGAATGTTGAGTCAGATATAGACCTTTAAACTCATGGAGATGGTTAGATAGTAGAATGTTAATGTCAGGGGCCAAATATATATAAACTGGACATTGGGAAGGTATACTGGGCCATTTAACTCTCAGAAATGTGGCATATTTATATCTGTTGTTTTGTATAGTATTTACTGTTATAAGAGAAGGAACCATCTGTTGGACTGAAAGGGGAAACTTCTGGGGGGAAGAGGGTGGAAGGGTGGGATAGGAAGTGGGAATAGGGAGGGGTTTGTGACTGAGATGTAACTTGAAGAAAAAAAAATAAAGTATTTAAAAAAATAATAGAATATTTATATCAGTTGTCAATTATGTATGGACTGGACAGTGGGTATGTAGGTTAAACCTTATAATTTTCTTAATTGTGACCTAATTGTTCTTATTGTTTTGTATTGTATTTATTGTTATAAGAAAAAAAGCCTTTTATTGGATTAAAAGGGGGAGCTGTTGGGGGGAAAAAACACATCTTAAATTTAAAAAAAAATAAGCGGATAGGAGGGTGAGACCAGGAGGGGGAGGAGGGAGGAGACTATGTTATGTAACTTCAATAAATAAATAAATATTTGAAAAAAATCTTCTTAGACCTAGAACATCCTTTTAATTCCCAAACATCTTAAAACTTAACTGTGAGACTATAGCTATCTAGCCTTCATGTGATTGAGATGTAACTCAAAAAATAAATTAATTAAAAACTGGTTAACTAAGCACAAAAAAATAATAAAGGTAAAAATAATGTTTTCAAATGATAATTTGCCAAAGGCATGCTTGCCTTACTGGCATGAAATGAAAAAAGGTCTTAATTCATGTTAGAATATTAGACTGTAGGTTGCCACATAGCTCATACCCTCTTGGATATCACCTTGTAAGTTTTCTTCATATATATCCTTTATATATATACATATATATATACATATATATATGTATATATACATATATATAAATGATATTTTTGTTATTTGGTATTAAAAATGCAGCTAAGAGATTTAAAATGTTGTAAGTAAATTAAGGATTTCTACAGTTCAAACTCGTTTTCTAACTTTCTAAGAATTGAAGTAATTTGGAGATAAGATAAATTATTTGAGCAGGGCAATGTTAGCCCATGCCTTTAATCCCAGCAGAGACAGACAGATCACTATAAAGTTAGTTGTCTTCTAAATTCTAGAGAATCAATGAACAAGGTGGTGATGATTCACACCTTTAATCCCAACGCTTGAATAGACTACAACCTTAATCAAATACACTGGAGACAGAAGCATTCAGATCTCTTAGTTCAAGGCCAGCCTGACACAAAGCAGGTTCCAAATAGAGAAAAACTTAGATCCTGGTGTGGTGGCTCATACCTTTAATCCCAACAGTTGGGAGACATGTGCCTTTGACCTTTGATCACACCACTTAGGAGGCAGAGGCAGGCACATAGGATTTACAACGATTTAAGTTTAAAAATAGGTTGCAAAAGACAAGTTGAAATCAAAGTGAATGTTCTTTGTGATCTCAAAATATATACACTTAAAGGTATATTTACTTCCAAACTTTCAAAAGAATTTTTTATCTCAATTGAAAGATATTTTTTTCTATTGTCAAAAAAAAAAAAACAATTTGCTCTAGGAAAGCTATTATCTGCCAAAAGAAGTAACACTTCAGAGTTAAGATTAGGACAGGATTCTGTTCTTATCTTTCCAGGAGATTAAAAGTATCCAACTAAGGAGTTCAGGGACAATTGGACAACTGAAACTTCTGAAGAAAAGGGAGCAGACACCAAAGAATACAAGACAAGTAGCCCAGATGATCCAGCCTCACAGACTGCCTCAACAGCTGTTTCCTCAAAAATCTACATCCAAAACAACTTCAAAAAGGCTTGCTAAGATGCTCCACCTTGGCAAACTATTCCAGCCAGGACTTTAGTAAAGTCCTGAACTTTCCCACATATAGTTCAGTTTCTGATTACAAACTTCTCAGCACATTTAACAGCTGTGCACAAAAAGACTAGACAATAAATATTACTATTAACTTGCTTAACCGTTTTTCCTTTCTTATTTGGGTCTACAACCAGACTTCCTACATCCCAAATCAGCAGGAAGCAAATGAGGGCTAAAAGCTTCCTCTTGCTCTGGGAGCCTAAATGGTTTCTCCACTAGGGCAAAGTGTCCCACTAACAGGTAACAAAGTCCATGTTCTTTTCCTTTCAGTCTGTTGGTTGTAGGATAATTATCCTGTACTATATGGCTAAAATCCAGTTATAAGTGAATACATGCCATGTGCATCTTTCTGGGTCTGGGTTAGCTCACTCAGGGTGAGCTTCTTTAGTTCCATCCACTTGGCTGCAAATTGATGATTTCCTTGTTTCTAATACCTGAATATCAGATTGTGTAAATGTACCAAAGTTTTTTTTAAATTCATTCTTGAGTTGAGGGACATCTGGGTTGTTTACAGTTTCTAGCTATTACAAATAAGGGTGGTATGAACATAGTTGAGGAGACATCCTTGTGGGTGTGGTGAGGAATCTTCTGTATGTAAACCCAGGAGTGGTATACTTGTGTCTTAAGGTAGAGCGATTCCAAGTTTTCTAAGATATCACCAGACTAATTTCCATAGTGGTTTTACAACTTTGCACACCCACCAGCAATGGAGGAGAGTTCCCCTTTCTCCATATCCTCGCCCATATGTGCTGTCATTTGGGTTTTTGATCTTAGTCATTCTGACAGGTGTGAAATGGAATCTCAGAATCACCTTGAGTTGTGTTTCTCTTATGATTAAGGATGCTGAGCATTTCTTCAAGTGTATCTCAGAATAGTTTTATTCATCCTATATATCTCAATTCTGGTTGGGGTTTGGAGCTTACATGGTTAATGTGTCAATTACTAAAGTTTGTAGTCCTGCCAAGCACTAAAAATTAATAATATATCTTCTATGAAGACAGGGTACTAAGGAGGGAAAAGAGGAACGTGAAGGGGCTATATATAAGTATCTAGGTAAAATATTAGCTGCTTTTAAAAGTAATTCAAAAATTTCTACATTTGAACTTAATTTCTAAATTTTCATGTAATAATTATATCACTTATGTATAATTGGAAAAATGGAGGATTTGGGGGCTCTTCATTAGTCTGCTTTAGCTACTACAATAGGCTATTACAGACTGGGTAGTTTCATCCCCAGACATTTTCTTGTGGTTCTGGAAGATGGATGTCAAAAGGATTGTACAGGCAGAGTGTGTTTTTGGAGAAATTTCTCCACTTGGCTTGTAGATGGTCATCTCTTACTGGTCCCATCCTCTGGAACCTGTCCTTTTCTGTAAGGGTGCCTGTCTCTTGAATTATGGCCCTTATTATGACTTCATGTAAAGTTAAGTATCTTCTCATAGACTGTATCTCCAAATAATATCATTGAAGATTATAATTATGAATTTCACCATTACACACCTCCACCAACCACAGGGTTGAGGAATAGAGAAAGGGGTATTGGGACATTTTATTTGTTGCAAAATCAAGTGAACTCTTGACTCAAAAATATATAATTATTCCATTTTGCAATAATGTACCAACTACTTGTTCCCCAAAGACTATTACTTAAATTCTTTCCTGTGCTGTTTTGTTTACTTGTATTATTTGTAAGAAATAGGCCTTTAGCAACTTTTATTTCCAATGTAGCCTGACAGAAAAGAAAAGCATATTTTTCATTGGCTTTTTGCAAGCAATGAAATTTAGTCCAAGATAGCGAGACAAACTCCTTTACTCCCATTTTTAAAATGCCAATTTCCATCATCAGTATTTATGATCATTGTGTTATTTATGTAGTCTTTCTCTACCACATGCTATCAGTCAAATGTTCTTCTGATCATGCAAAAATGTTAGATTTTAATTAAAAGTTGGACACTCGTCTTGCTGGGGTTTGACTTGACAGGTGGAAGCAGCAAGCAATTTCCAAATCTAGTGAGTAAATGTTTTTCCCATTCTACTTCCAAATCCCAGTGATCTCTGGAGGATCCTTAGCCTGGGTAGCAAATGTCTGTTCTTGAAATATAGGTGCACAAAGAGCAGGCAAGTAGACCTCAGTCCTGTACTCAGTGTTCCTAACTGCTGGGTCTTCATCTCTGCTGTGTGGAAAATGTCTGCTATAGGTGAGAGAATTGAGCCTAGACTATTCTGACCCACATTTTCAGTCCCTTTGTGCACTTGGCATCATCTTATTTTAGTATTTGGTGCTGATATTCACTATGTTGTATTTATCTTTTTAGTTTTTTAATTTTCGTTTTTTGTGTATGAGCGTTTTGCCTGAATGCTGTTTGAGCACCACATGCTTGTGGTGTCCAGGGAGGCAACATGACAATGTTTGATCTTCTAGATCTGAAGTTACTGACTTTTGTGAGCCTCTATGTGCATTCTGGGAAGCAATCCCTGGTCTTCTTACAGAGTAGACCTGGAGCTCTTAACCCCTGTGTGATCTCTTCAGCCCACTATGTTATTTGCTTAAACAGGTTTCGTACTTTGTGTTAACGTTATGTCATATTTTACTTGCTTACACAATTAATTAGATTTATCATTTTAATTAGTTTTAAATTATAAAAAAAATCCTTTTTAAGCATTCACTTATATCATTAATGGGGATTACATGATCAGAATTATGAGTGCAATTACTCAAATAGTTGAAAATTTTAATATTTTAGGTGCATGCAAATTTATAACCTTCAACCCTGCTGATCATGCACTAAGGGAAAAATACTTTTTTTTCTTACAGCTAATTTAGAATTGTGATGCCTGATGTCTTGAATGATTTTGAAAATAATCAGAGTTACTTATTATAAATCAGAGGGTTAAAATGTGCTTTAAGAGCAGTATAATATCTTTGGTATTTTCATTAGGGATGTATTTGATTGATTGCTGATCTGTTCATGGTTATGGATCCATAAAATGATATTTGAGTGTAATCTGTCGATTTCAGTGAGGTATATATTGCCTAAAATCTATATTACTGATGGGCTGAAATATTTCTATTATCTTAGGATTCAACAAATAGTGAATTTAGCTGTTTGTTGAACCCTAAGATAATGACATAAAATACATAACAAAAATAAATTTCCTCATCTGAAAATAGACAATCCCAATGAGCAGTTCCTTAAAGATTACATATCCAGGAAGACAATTATTGAAGAACAGAATTTGATGCTACTGGTTGAAATCAAATCCAAATGAGATTTCCTAAGCCCATCTCATAAGTAATTCTTCACTGATGTTTTATAATATCATTGCTATCATAATTATATGCTCTAACCTATTCAAACATAAACCAAACTTTCTTTGGGGCATTGCCATCAAAATTTGCTACTGTCTCTACATTAATGTTAATGAGTTCATGTTCTGTGAGGTGTATAGAGTGGGTGAAAGACTTATCTTTCCTTCTCAGTCATATAACCAAGCTACATACATCCCTACCTTTTCCTAGGAGACACGATTTTCAACGTTGAAATATCTTTCTCTGTCCTCTCAATCCAGAATCTTGTGTGACTATAATGCTAAAATCTACTCAGTATTTTATCCCATGACATTCATTATAGAGCTTCCCCACTGAGGAAAATGCTTTTCTGTGCTTTCCTTGTCAAAAATGGTTGCTATATCTCCATGTCCTCGGTTACTTAGTGAGAGGCTGCCATTGATAAAATGACATAGCTGTGTAACTTTCATCAGAGTTGTGTGCCTGCTGTCACTTGCCCTTTAAGTGAGGATGAATGATAGTAAACTTAATCAAGTATGCTTTACTTCCTAAACACAAGCAGAAGGACCCCCTCTCTCTATGGCAAAAAATTCTATTTTTATTTTTTTATTTTTATTTTTTATTCTCTTTTATCTGTTTGCCTGCTTATTTGTTTGTTTGGTTTTTTAGTTCTCTCTCCCTGGCAATGAGACATTTTTCACTGGTGGTACTGCCTCATAGATCCCCATTGTATGAGTAGGCTCTTGGCCCTCATATGACCTCTGAACTGGGATGAGGGACTGTTACATAGGGACACTCCACTCCAGAACAGTGGGATGGAAGGATCAGGGGATAAAGAAAAAAATGAAATGTGAAGTTTTGGCCTTTTGCTACTAATTGTCATAAACTGTTTAGGATAATTAAGAAATGCAAACTAATAGTCATGCAAGCCTGTCATTGTGTTAGGTACTAAGACAGTCTATTATAGTTATTTTCTAAGCTACTCAGAAATCAAGGTGCTAAGAGACAAGCAACATTTGCTTATCCTAGTATAAGAGATAGATAGG
Source organism: Lophiomys imhausi (assembly GCA_907164525.1). NCBI lineage: Eukaryota > Metazoa > Chordata > Mammalia > Rodentia > Muridae > Lophiomys > Lophiomys imhausi. Next base: position 1,917,477 of record CAJQZJ010000594.1, read on the forward strand.
GCCTCTTCAAAAACCTCAAGAGATCTGCAGAATATGGCATTTAAAGATGTTCTCTTAACTTTAGAATTTTTTGATATCGAGACATGTCAACTCCTGATAGCACCCCCTATTCTACTCCAAGTAGAAGATGAGCACTGAAGAATCTCCAGTGAGAGATGATTGAATTAGTGGCAAGCCTATCTCTTGGCAGGAAAAACTCCTTGCTCCAACTGTAGACAGAATGCTGTCCAAAAAGGACAAAACTTGGAAGCAGGTAAGTCTACAACCTAGCTCTGCCAAGACAGGGTAGGCAAGTCCTTCATAATTCCTGCTCTACAATCAATGTCTGTCAGAGAAATGGGCCCAAACGACTGAAGATCGATGTTGTAATGCATGGAGAGAAAATGGGAACTGTCCAGGCAGCCACTGGTATGTCATTTCTTAGTTTTGGAAGCTGCAGGCCCTGCATCTCCTATATAATCAGATATATTTATCCCTAGCAGGTCTCTGAGGTGGTTGAAGAATAGATAGCTAGGGTCTCATAATTAAATTTTGAGTTGTTTAGGAATCAAGAGAGTGTTATGGATCTAAGAAGATGTTTTTAAAATTGTGATGCAAGTTAGTATGAAAGCTGAGTTAGATATAGAACTTTAAACTCATGGTTAGATAGTAGAATGTTAAATTCAGGTGCCAAATACATATGGACTGGACATTGGGAATATATGCTAAGCCATAATTACCTCTGTTGTACTGTATTGTATTTATTATTATAAGAGAAAGAGCCATTTGTTGGACTGAAAGGGGGAGCTGTTGGGGGGGGGGAAGATATACCTTAAACTTAAAAAAAAAGGAAGGGGATGGGTGGGTTGAGACAGAAGAGGGTGGGAGGATGGGACTGGAGGGGAGAGTAGGGAGGGGATTGCGATTGAGATGTATCTTGAAGAAAAAAAAATTCAACCAGCAGATGGCACTGTTTATTTCATCCAGCCATAAAAATAAGCAATGGAGCTTTGAAGGTGAAAATAAATGGTTCTGTCACAATCATGTTTTTTCTCCTCCAACTGTCTTGAATTCACTTCCACAAAAGGTACAAAAATAGATTTACTCATCTAAAAAGGAACAAATAGTCTTGTTTCTGGTGTTTGTTTAAGGTTTTAAAACAATGACATAAAGTAAGACATGATGCATCTAAAGAGATTAATTGAAGGAATTTTTTCCTTGACAACATAAAGTTACATGCATGTATATATGTTTAGTAACATACACATATGTATTTTTATATAGTATTCAGCCTGTACATTAAAATGTGTTTTCTCAACACTTGATTAAGATAAAAGTGGTAACTGTGCACTCTGAGAATACTTCCTCTCCTAACACACAAAGCCAGAATAAACTTGAAAGGTGAAAATCACAAAGGCTTTTGGAATGGTGACAAGGATCTCTCTGGAGAAGAGGTAGAAGTGAGATCAAATCCAAACCTCTCTGCTTTTCAGGCTCTGGACCCACACGCGAGATTACACTACTAGGAAATGCTGATCCTAAGAGATAGTGGACAAATCCCACAAAGACTTTCATAGAACCAGAAAGAAACTCAAAAACATCGTGTTTGTTTTCTCAACACTGGCTGGATGAGCAGGAGATAAGAGAAAGCATTGTTGTTGAGACCTGAGCCAAGATGCCTCTACTCCAAGACACGTGTTCTAGTTACAGTCTGTTCCTATGATGAATATTCTGACCAAAAGCAACCTAAGAGAGGAAAGTGTTTGTTTCAGCTCATAGATCACAATCCATCATTGAGAAAACTCATGACAGGGACTTGAAGCAGAAACCATGGAGGAGAATGGTTTGCTTACTTGCACAGGCTCATGCTCAGTTAGCTAACTTAGATGACTGAGGACCACCTGCCTAGGTTAGAGTTAATTGATGCAGGGTTCGGTTCCTCTACCCCTGCATCAATTAACAAGACAATCCCAATCCCCCACAGACATGTTCATAGGCAATCAATCCCTCAATTGAGATTCCTTTTTCAGATGACTCTAGGCTATATCTATCTGACAGCTAAAACTAATTAAGACAATGTGATTGGTCTTGATACAACTAGGAAAAACCCAGCTCCCATTAGAATATTTGACTACAGTTGATGGCTGCTGAAGGGAGGGGAGTTATTTTTCTTTAGGAGTGTGACTGCTGGAAGGTTTTCCATACTCCAATGCTGGCCCCCACAGAACTGCAAATGCAGGCAGCACTAATTAGAATCAGGAAAGTAATAGGAAAAAAGAGAAAAGGATGTGAAAAAGAGGACATGTGAAGGGCACTCTGGGGGAGGCAGAAGAAGGAAGAGAGGATATGACAAAGATAAATTGTATATATGGATGGAACTATCAATGACTCAACTAACATATTTTTAAATTTCTTTAATAAACTTCAACTCTGTCTAATCCTGTCTTGCCCCGACATTCTTAACAAAGTAAATAAAATTAAAACTAACATACTTTTTGTATTACTTATTTGAGAATGTCATCCAATCTGTTTTGATATTAGTCACCCTTTAAACCCCCTTTCTAACTCCTTACAGGTCTACCTATACCTATTTATGACTCAAACTTTGTGTCCTGTTTTGTTTTCAGTGACCTGCTGAGGACAGTTTATTTTTCCCATATACTTATGAATGTGGGACTATCAACTAGAGTATGGTTGACATGCCAGTGGCCACATATTTAACAAAACTATCTCTTCCTCCCCCCAGAAGCCATGGCTTTTATAGCTCTATGGTTAGGGGTAGGGCTCATGTAGTTCTTTCCCTTAGGTGCTAGAATGTTGATTGGTTTGATTTTATGCAGGTCTTATACAGGCAAACACAGCTGCTCAATGCCCTGACATTCTTTACTAAAATAAAATCAGACCTGATATCACTGAATTGGGGTCCTGAAACTTGGAAGCAGGTAAGCCGACAGCCTAGCTCTGCCAAGACAGGGTAGGCAAGTCCTTCATAATTCCTGCTTTAAAATTAATGTCTGTCAGAGATACTGGGCCAAAAGGCTGAAGATAGATGCTTTAATGTATGAAGAGAAATTGGGGACTGTCCAGGCAGCCAGTTGTCTGTCATTTCTTAGTTTGGAAGCTGTTGACTTTGCACTTCCTGTATAATCAGATATATTTATCCTTCTCAGTCTGGTTGAAGACTAGATAGTTATATTTCCATAGTTAAATTCGAAGTTTTTTAGGAATTAAAAGGATGTTCTAGGTCTAAAATGTTTTTAAGTTGGTAATGCAAGTTAGGATGGAAACCAGGTTATTTAGGTATAGAACTTTAAACTCATATGGATAGATAGATAATAGAATATTAATATCAGTTGCCAAATATGTATGGACTGCACATTGGGAATGTATGTTATACTTTATAATTTTTATAATTGTTGCCTAATTGTTCTTATTGTTTTGTATTGTATTTATTGTTATAAGAAAAAGAGCCATTTATTGGACTAAAAGGGAGAGCTGTTGGGGGGAAAAGAGATATATCTTAAATTTTAAAAAAATGCAGATAGGAGGGTGAGGGGGACAAGGGTAGGAAGGTGGGACCTGGAGGGGGAGGAGAGATGTAGCTTAAAGAAATAAACGAATATTTTTAAAAAGTCAATAAAAGTTTCAGAGAGTCATGAAGAATTAGTGGCTCTGATATTTTGCTTTAAATCTCAGAGGAAGCCTAGTGTTCCAGAGGACAAGCACGTGCTAAGGGCCCTGACAACCAAAGCTCAGAACTGTAGCACTAAGGGACGCCTGAGAAGTTTCTTGGTAGAGTCTGAGACTAGGAAGTATGACAGAAGTATTAAGAGAAGACAAAAGACAATAAGGAAGCTGAGGCTATGGAAAATGAAGACTTGGTTGCAGAAGTCTAGAGAAAGAAGACTGGGCACACTGGTTGCAAGGAAGCTATGAGAGCCTCTTAGATAAGGGGCTAAGGTTCCTGATACTTAAGCAAGAGAGCTTTAACTCTAGTCACTGGGGTTTGCACTTCCAGCTCAAAACTTCTGGATTTTATGGATTGGAGCCATAAGTCTCTGGCCGCTCAGGGTTTACAGCTAATTTACTTTTTGTTTTTCCCAGTTGACGATCCTACAAAATCCAAGCCAATGTTAAGGGAGCTGTCTCCTTGCCTGTCTATGACTTTCATCTCAAAAGAACAGAGAACACCCTTACTTGGTCTTCATGACAGTCTACGAGCTTATTAGTATCATTCATTGTGGCTCATTAGCTTGAAGACTTTTACATTGTGCTGGCTGACAGTTAAAACATTTATGTTTTAGGACTGAAGAGGAGAGAAAGAGGTTTGAGGGGGGACCACTGAGCAACTTTCTTTCAGGAAAGAAATTTATTAATGCTACTGACAGCAGTGGTGAAATGGGATCTGAGGTAGACTTTCAGCTCATGAGACAAAGCAAGGTGCCTTGCCTTAAAGATTTTAGAAGGGAGATCTTGTCATATGGAGAAGCAAGACTAATTAACATGTGAGACTTGCACTATGTGACAGAGGAGGTGGGGCATACATGACATTTACTCCATAATAGAAGTCACTCTTGTTTCCGGGATGAGGGGTGCTGCCAGGTTAATATATGACCCATATTAAGTGACAATAGCCAAACTCCTTTTGACCCCTGTGCTGCAAGGGAGATGTGTGTATTTTTCACATGCTAGCAGCACTTTCTGCTCCAGGCCTCATTATATATAGGGCTTGGTAACTTGGAGGTCCTGGATTGTCTACAATTTTGAGAAGAGCTAAAGGGATGTTCCAGCTTAGTTTTCTGTTGCAATTATAAATACCCTGACCAAAAACAACAGAGGAAGGAAAGGGTTTCTTTAGCTTATACTTCCAGGTAACTGTCCATCACTGAGGGAAATCAGGGCAGGAACTCAAAACAGGATGCTGAAGCAGAGTCTATGGAGGAACACTGCTTAATGGTTCTCTCCAAGGCTCATCCTATCTCTCTTATACAGCCCTGATCTACCTATCCATGGCTGGTGGACCTCAGTAGAATGGACCTTCTCACAGCAATCATCAATCAAAACAATATCTCACAAGCATAGTCACAGCCCATTAGGATCTAGGTAATTCTCCATCTAAGACTCCCACAGATGACTCTGGACTGTATCAAGATGACAGCTGAAAATAACTAGGCTACGAGCCTAGGGACTGTGGGAGAGGAGTGGAAACTCTGTCTTTGGCTGCTTCTCACTGAAATGAGACATTACTGAATTAGAAAGTTCCTGATTCAGTGAGTAGTCAAAATGCAGTATTTACACATCAGGGGGAAATGGTCCTCTTTGTGTGAAACCACTTGAACTCTGGAAGAAATGAGTTGGGTAAGTTTATTGAGAAGAGGGGTCCTGAGACTGAGTAGAATGGTTAATAACTGAACAGGCACTACTACAAGAGTGTTCACAGACCAAGGTTTTTATTATATCAGTTTCCTGAAGGATATAGAAGCCACTTATAAAGTCAGCTGAAAGCTATCTAGGAAGGCCTCTGAGGAGTTTTAATAGGGTTGTCATAGATGTTCTCAAGGCTTATCCTAAATGAATAAATAGCTTCAGAATTTCTACCATAAAAACAAATCATCAAGGATCAACTTTTAAATTTACTACCTATTATCCAGCACTAGTGCAGTCATGTATCTTTGAGGAAAATCTATAACCACCACTTTACTAATGTCTACCTACATTCTAAATCTTTGTCTTTATACTCACAAATAAGTACTTACACTTCATGAAGGAAACTTCCCTTTGCACTACATGCAGAACATTATAGAACTACATGATTGATCCAAATTCAGAGTTATATAGCATATTCCCAGCTGATACATCTACAAAACAACCTCTGCACTTAAGGCTTAGTAATAATTGTGGAAAAGGAGTCAAAAAGATTTCAAGACTCAGAGGATTAGGGAGTTCTTTTTTGTGAGATTGTTTCTCCTAGAAATGTCAGAGAGGCCACTCTTATGAAGTCTCACCAACATGAATGCCTAAGCAAGATCTGAACAAGGATGATACCAATAGACATTCTGACACTGAACATGGAACCCTAAACAAAGAACTACACTCAACTAAGAAATGCTGAGAGCAGCATAAATAGCCTTCACCAGGGAAGAACAACAAGTTGATTATCCAACCAATGGACAACTTTGAAAACATGCATATATGTGTGTATATGTAACATTATACAAACTGTGAAAGTTGTACCTATGAATTAAGGAGTACATACACCCAATTATACATCTACATACTACAATTAAAATAAAAGAGTTCACAGATTCAAAAGAGAGCAAGGTAGGGGAAGGTTACTCTGAGAGGTTTTTGAAAGAGGAAAGGTAAGGAGGAAATGATGTAATTAATCTAGTATAATTTCAAAAAAGAAAAAATATTTTTAAAAAGATATCATTGTTCCACTATCTATACCCATCTTTCACCCCTGATCCTCTGCTTTTCATTGCTTCATTACATTAATGAGGCTTTCAACTGAGCTTTTAATCTGACCTGAGTTTTCATTTCCATTATCACTGTCATTTGTTGATTGTTCAGTAATTCTATCTCTTTATTGAGTTCTATTTTCATATCATTGATTGACTTCCTCAATTCATTTGGCTCTTGTTTTAATTCACCGACATAGCATTCAAGTATTCTCTGAGTTGTTTGAACATAATTATGGTTATTACTTTAAATTCTTTTTCTGGAAGTTCTTCCAAATCATTCAACTGGGAGCCATTATTGTGGAATTAGCAATTTTGTTATAAGACATCATATTTTGGAGTTTTGGGTTGTTTTTGGTCCGTGATGGAATTTGTGTCTAGATTTAGCTTGTTTGAGTTTTTCTTTCTTTAACTTTTTTATCCAAGTATCCCTTTTTTCAATTGGGGAACTTACAATATTTGTAAGATGTTTATAGTAGGATTGAAGTTTCATTATTCTGAGGAATTGAAATGTAGGGTTCAATACTTAGACCCTAGTCTTACTCTAAAGGAGCAGGTAATCTCCTGGGTCAGCATGGGCTTCTTTACTGAGTCTGCAGCTTGCACTGAGAGTTCTAAGGGCTTCTAATGCCTGTGTGTACTCTTAACTGGACTTACATCTTATGCAGGAACAAAGCTCAAGTTTCTTCCATAGATTCAAAGCTTCCAGCACAGAGAATTATGGACCTCTCAAAATGCCTGAGAGCCTTAATCTGGGTGAGATTTAGTTTCTGCTTGAGTCAACAGATTCTGCTGCTAGGAATTGTAGAATTACTTACACCCCACTGGGTCTTTCCCTGAGTCAGCTCCCTCCTCCCATCTGGTTTTCCCATTTTCTCAAGGAATTGTGGTAATCCCTATACTGGAGTCAGATCCTTTCTCTGTTGTGGGCAAGCAGCTTCTGTTGTATCTGTGTGCCCATGTGCCTTACCCAGATTCAACTCAGACCTCCTGTTAGTGTTTGAGACTTGCATTGGTAGCTTATAACCCTCTGTTCTGTTGGACTTCACCTGGGCCAACCTGTTCCTGTTGATTTCTCTGGGTACTGCAATTACAAGTGTGTGTCAGCACATCCTGTCTTATATCTATCTATCTATCTATCTATCTATCTATCTATCTATCTATGTACCTTTTTATTTATGTATCTATCTATCTGTCTGTCTATCATCTAGCTTTCTTTCTTTCACTTTTGAAAAATTGTTTACATGTAATAAACCCTCTGTATTACCTCAAGCCACCAGGACACAGGCATCCTCAACACCCTTGAGTTAGAAAATTAAATGTTCTCAGGTATTATATTCATGAACTTGGCATTAATGATTACAAGATGCCTACAAAACTTGCTTTGATCACACCACATAAATGGTAGAGGTAGCTCCAGTCTTGTATTTTGTTGTTGTTAACATTTGTCCAGGTTTACTTATAGACTTATTTCCATGATTTAACAAGGTTGACACTCTGTTTTCTCTTTAAGTATTGAGGAGTATTATCTCTTTGAATGAAATAGAAAATCTCCCTTTTCATTCTCTGTATAGTAGTAATGGCTCTTTGGTGTAATGACTTTATAGAATCTGAAATAAAAACAGAACTCAGAAATCTGAATTGATCTTCCAGAGTCTTAAAATATTTATACCAAATGACCATGGTAACTATGTAAATAGCTTATATTACAATGCTTAAGCATTATTTAAGAAAGTAGACTTTTTGATCCAATATGGTGGCGGCTGGCGCGGATGTATTTTGATTTCGGGGTCAACAGTCACAAGGCGGCAAGTGTTCCAGGATGCTGTACAAAGGGCACGACCCCTTCTAAATCTCACCCAGCTACAAAGGGACCATGGAAGATGCCTGGGCAGGACGCCCCTTCCAAATCTAGGACATACTAGGAAGCCTCTGGACCCGGGAATCGGGATAACCCATCCCCCCAACAGGAGAGACCCCCAGTAAGTTCCAACCTAATACCCAGCCGGCAGATTCAGAAAACACACAGAGATAATCCCCACCCTGCTGGGCACTCCCAGGTCTCACACAGATGATCCAATTATCGAGCGAAAGGTTGCGACCCTTGGAAGTGAGCAGGAGATCCGCTGCAAAATGCCTTCAGACCACAGATCGCAGTCTGTGACGTCACTGGCCAGTTTCCAAGCCACGGGAGCAGCAAGGCTACTGCAGCTGAACTGCAGACTTACCCGCTACAGGAACCAACCCCGGGCAAACTGCGAGATATTTGAAATGGTCGTATATTGGTCTTATGTACTAGTACAGGCCCTTCCAGTGGGGAATCAGAGCTTACTTGTAAACAGCTCCACCACCTGAATTAATTAGGTCCCCACCTGGGAGGCAGGACTGAATGACTCACCTTATGGGGTGGAGTAAGGCAACTCGAATCCTACACCACAGTGCCCCCTTTGGACCCAAATCCAGAAGACAGCAAATTCCACATGGCCAGAGGCCCCAGACAAAAAACAAAAAACAAAACAAAACAAACAAACAAACAAAAAAACAGAGCGAAATGTCTCCAACAAAAGAAAGCAACGCTATTCCGTCCAGCCCAAACCACCTCACCACAACTGAAACACATGTAAACGATGACAATTCTACAGTATGGAAAGTGATAAAGTCCCTTCAAGAAGAACTTAAAACTATGAAGGAATTCAAAGAAGCCACAATCTTACAAGTCAAAACAATGAATAACATCATTAAAGAGCTCCAAGCCAAGGTGACCCAGCTTGAACAGGAAAAGGATAAAACAATGAAAGATCTCCAGACAAAAACAAGCAAACTGGAGAAGGAAATGTACAAAACGAACACTACCATTCAAGACATGAAAATAAAAATGGAAACAATAAAGAAAACACAGTCAGAGTTAAAAGAGGAAATGGAGAATCAAGAGAAGAGAACAGGAACTACGGATGTGAGTATGAAAAATAGAATGCAAGAGATGGAAGACAGGATCTCAGGCATGGAAGATTCGATGGAAGAAATCAGTACAACATCCAAAGAAAATGAGAAAGCTAAAAAATCTCTCACCCACAACATCCAAGAAATCAAGGACTCAATGAAAAGACAGAACCTAAGAATTACACGCATAGAAGAAAGAGAAGACTCCCGACTCCATGGTCCAGGAAATATCTTCAACAAAATCATAGAAGAAAACTTCCCAAACCTAAAGAAAGAGATGCCAGTAAAAATCCAAGAGGCTCACAGAACACCAAACAGATTAGATCAGAAAAGAAACTCCTCTCGCCACATAATAATAGAAACTCCAAATGTAGAGAACAAAGAAAGGATATTAAAAGCTGTAAGCGAAAAAGACCAAATCACATACAATGGCAGACCCATCAGAATGACACCTGACTTCTCCTCAGGAACTTTAAAAGCTAGAAGGGCCTGGACGGATGTCCTACAAGCCCTGAGAGAACATAGGTGCCCAGCCAGACTACTATATCTAGCAAAACTCTCTATCAACATAGAAGGAGAAAACAAGATATTCCATGACAAAATCAAATTCAAACAATATCTCCTCACAAACCCAGCCCTACAGAAGATCCTAGAAGGAAAATTCCAAGACAGAGAAGATAACTACACCCAAGAAAACAGAGGAAATAGAAACCTCCACAGCAACTAAACAAAAGAGAAACACAAGACAGCCAGCTAAACCAAAATAATGGGAAATAACAACCCCTGGTCACTAATATCCTTCAACATCAATGGACTCTACTCGCCAATAAAAAGACACAGACGTACAGACTGGATCCGTAAACAAGACCCATCTTTTTGCTGTATACAAGAAACACACCTCACCATTGAAGATAAACACTACCTCAGAGTAAAGGGCTGGGAAAAGGTTTTCCAAGCAAATAGACCCACGAAACAAGCTGGAGTAGCCACCCTAATATCAAACAAAATAGACTTCCAATTGAAGTTAATAAAAAAAGACAGAGAAGGGCATTGCATACTCATTAAAGGAAATATCCACCAAGAGGGCATCTCAATATTGAACATCTATGGCCCAAATACAAAGGCACCTACATTTTTTTCCTTTATTTTTTATTTCTTCATGTTACATCTCAATCGCAGTCCCCTCCCTATTCCCCCTTCAGTCCCACCCTCCCACCCTCAACCCCCCATCCTCTTCCATTTTTTTTTCTTTTAAGTTTAAGGTATATCTTATTTCCCCCTACAGTTTCCCCTTTCAGTCCAACAAATGGCTCCTTCTCTTATAATAACAAATACAATACAGTACAACAGAGGTAATTAGGCCACAGTGATGAGGGTTATATGGCTTAATGTACATTCCCAATGACCAGTCCATATGTATTTGGTACTTGACTTTAACATTCTACTATCTAACCATCTCCATGAGTTTAAAGGTCTATACCTGACTCAACATTCATACTAACTTGCAACACAATTTTAAAAGTATCTTCTTAGATCTATAACACTCTCTTTACTCCTAAACAACTCAAAATTAAATTATGAGACTCTAGCTATCTGTTCTTCAACCACCTCAGAGATCTGAGAGGGATAAATATATCTGATTTTATAGGAAGTACAGGGCCTGCAGCTTCCCAAACTAAGAAATGACATACCTGTGGCTGCTTGGACAGTTCCCATTTTCTATCCATACATTACAGCATTGATCTTGAGTCACTTGGCCCAGTTTCTCTGACAAACATTGATTGTAGAACAGGGGTTATGAAGGACTTACCTACCCTGTCTTGGCAGAGCTAGGCTGTCGACTTACCTGCTTCCAGGTTTTGTCTTTTTGGACAGCATTCTGTCTACAGTTGGGGCAAGGGGCTTTTCCTATCAAGAGATAGGCTTGCAACTTATTCAATCATCTCCCACTGGAGATTCTTCGATGCTCATCTTCTACTTGGAGGAGAATAGCGGGTGCTGTCAGGAGTTGCTATGTCTTGATATAAAGAATCTAAAGTTATGAAAACACCTTTGAATGCCATATTCTGCAGATCTCTTGAGGTTTTTGAAGAGGCACCTACATTTATAAAAGAAACACTTCTAAAACTGAAATCGCACATCGATCCAAACACTTTAATAGTGGGAGACTTCAACACCCCACTCACAACTATGAACAGATCATCAAGACAGAAGCCAAACAGAGAAATAATGAGTCTAACAGAGATCATGAACCAAATGGACCTAACAGATATCTACAGAACGTTTCACCCAAACACAAAAGAATGCACCTTCTTCTCAGCACCTCACGGAACCTTCTCCAAAATCGACCACATAGTTGGACACAATGATAGCCTCAACAGATACAAGAAAATTGAAATAAACCCTTGTATCTTATCAGACCACCATGGAATAAAGCTGGACTTCAATAGCAAAAGAATCAACAGAAACTCTACACTCACATGAAAATTGAACAACTCTTTACTAGAGGACCATTGGGTCAGGGAAGAAATAAAGAAGGAAATCAAAGACTTCTTAAAATTCAACGAAAATGAAGACACAACATACCCAAACCTATGGGACACAATGAAAGCTGTGCTACGAGGAAAGTTCATAGCACTAAGTGCCCTCAAAAAGAAAATAGTGACAGCTCATATTAGCGAATTAACAGGTAAACTTGGTGAATTGGAAAAAAAAAGAAGCAAACACTGCCAAGAGGAGCGGAAGGCAGGAGATCATCAAATTTAGGGCTGAAATCAACAACTTAGAAACAAAAAGAACTATACAAAGAATCAATGAAACCAAAAGGTGGTTCTTCGAGAAAATCAACAAAATAGACAAACCCTTAGACAAATTAACTAAAAGACAGAGGGAGAAAACACAAATCAACAAAATCAGAAAGGAAAAGGGAGAAATAACAACAGACATTGAGGAAATCCAGAGAATACTTGGATCATACTTTAAAAATATATACTCCACCAAATTTGAAACTTAAGTGAAATGGAAAATTTTCTTGATAGATTCCACCTACCGAAGCTAAATCAAGATCAGATAAACAGATTAAACAGCCCTATAACCCCTAAGGAAATAGAAACAGTCATTAAAAATCTCCCAACCAAAAAAAAAGCCCAGGGCTAGATGGCTTTAGCACAGAATTCTACCAGACCTTCAAAGAGGAGCTAACACCAATACTTTTCAAACTCTTTCACAAAATAGAATCTGAAAGAACATTGCCAAACTCATTCTAAGAGGCCACAATCACCCTGATTCCTAAACCATACAAAGACCCAACAAAGAAAGAAAACTTCAGACCAATCTCCCTCATGAACATAGATGCAAAAATACTTAATAAAATACTAGCAAACCGAATTCAAGAACACATCAAAAGTATCATACACCATGATCAAGTAGGCTTCATCCCAGGGATGCAGGGATGGTTCAACATACGAAAGTCTATCAACATCATTCACCATATAAACAAGATGAAAGAAAAAAACCACATGATAATCTTGCTAGATGGAGAAAAAGCATTTGACAAAATCCAACACCCCTTCTTGCTAAAAGTTCTGGAGAGAACGGGCATACAAGGGCCGTACCTAGAAATAATAAAGGCAATATACAGCAGGCCAGTGGCCAACATCAAACTAAATGGAGAGAAACTTGAAGCATTTCCTCTAAACTCAGGGACAAGACAAGGATGTCCACTTTCACCATATCTCTTCAATACAGTACTTGAAGTTCTTGCTAGAGCAATAAGACAACTAAAGGACATCAAGGGGATAAACATCGGAAACGAAGACGTCAAATTATCTCTATTTGCAGATGATATGATAGTATACATAAGCGACCCCAAAAATTCCACCAGAGAACTCTTACATCTGATAAACACCTTCAGCAAAGTGGCTGGATACAAAATTAATTCAAAAAAATCAGAAGCTCTTCTTGATGCAACAAACAAATGGGCTGAGGAAGAAATAAGGGAAACAACCCCCTTCACAATAGCCACAAACAACGTAAAATACCTGGGGGTAACTCTAACCAAGCAAGTAAATTAGGACCTGTACAACAAGAACTTCAAGCCCTTGAAGAAAGAAATGGAAGAGGCCTTTAGAAGATGGAAAGATCTCCCATGATCATGGATAGGTAGGATCAACATAATAAAAATGGCCATCCTACCAAAAGCAATATATAGATTCAATGCAATTCCTATCAAAATACCAACACAATTTTTTATAGACTTGGAAAGAGCTAGCCTCAATTTCATATGGAACAACAAAAAGCCCAGAATAGCTAAACCAATCCTGTATAATAAAAAAAACATCTTGAGGTATTATCATCCCAGATTTCATGCTGTACTACTAGCAATAGTTGTGAAAACAGCATGGTATTGGTAAAGAAACAGACCAGTAGATCAATGGAATCGAATTGAAGATCCAGAAATAGACCCACACACTTATGGCCACCTAATTTTTGACAAAGAAGCCAAAACGGCACAATGGAAGAACGACAGCATCTTCACCAAATGGTGCTGGTCCAACTGCATGTCCATTTGTAAAAAAATGAAGTTAGATCCATACTTATCGCCTTGTACAAAACTTAAGTCCAAGTGGATCAAAGGCCTTAACATAAGGCCGGTCACACTAAATCTACTAGAAGAAAAAGTGGGAGAAACCCTCGAACTAATTCGCACAGGCAACAACTTCCTGAACAGAACACCAACAGCTCAGGACTTGAGATCAACAATCAATAAATGGAACATCATGAAACTGAAAAGCTTCTGTAAGGCAAAGGACAATGTCATTTGAACAAAATGGCAGCCTACAGACTGGGAGAAAATCTTCACCAACCCCACATCTGACAGAGGGCTAATATCTAAAATCTACAAAGAACTCAAGAAATTAAATGCCAAGAAAGCAAATAATCCAATCAAAAAATGGGGGACAGAGCTAAATAGAGAATTCACAAAGGAGGAATCCCTAATGGCTGAGAGACACTTGAAGAAGTGCTCAACATCCTTAATCATCAGAGAAATGCAACTCAAGACGACTCTGAGATTCCATCTCACACCTGTCAGAATGGCTAGGATCAAAAACTCAAATGACAGCACATGCTGGCAAGGGTGTGGAGAAAGGGGTACCCTACTCCATTGCCTGTGGGAATACAGGCTTGTGCAACCACTATGGAGGTCAGTCTGGCGATATCTTAAAAAACTTGGAATAGCTCTGCCTCAGGACCCAGCCATACCACTTCTGGGTATACACCCAAATGCCTCTTCACGAAATCATAAGGAAGTTTCCTCATCTATGTTTATAGCAGCCTTATTTGTAATAGCTAGAAACTGGAAACAACCCAGATGTCCCTCAACTGAAGAATGGGTCAAAAAACTGTGGTACATCTATACAATGGAATATTATTCAGCTCTCAGGAACAATGAAATTATGCAATTTGCAGCCAAATGGATGGAACTAGAAAAGCTCATCTTGAGTGAGCTAACCCAGACTCAGAAGGACGCATATGGCATCTATTCACTTATAGTAGGATTTTAGCTATATAGTAGAAGGTATCGATACTACAACTAACACACCAAAGGGAACTTGGACATAGACTTTTTATTTTTAATTTTTATTCTTTATTCATTTTTATATATTAGTTATATTTTTCTATTTTTTAGTCTTTTTTATCTATTGTATGCTTATTCGTTTGTTTGTTTAGTAGTTCTCTCTCCAGGGCAACGAGACACTTTTCATTGATGGTACTGCTTCATAGATCCCCAATGCATGAAGAGGCTCTTGGCCCTCATACGACCTCTCAACTGAGATGAGGGATTGTTATATAAGGACACCCCACCCCAAAGAAATGGGATGGAAGTGTTAGGAGGTAAAGAAAAAAATGAAATGTGGTGTTTCGGCCTTTTACTACTAATTGTCATAAACTGTTTAGGATAATTAAGATATGCAAACTAACGGTTATGCAAGCCGGTCATTCAGTTAGGTACTATGAGAGCCTATTATAGTTACTTTCTAAACTAATCAGAAATAAACCGGCAAGAGACAAGCAACATCTGCTTGCCCTAATATAAGAGATAGATAGGTCCTCTTCAAAAACCTCAAGTGATCTTCAGAATATGGCATTCGAAGATGTTTTTGTAACTTTAGATTTTTTTATATCAAGACATATCAACTCCTGACAGCATCCCCTATTCTCCTCCAAGTAGAAGATGAGCATCGAAGAATCTCCAGTGGGAGATGATTGAATTAGTCGCAAGCCTATCTCTTGGTAGGAAAAGCCCCTTGCCCCAACTGTAGACAGAATGCTGTCCAAAAAGGACAAAACCTGGAAGCAGGTAAGTCGAAGCCTAGCTCTGCCAAGACAGGGTAGGTAAGTCCTTCATAACTCCTGCTCTACAATCAATGTCTGTCAGAGATACAGGGCCAAATGACTGAAGATCGATGCTGTAATGCATGGAGAGAAAGTGGGAACTGTCCAGGCAGCCACAGGTATGTCATTTCTTAGTTTGGGAAGCTGCAGGCCCTGTACTTCCTATAAAATCAGATATATTTATCCCTCTCAGATCTCTGAGGTGGTTGAAGTACAGATAGCTAGAGTCTCATAATTTAATTTTGAGTTGTTTAGGAGTAAAGAGAGTGTTATAGATCTAAGAAGATACTTCTAAAATTGTGTTGCAAGTTAGTATGAATGTTGAGTCAGATATAGACCTTTAAACTCATGGAGATGTTTATATAGTAGAATGTTAAAGTCAGGTACCAAATACATATGGACTGGTCATTGGGAATGTACGTTAAGCCATATAACCCTCATAACTGTGGCCTAATTACCTCTGTTGTACTGTATTGTATTTGTTATTATAAGAGAAGGAGCCATTTGTTGGACTGAAAGGGGAAACTGTAGGGGGAAATAAGATATACCTTAAACTTAAAAGAAAAAAAAGGGGAGAGGATTGGGGGTTGAGGGTGTGAGGGTGGGACTGGAGGGGGAATAGGGAGGGGACTGCGATTGAGATGTAACTTGAAGAAATAAAATATAAAGGCAAAAAAAAGAAAGTACACTTTTCTTGAGATAACATTACAATCATCATTATATAGTTTCTCCAATCACTCCACTAGTCCCTCCTTTTCCTTTGTGACAGTAAGATAAATTGTACATTATCCACATACCTAATGACATGTGAGTAGCTAAATGTCTCTTTAGGAGCTAGAGCTTTGATAATCCATGGCCACAGAACCAAGCACCAGGTCATAGCCTTAGGAATATACAGCTTTCTATGTATCCCATAGAATTTAAAATTCAATACATACCACATATACATAGCACATATATGTCAAAATTCTGTGGTATGTTATTTTTATTAGAAGAAATAGTAAGATTTGTGGGTTATAAGAGGAAGTAAAACTAATTCAGAAAGAAAAGAAATGGAATTCTAAAGCAGTTAATCAGTTGCAACAGAAAATGAATCATATATATTAGCCTGTTAGTACTCAAAGGAGCACAGATTTTGTGCAGTTGTGCTGAAAAACATCAAGAAGGAAGTGAAACTCTGCTTTCTCTGAGGTTTATGCTGCATGTGCTGGAACATGAAGCTGTTTATGTATAGTCAGGGTGAAGGTCCTTTCAGCATTTATAAACATATCTTATACTTGGAATGATGTTTTATTGTTTAAATCAATGGCTTCATTTTCTATTTGTTTTTATTTATTTATTTATTATGTATATACTGTTCTGCCTGCATGTATGCCTGAAGGCCAGAAGAGGGCACCAGACCTCAAAATAGATGATTGTGAGCTACCATGTAGTTGCTGAGAATTGCACTCAGGACCTTTGGAAGAACAGCCAGTGTCCTTAACCACTGAGCCATCTCTACAGCCCCCTTCATTTTCTGTTTTGTTATAATAGGAGCCATCTCATGTTCCCTAGAAGTGTGATTTCTTCTAAAAAATCGTATACTAAACACATAATTTTTCTACCAGTGTAAAATCTACTCATAAAATATACCTCAAGTGAGACATAGTAATCTTATTTATGGTTCTCTTAGGTACTTTTTTTTTTTCTTGTTGCAACAAATTACCTGACAGAAACACTTAAGAAAGGGTTTATTTTGTTTCATAACTTAAGGGGATAGTCCTTCAAGGTGAGTCGGGCATGGTGCCAGGAGTGTGAGGCAGTTTGTCACATTAGGTTCACATTCAGGAAGCAAAGAGCAATGAATGCTGGTGTTCACTTCCTTCTATTTTTCAGTCTGATACACTAACCCATGGAATGGTGTTCCCTGCATTTACTGTGGGTCTGCCTAGCTCTAATGACCCTATCTAGAAACCCCTTCAAAACCATGGCTAGAAAAATGCTTCCTAGATGATTCTAGATCCGGTCAGATTAACAATAGAAACCATCACAAACTCAGCCCTTGTCAGCTAGACATTTAAGTATATCACTTACAGGACATAACCTTCCATCATTTTTCTCCATGATCTTATAATCCAAAATGCATTTAGTCCATCTCTAAAAGTCCCCATCATCCTTAAACAGTCAACACTCTTCAAAAGTGTAAGTGCAGAGTTTCCCTTAAACCCCAGGAAATCCCCTATAACTACAAAAGCCAAGAACATCCAGCATATATGGTACACAGTGGTTAGTCCCTACAAAAGGGGAGCAATTTGAATATGGTTAGGAAAAAATTTTACCAAAGAAAGACCTAAATCTAACAGAGGAAAAAAAAAAAAAAAACAAATCCTGTATCTCCATGTTAGACTCAAGATAGACAGACACATCAGGGTGCCAAAGGGCTTGAGAAGTCACACTCTTCCATATCTGTTCCCTGCAGTACACATAGTCTTTCTCAGGTCAGTCCTACTCTGTGCACTCAGCTTTCCTCAGTAGACACCGCATGGTTCCTGTATCTACTGTGTCCCCCACCAGAACTCTGACTTCACTATTACAGTTTCACAGAGTGACCACCAAGTAACTCCAACTCTTGGTCATATATTACATATCTCTAGCAGCATTCTGGACTGCTGATGAAGTGGGGCAGGTGTGAGACAGAAAAGTGCCTACATACTAATGTTTGCTTTGTCATCAGATGCTATTATGTTTTAATGTTTTCTTTTCTTTTTCTTTCAGACAAATGGTCTTGCTATGTAGCCCAATTGGTCTCTATTTCACAGAAATCCCTTTTCAACTGTTTGTGTGTTGGGAATACAGACCTACACCATAATACTGATTTTTGGTTTAAGTCATATGCTAATTGTTAATCTTTCATCAAGGAAAAGATGGGGATATTTCCAAAATATTGACAATATAACTCTATGGTACAACCAGCAATTGATAAAATTTTCTTCGCACAAAAGAGGAGATACCTGCAAGATTGTTCTAGCAAATTAGTTCCTTCAAATTGAAATCTCTTAAGTTTGTGACTCACTTAGCCCTTGGTTTGTATATAATTAAACCTTTGAGTTCATCTACTCCAGTTTCTCCTATTTTATGTTCTTCTTCTTATTTTAAATAGACAGGATACAATGGTCAACTGAACTATGAAAGCTGTACCACATCAACAACAGCACTGTTCTGGAGTGTGATTTTCATTTCTGGATGCTCAGTCCTTATGATGTGCACAAACTAGGTCAGGTGCGTTAAGGGTAGCATAGCTGAAGACTTGAACAGCCAAAAACGAAGGCTTTAATAATGGATAGCCTTCGTTAGTTATCAAATCAACGACGAGAGAAAAGGTGTTAAGTCAGCATCCTTTAATCAAATAAAAGAATTGATGGAGGCAGGAAGAGCTCAGTGTGCACATCTCCTAGTTTGTCCATGTTGTGATTATGTTAAGCATTGCAGACACATTGCTGAGATGTCAAAGGAGCATTACTTACTCTGTAAATATGGCATCTAAGCATGTCTTGATGAAGGTGAGGGAGCAATGTGAGGAATGATCAAGGGAAGAGAAAAGAGCACAAGGGAAAGCTGCACAGTGCCTCAGTGTTCTCATTGACAGGGAGGACAAGGAGGGCTCCTGTGTCCCGCACAGAGTGCCATCTCATTACTGTGTCAGAGAAAACTGAATTAGAGTGAAAGGAGCAAGGGATTTATTTGGTTAAAGATTTGAGGCAGTGGGGGAATACTTGGCTTATCACGGATGAACAAAAAAAATATATAATTTTGTTGTTTTCTAACATTGTAACAATGGAATTACGTAAAAGATGTCTGAGGTGAACAGAACACAAGATGATAGAATTACTCCCATTATCCTGTTACATAGTGGGTACTTAAAATATTTGTCTAAAGTTATAAGGACAAAGAATGGTTTAGTAATATTAATTCAGAAGATTTCAGAAGAGTCAAAGATAAAATTTTCATGTGTTAAATGATAAAGAATCCTCCCACTGTTAAAACTCTGCCTTCAGAAAAGAGGGAATACAAACAGAACAACTTTTTATTTCAAATTTATACTCTGGGGCAGTGTCAAGAGATTAATATACCCACAAAAGAACAACGGTAACTGTTTGAAAAGACAGTGTTCCTAAAGCTAATGTGTTGCCTGAATTACTTTTCAGTTTTTGTTTTTATTTTAACTAGAGTTATTTAGAAAAGTGTTTATTTTAAATTGAGTAGTTTATCACAATGTTTTCCTCTGTCTTAATCCTATTAAATCAAATTGCATTGTGCTCAGAAAGTTTTACACCTTGGAAGTCTACTTTTGAAAATCTTTAGAGATTTTCTTTAGAGTTGATTTTTCTAATTTACAGTGGGATTTTAAAAATAATGTGAAAATCTCCTCTAGTTAGGTAGCACTGTGAACTCTTGCTGTATTAGAGCACTGCTGTGTACTGCACCACGAATTCCTTTAGGCTGTGTACAAGGACTTCACAGATCAGCCTCAACTCAGGGAGAGTTGTCCATTTCTCCCTCTATATCTGTATCAAAGATTTGTCTCCACACCACCACGAACACAACCTTCACATTCAGTCAAAATAAAGCACTTTGACCTTTATATTTTTAGCTTGACTTAATCTTGTAGACCATAATTTTTGCCAATTACACATCCTTCTGGTTATTAAGCACTGGATTTGTTTTCCTAATCTACTGTAATTGTACTAAAAGGAAGGAGATGCATGAAGAATGCGGGAGAAAAACCACACCAAATTCTCTTTTTCATAAACTATTGAGAATACTAGCATAAAACTGTCAACATTAACTTTGTCAGTATTCTAAAGCTTTCAACAATTCAAATAAATTTTATTTTAGTAAAATTGTGGAATCTTCATACAAATAGTGACTCTCTCTTTCTCTCTCTCTCTCTCTCTCTCTCTCTCTCTCTCTCTGTGTGTGTGTGTGTGTGTGTGTGTGTGTGTGTGTGTGTGTGTGTGTGT
>CAJQZJ010000594.1:1941027-1982507 GCA_907164525.1 Lophiomys imhausi
AATATATATTATCATTCCAAAAGGGAAGAATTGGGGCATAATAAGTAAATACTGGACCAAAACAAGACCAAAATCCAGCAGGTCATACTTCAAATCATGTAGCTACATGTCTGATACCAAAGGACTTATATGGCTCTACCCTTACAGTATTGTTGCATGCAAAATACACCTAGGGTTGGTTCCCCTCCTTGGCAGATAACCCACAGACTTGATGCACATAACATCTTGTGGTGAGAGGAATGAAAATTTTAGAGACCCCTTTGGCAGGCAGTGGAGCCAGGCCAGCTGGGTTCTAGGAACTTAGCTGACCATGAAAAAGGTGGAACCAAGAATGAAGGTCAGTCAGGTCATGAGCCCCAGGCTCCAGGAACTAGCTAACCACAAAGCCGATAGTAAAGTAAGATAAAAATTCATTCCTGAGAAAAACAAGTATAGGATGTTTCCTGCTGACTAACTAAACAATGGGCTGGTACTTTCCTCCTGTATTTCCCCTCCCCCTTGGGTTGTGGTAAACAATGGGCTGGTACTTTCCACTTGTATTTCCCCTCACCCCCTTGGGTTGTGGTTTAAATACCCTACTCTCCCCCAAATTGGGGTCGCGAACTCCTCTACCCCTGGGTGGAATACCAGTTGTGTCCTCAGTGCACTGATCCCTGAAATAAACCTCTTGTGATTGCATCAAGAAGGTCTCTTGTGAGTTATTGGGTGGCCGTGATATCCCGAGTGTTGGGAGAGGGACTTCCCTCTCCCGGGTCTTTCAGTGGTTTCAAGTAGAATAGAAGCTTTACTTTCACAGCTTCATAAATAGCCTCTCAAGGCCTCCATGACTCCCCTGGGATGCACCCAGCTTCAGCAGCTCTCTCTAACTGGGAAAGAAGCTTCCCAGAACTCATTTATTCATGTAATGTCTTTTGAAATCTCAAAACCAGTGACATACTTCCTCCAGCAGGCCACACCCCCTAGTCCTCCTTAAATAGGCACCATCTGGACACCAAGTATTCAAACAGTCTATGGGATTCAAACCACCTGTGATTTGAATAAGAATGACTCCCATAAGCTCATATATTTGAATGTGTAAGGAGTGGCACTAGGAGTTATGACCTTATTTAGTTTGGGATAGGTGTGGCCTTGTTTCAGAAAGTGTGTCGCTGGGGGTGGTCTTAGGGATTGCAAGTACTCAGGATAGGCCCAGTATCTCCCTCTCTTCAGCTGCCTGCCCATCTGGAGGTTCACTCCTTGTTATTGTTTACTGTGACCTTGACACTCCCATCACCCTTGAAGCAAGTCTCAACTGAGGGTTTACCCATATCCCACTGGCATGTTATGAGCATATCTGTGAGGGATTATCTTGATTGCTAATTAATATAGGAAGTCTCATTCCAGTACCTTCCTAGGCATATGATCCTGGGATTTGTAAGAAAGCTAGGGAAGCAAGATTCTGCAAGCAAGTAGCATCCTTCACTGGATTCTGTGGCATTTACTTGGTTGGGACTGCTGTTCACCAGTCAGAGATAATGCTGCATGAAATGGCAAGATGTCACATCTTCAGGTTTCTGCCTGGAATTCCTTCCCTGACTTCTCTCAGTGATGAAAGGAAAAGCTGAAAAACTTTTCTTTCCACTAGTTGCTTTTTTTCCTTTTCTTTTTTTTAACATTTATTTATTAAAACAAGTTACATCTCCATCACAGCCCCCTCCCTCCACCTCCTCCAAGTCCCACCCTTCCACTCTCTCACCCTTCTCCCAACTATCCTACTTGTTGCTTTCAGTGAGAGTTTATCACAGCAAAAGAGACCAAACTAGAACTAACCTTTGCACCATGATTAATGGTTGGCAGACATTATCACAGTTCTTACAAAACTAACATTTAAATAAACTCTAACTAGCATTTTTAGAAGTTTTTGTTTTTGTTTTATTTCAAGAGAATCTGTGCATTCTTCCACACTCACCTCTCACCTTTGAGAAACAGGACCTGAACACTGTCATTCTCAGACATTGTTTTGTCCTCTCATTACAATTTGAAGTTTCTCATTGATCATAACAAGAAACTGCTTTACTTCCATTTCTGAAATAGTTAAAAGCAAGCTAGGAGTTATTTTATACATGGCACTAATTCTTTGCTGTATATGATACTGTTTTGCTTAGAAACATGTAATACTGATGACATAAAATCCCTAGTAGGAAAAGAAATTCCATATAACCTGTTTCCTATCAAAAGTAATGGGGCATTGTTTTGAACTTGAAGTGAGAAAAATGAAATATCACTTTACTTGCAGCAAGAAAATATGTAAGACTGTGTGTCTATCCATTATCTATCTACCCCATACATCCCTACATTTTCTGTATATGCACTCATCTTTATGGATACTAAGCTTGGAACCCAGGACCTCAGGCATCCTTGGAAGCACTGTGTCACTAAAAACAGCTAAGTTTATGAAACAAGAGGAAGCAGAAATGAAGTCAAAGCTGGTATAGCACAGAAGGACCACTGGAATATTTGTCCTTCTTCCTCTTAGGGACAAGCTTCTGCTTTGCAATGTAGACAAATCTCCAGGGAGAGGAAGAGAAGGTCTCCAGCTTCCCGTAACTATTTTGGAATACACACAGAAGGCCCTACTGGGAGCTTCATTTTTAAGGTTGTTATAGTCAACTACCACTTACTCAGAAAACCTGGGTCATAAAGAAATGGACAACAATTTTTTTCATAGTACTGTTTCTTAGCAGTTTGGAGTTGTTTCAGGCTGATATTCTGCTAGAGATCCTGTGATGATTAATGTTGGCAACTTGACAAGATCAGAATTCCCTAGACACCCTCTGAGAACACTTCTGATGGAATTATCTAGGATCAGTTAATTGAGGCAAGACAATTTACTTTAACTGTGGATGATATTGTTTTTCAGGAGTAGCATCTTAGATTGATTAAAAAGGAGAAAGTATGCTGAGTAGAAGCATTCATCTCTCTACCGATAAGGAACAGTTAGCACACATGGAAGATTCAAAAACAACTGAATATGTCTACCAACAGCATGGTCAGGACCAAGGCCAGAGAACACCACTGGGAGCGTCTTGTGACCAGCCAACTGATGACGCTAGGGCAGTATTGCTTTAACTAATTGTTACTTTTCCTTGACATTGATGACAGCTTAGACCTAGTTTCAAATAGTCCTTGAAATTCTTTTATTCCCATCATTCTAGCATATGGCTTCTATGAGAAAAAGGCCTTTTCTGGAATTATTATTTGAATCTTTCACATATTTGTGAATCATTTGTGTACAAATTTGCCTGTTTACAAGGTCATGCGGGTATCTATCTGTGAAGCTCATTTTCCTTTCATCCATGTTTCAGAAAATGAAGCTAGCATGCATTTGAACTTTTTATTGGTTCTAGTAGCACTCAGCCTCCCTCTGTGCTTTATTTGGATTATGTGAATAAAGAGGTTGTCTTTTGGATTACCAAATCATCCAACAACCAGTGAAGATAGGTTTTCTTAAGCTGTTTTTGTGATGCCCTGTGGTTCTTGTTCTGTGATTGTCCTACCAGTCTTGCTGTTCATTACATTAATTGTAATCAGTTTGCTTTTGTCAGTTAAGTGGCTGAAAGTGGTGCTTGTTATCTGGAGATTTTGCTACTCTTGGTTGTATTGTTGAGCCCTGTTCTTTTTTTTACTCTTTTTTTTTTTCCTCACCTACAAAAGAAATGTCACCCCCCAGTATTCTCAATGATGCTGTGATCCTCTTGCAAGAATATCATTTACTATTTTGATAAAAGACAAAGACATATTCTCCACCTCTACCCAACAATTATAGTCAGCTGGTGAATCTTACAATCTTGCATAAATGACTATTCTAGTATTCCTGGTTTCTCTTATTTGCTCTCTAGTTGTTTTATATCTATTCTGCTTTTCATAGAACTTCTAAACTCCATATAAGCATTACAGCTGCAATATCTCCTTAAGCCTTTACCAAATTTTCAGATACTTCATGGAAGTGCTATTATATCAAATGGCCCTTTATTATCCAGACTTCTGTTCCATCCACACCCAACTTCTCAGTCTAGCACCTGCAGAATCCATCAAGTCCCATTTATTGTTTTCTGGCTCCTGTTACTCTTTGGAGAAATTGCAGAGCTACTTAGGGATATAGTTAGTTTCTCTCTTTTGGTCCCAGGACTTCATTGGTCAATGAATGTTGCATCCTGATGCTATGTATTGCTCTGGTAGGCAGAGGGAGATGAAGCTAGGTTCTTAAGTGGATACTCAAGATGGAGAGTGCTGCCTTGTTTTCAAGCAGGGAAAAAAGAAAAGAAAAGACCAGGAGGAATAGTGACATTATAGACCCAGGAATGTCAAGAGGACCTAGAGTTATGGGGTTTGCTGCCCCATATAACCATCACATATATCCCAGTCTCTTTGTTCTCCAACTTGAGCCTTGTATAGCACAGTTAAGATTTTAGCATTCTGTGACATTATGCTACTGGTCCTAACCGCCCTCACACCCACAATTGTAAAAATGAGAGTTACTTGATACTTCCCAGCAAATACCTCTAGCTTCTTAGACTTTCACCTCTCCTTTTTGATCTGTGATAACTTATCCTTAGTCATCTTTTCTGCATCAGTTTTGCTCACCAGAAGCCATGTGGGTTCAGGTCTTTCTAATTAGTACTTCATCTCAAATGGACATGTCATACAGCCTGTGAGGCCCTCTTCTGGTGTCTCCTTTGGTTCCAGTGGAGGAAGTTTACCAGCCAGCACTCCTACCAGACTCCTTCCTATTTCTCTTCTTTGCTAGGCAATATTCAAAATTATTCTCAAGTCTTCCATTCAGTGTATGGTGCAATCAAATTCCTCTGTTTACTGAATATGTAAATATCAGAACTTTTTGTCAAGTTCCATAATTAGTTGCTTGTTAATGTAATTCAAGTAGAATGAAGCTAAATATTTTTTCTCTTTTAAAAATTTCACTGTAAAAAATTCTATTGTTTTTTTGATATCGAGACATGTCAGCTCCTGACAGCACCCCCTATATTACTCCAAGTAGAAGATGAGCATCGAAGAATCTCCAGTGGGAGATGATTAAGTTGGTGGTAAGCCATTCTCTTGGCAAGAAAAACCACTTGCTTCAACTGTAGACAGACTTCTGTCCAAAAAGGACAAAACTTGGAAGCAGGTAAGTCGACAGCCTAGCTCTGCCAAGACAGGGTAGGTAAGTCCTTCATAATTCCTGCTCTACAACCAATGTCTGTCAGAGAAATGGGGCCAAATGGCTGAAGATTGATGCTGTAATGTATGGAGAGAAAATGGGAACTGTCCAGGCAGCCACTGGTATGTCATTTTTTTAGTTTTGGAAGCTGCAGGCCCTGCACTTCCTATATAATCAGATATATTAATCCCTCTCAGGTCTCTGAGGTGGTTCAAGAATAGATAGCTAGAGTCTCATAGTTAAATTTTGAGTTGTTTAGGAATCAAGAGGGTGTTCTGGATCTAAGAAGATATTTTTTAAAATTATGAGGCAAGTTAGTATGAAAGCTGAGTTAGATATAGAACTTTAAACACATGGAGATGGTTAGATAGTAGAATGTTAAAGTCAGGTGCCAAATACATATGGACTGGACATTGGGAATGTATGCTAAGCCATATAACTCTTATAATCGTGGCCTATTTATTTCTGTTGTTTTGTATTGTATTTATAGTTATAAGAAAAAGAACCATTATTTGGACTGAAAGGGAGAGCTGTTGGGGGGAAAAATAAATACCTTAAACTAAAAAAAAAAAAAAAAAGAAGAAGAAGGGAAGAGGATGGTGGGGCTGAGGGGGAGGAGGGTGGAAGGGTGGGACTGGAGGGGGGAGTAGGGAGGGGATTGTGATTGAGATGTAACTTGAAGAAATAAAAAAATAAATTATTAAAAAAAAAACCACAAGCCGGGCAGTGGTGGTGCACGCCTTTAATCCCAGCACTTGGGAGGCAGAGACAGGCGGATCTTTGCGAGTTCGAGGCCAGCCTGGTCTACAAATTGAGTCCAGGACAGCCAGGGCTACACAGAGAAACCCTGTCTCGAAAAACCAAAAAAAAAAAAAAAAAACCACAAAAAAAATTCTATTGTTTATATCCATTACATATATTACTGTGTTCTGTAAGAACATTTTCATCAAAGTTCATCATGTACTGTGAATGTAATCTCTAATGCCCAATTCCTGCTTCTCTGTCAGCTACCTTCTGTTAGTTCCCTAGCTCCCCTAGACAGTTTCATTTCTGTTTTCATGTCATAGACACAAACTAATTTTACATGTAAAATTTAGGACCCACAAATGAAAGAAAATATGTATTTGTCTTTCTGAGCCTGGTTTAACTCATTTAAAATGGATATTTCCAGTTGTGTCCATCTTCCTTCAAGTGGCATGAATTCATTCTTTTTTATGGCTTAAAAATCCATGGTATATATATTTATTACTTATTCTGTGTTGGACATCTAGTGAGGTTGCCTAACAGGCTATTGTGAATAGTGCTGCAGGAAAGATTGATGAATAAGTATGTCTGAGGTGTGTTGATTTTGAGTCCTTGGGGCCAATACTCATCAGTCGTGTAGATGGGTTGTATGGTAGATTCATATTTAGCTTTATAAGGGACCTTCATACTGATTTCCATAGTGGTTAGTCTACTTTGCATTCTGACCATAGGTATATGAAGGAATTCTTTTGTAGGTATCTTGTTAGCACTTGTTATTGCTATCCCAGGGACTGCCATTCTTACAAGAATAATATTTACTACAATCTAGTTTTAATCTGCATTTCATTGACAGCTAGTAAGACTAAACATCTTTTCATTATGGTAATCATTTGTTTTTCATCCTTTGAGAACTTTTGTTCATTTCCTTGACTCATTTATTGATTAGGCTGTTTTATTTCTTGTTGTTCGGTTTTGGTTTTTTCAGTTCTTTGTATGTTCTAGATACTAACCCTCTATCAGATATATAGCTAGCAAAGATTTTCTCCCTTTCTGTGGCTGCGTCTTTACTTGATTAACTGTTTCCTTTACTAGGTAGAAACTTTTTAGTTTCATGATGCCAAACGGGACTAATTTTAACATACCTAAACTAAGTCTTATCTTAGTAAATGAATCTAATTGATCAGCAGAAACAGATTGCAGCTAAGTTATTGACTATCTTATATTTAAAACTGACCATTTAAGTCTAATCTACATGGATCCTAACTGTATTTCTTTTGCTCAGTTTCTTTGCTTGTGTGTGAACAGTAAGATTCTTGGCATAGGTTTCTCCACATGTTATAAAACAAACTCTAGCTAGAGCTATGGGTTCATTTAAAATCAACTAGGTAAACATTAGTTTGTTAATCTTGATAAGTAGGTGAAATTACCATCTTTATATATGCACTACACACATGCAATTGAATTGATTATGACTCTGCAAAGGGTATCAACCATGCTTCTTTAACATTTAAACATAACAGTATCTATCCAACAGCTGCCTTATCTAGGCTCACAGAAAGCCCTGCTTTTACTTCCCTGTGCAATTCTAGTTAAGGCAGGATAGCACACTATTGGTTCAGTGGTGTTAATCCTTAACCCACCATTATAAATGGATACACACAAACACAACGAGGATCTTAACAAGCCTAGGCCTCAGTTGTGCAATCCTAGACCATCTAAGCTAGATCATAATTCTATTACCCAACTGTGACCCCATATATACATACATCCCTTTGGACTATTATTCTCCAAACTAAGCTGATGTTCCAGGCCACATGGAAGGATCTTCTTTAATCTGCCCCATGGTGTGTCTTCCTTGTTTACTCCTGGCTTTACTCTGGCAACCTTCTCCTTCCCAAGATGCTCTCTGTCTCGAAAAGCCCTTGCACCTTAGTCCTGCCTACCTCTGTCTTTGCCCAAACTCCAGGCCTCAGCATTTAATTAACCAATCAGAGTCAATTACGTAACAGACAACAAACAGGACCAATCAACATTTAGAACGCTTAACACCACCCCATCATTATGCCATTGAAACCTTTGTATCCTTCCACAGAGGGTCAAGGTTTCCAGGTGCATTTTTCTTCTCCAAAGAAAGAAAAGACAGGAGAGATGTTGTTTGTGTAACAATCCTGGTGTTAGCACTTTTGCCATTCACCAGCTTGCTTAACAGCAAAGTGTCCATCTCTTCACTGACAAGCATGCTCCATTCCTCCCTTCCCTACTCTGCTGGTATACAGTCCTCCATCTGAAAGCACAAAGGAATGCATGAAGAATTCCACTCTGTTTTTGTTATTTCTGGTCTTGCTCAGGCTCCCTGGTACTGCTCCAGCATGGCATTCAACGGCTCAAACAATGAGCATCTGTCCCTTCAGCATGCAATTTTCCACTCCCTATCCATCAATCACATGAGCCAACAAAAGGAATCTATTCAAGGATTTAAGTCCTTGTTTATTACAAGAGGCAAGAAGGAAAATATTGCTATTTTTGATCATGAGTTGCCTTGTATAACAGCACTAAAGACTGTTCTTTCCTTAGCTCACTGTAAGAATCACCCAATCTCTTTATGATGCTACTCAGTGATGGGCAAAAGAATAATTATGAGATTTTGTTAATTAAAAATAAAGGTGAGATATGTAATTATTTGGAGAACTCAATGGGCTTTTTTGTTGTTTGTTCATTTAAGTATCACCTGAAGAGTCACTGCAGTTCTTGGTAAGATCTGAATGCTGATGCAAATAAGGCTGTCTTGCAATTACCTGCTGCTCTGGAGAGCACGTTAAAGGAACATCTTTATAATTTTATCAGGGAATGCTTATAATAGAGTAAAATCCTATAAAAGAGTAGTGAAGGCTCACTTGCTTTCACATGGCTCAGAAGGACACACTTATTTGTGCAAAAGGATTGAGCCCAGATATTTTTTATACTCCATTCTTTTTAAAAAATTGCTTTTCAGTGAAGCTTTCAAGGTCCTAGAAAATTCAGTACAATTGATGCATCCAAGATTTGACAAATGTCTCAGGAGGAAGAAAATAAACAATAAAGCTGAGTGAGATGATTTTTAAAATTCAGTGTTTACCTTCTAAAATAACACTGCAAGCATTTGAATGCTCCTATCTGCCTTAGAAGGAAAAACTGAGCATGTTTGTTATTTGCATTGGGATAATCTGTTCCCCACTGCTGAACAAGAATTACCTTAAATGTATATTTATCAGTTTTGAGAGTCAATATAGTTTAATTTGGTAAGCTGTCACACTCTTCTTTTAGATTATACAAGTAGCTCTTTGGTCCTGTGTAGCTTTAAGAGTTTTCCCATCTGCAAACTGCACTTCATTTAGCTCCCTAGTGATTGGGCTCCCCCACTCATAGCTCCACTGAGTTGCTTGTATTTGATATGCACACCTCACTTAGCTCTCACCATTAGACCAGCACAAGAAATTGGAATGTGGAACCAAAAGACACAGAGGCTGGTGCTCTGGCATCTGGGTCTCATAATGGAAGTACATAGACCTAGGGGCTTCTGAAGGTGGCCTGATTCTGCTGAACTCTGCCTTCTCCTCTGTGATATTCATTCGCCTCTTCCCAAAGAGCAGGGTTATTGAATCTGGATCCAGATGGTGTTTATTACTTGCAAGGAAAAGAATTTCAACTAATGCCTATCTTTATCGTATATATACATCTGTTTACCATTGATGCCATTCCCATATCCCCAGCTTTCTAGTAAAGGAAACAATTTGAATAAAATCTGTAGCAAAGCAGAGAGAGAGAAATTTTTCTCTGAAAGTTTGTTCTCAGATTAAAATGCTTGTATTAAGCATAATTAAATAAAAAATCAGCAATATTTGTACTAAAATGCCATACATTCCAGTTCACAAAATACTGTTATAAGTATACCCACTGTACTATAATTAGACTGTGTCCATCACTTCCACTGCTCAGCACACCCTATTAAGTTTTGATAATGTTATGTTCTAACTAATGAGAAAAGTGTAGAAGACAACTGTGGAAGTTCACTGTACACTGAAGGTCATATTTAGAGGATTGAAAATTTTAGAGACCCCCTTGGCAGGCAGTGGAGCCAGGCCAGCTGGGTTCTAGGAGCTTAGCTGACCATAAAAAAGGTGGAACCAAGAATGAAGATCAGTCAGGTCATGAGCCCCAGGCTCCAGGAACTAGCTAACCACAAAGCCGATAGTAAAGTAAGATAAAATTCATTCCTGAGAAAAACAAGTATAGGATGTTTCCTGCTGACTAACCAAACAATGGGCTGGTACTTTCCACCTGTATTTCCCCTCCCCCTTGGGTTGTGGTAAACAATGAGCTGGTACTTTCCACTTGTATTTCCCCTCACCCCCTTGGGTTGTGGTTTAAATACCCTACTCTCCCCCAAATTGGGGTTGAGAACTCCTCTACCCCTGTGTGGGATACGAGTTGCATCCTCAGTGCACTGATCCCCGAAATAAAACTCTTGCGATTGCATCAAGAAGGTCTCTTGCGAGTTTTTGGGTGGCTGTGATATCCCGAGTGTTGGGAGAGGGACTTCCCTCTCCCAGGTCTTTCAATATCAGTATTTAAAATAGTCACATAGTGACAGAGGATTTTTGTTTTTGTAACAATACAGAGTCCTTAAAATTTCATAATGACAACCTTTTGTCTTCTTAAAAATGAGGGGTGATACCAGCTTTCATAAAAACCTCAGCTAATGCCAAATATCATTTTAGAAATGAAGAATCAAGTTAGTGATACCATATCGCAGATACTATGAAAGGGAAGGAGAAGAACATTAAAAAAAAAACCCATCTTATCCTTGATAATATTTCAGCTAGTTTTGCTTCCCATAGTATCCTTAGATGCTGAAACTGGTCTTTGTGAATATGTAGGTAGTCTATAAATATTTATTGAATCAAAGCTTATCCTTCCGGGTGACTAATTAAATGCAGAGGGTGGAAAGTGCAAGCTGGTAACATGAGCCAACATGGTACCAAAAACATCACTAGTTGGAGTAGAGGGACTTAAAGAAAAACACGAAGTTGCCAACCTAAGTGAAGACTGGATAGACTGAGCAGTGGACAGGAGTGCAAAGGACAGCTCTCACCCTTCTCTCTTTCTGTAGTTTAGCAGAAATTAGATATAAATACAAATGTAAATATGACGTTATCAGAAATAAAACATCAGGAATGACAATCTCACTAGTAGCACTGGAAGATATTGCACAGGAAGTCTGAAGGAGTCTGACAGCTGAGTGCTTGATCAGCTAATCAGTCATTTATTTCACTGTGTGATGGACATTACTTCACACAGTTAGAGGACTCTTCAAATCTTGATAGTGGTGCAGTAAAAATAAAGATATTGACTTCCCCCAATTTATACAACTTTAGACAGGATTCTGTAATTGCCAGAGTGTGAAGGTATATAACTTTCTCTTTCCTTTCGTGACTGCTAATATTCCACCTCCTTTTGTGTTTTTCAGTAGACCAGATGACTAATGAGGGAGAGATTTGAAAGAACAAGGCCAGTACATGCTTTCCCTGATAAATGAAGGAAATATAAAGCATACTCTGTGTGTACCTTTAGGTCCATTTATCCTGTTGTACAAAAGCATGGCTGTTCTCACTGCAGAACTGCATAGTACCAAAACCACAATAACTGGTTCTCCAATTAAAACTTGCCAGCTATGAGGACTAGGGAGATGGCCCAGTGAATAAATTACCTGATGTGCAATTTCAAGAATCTGAGTTCCCGTGAATCCATGTAGAAGTCAGATACAGAAGCAGACATCTGTCATTCCAGTGTTCCTACAGTGAGAGGACACAAGAGACTCACTGGAAGCATGCCAGTCAGCTAGTGTTGGTCATGAAATGAGAAACAAAAGAGACACTGTCTCACACATGATGAAAATTGGGGACCAGTTCCTATGAGCTACATGCATGCGTCCTGGTACATAATTTGGAATCCAAATTGCACACATGTCATGCTTTGGAAAGAACATGTTTATTAAAATGTTAACAGTTGGTCACAGGACATAGAGATATCAAGTCAGTACTAACCAGAAAGGTACCCTGCTGGTTAACGGTCATAATATTGGAAGGTGCTATGCAAGTTCCTGGGAAAGAAAAGTCATCAACTGTCTCACCCAGTTGTGAACTCTGTGGGTTACAATATTGACCTGCATGGCAAGATATGCCCATGGATTCAGTAGCAGCACAAGTGTTATGAGGGTTATCAACTGCCTTTTATTATATTCAAGGTCTGAACCAGAGAAGGAAGTGCATGCCTGGTACTGTAAATCTGACCCACAAGCTGTCAGGCCTCCAAGGGTAACTTGCAGTTATTATTCTGTTCATATGGATGTTGTAGTAAACTGACTTCTAAATTCATATTTCAATATTAATAAGTTAGTGTAGATCTCAGACCTAACCAGAGGTTTCTTTGTGCACTGGATTATAGTTATTGTAGAAATTCACAACTGTCAAAATGGATGAAGTGTCTGGGGAGTGCCCAGCAATAGAAGAAATAACTTTCCTGAAGGCTCAGAGACCATCAAAGAAAGAAGGGCAGAAAGACTGTAAGAGTCAGGTAGGACCAAAGCAAAACAATGTCTCCAGGAAATGACAAGACAACTGCACTTATGGCCTCAGAGCATCAATGGTAAGCTGCATATTACATGCACAATATCAAGGCAGTCATCATAATATGGAGTTGGAAGGAGTTCATGAGCTCCCACCCTAACTTAGAAGCTATGGACAGTTGATGACTTTTCAGGGAGAGGAGGTTTTCTTTAAGGGTTTGGATTTTGGCACATGAACGACTGTCCAATACAAGGCACCACACCCATGAGTATGTGGGCAGCACAAACTGGACTAAGTCATTTAAAATAAGAAAAGAGAAGGGAAGTTGAGAGTATTTGGGAGGTGATGTAGTTATGGGAAGAATTAGGGGAAGGACTGTGGGATAAACAAGCACAAAAATGCATTGTATGAAATTCTCAAGGAATTAATAAAAACCATTAAATTTGCAGACTGTTAACAGCTCTAATGATACTCTAGTATAGAAGCTTAATTTACCTCTCAATATTAATATTTTAATATTTACCTAATGTTCTGAGAACTAATATTGAGAGAATATATCTTGTAAAAACAAAATATTAGTCTTTGATTTGAAAAGCAAGTCTAGTAAGTGCTGGGGACCAGCTCCAGGTGGGGTCAGGACCTGAAGGAAGGTGGATGGAAAGGCAGCAAAGGAAGAATAAGACACGGGACAGCTTTTAGTTTCCTTCCATGAGAGACTGGTCAGAGAGGAAGCACATCTCAGTATGGCTTGACCTACTCTGACAACCCGTGTCTCCTATTTATACAGACCATAGTAGGCAGGGATAGATTCATGATGTTTCAAAACATAGATCCTAACAATTTTGTACCTAGACATGTGTCTTAACTTCCTCTTGGTAGTAAGTTAAGTCATCATTGATAAACCATGACAGAACAGAGTTATCTTTTACAATCATTTTCCCTCACCACAACCCAAATTTTAAGATATTTTGCTAATGCATGACAGCCTGTTCTTAGGATGGTAGCTCTTGTGATTTCCAGGGCATTAGACAAAAAGAAAACCTCCATGCAAGCCTGGGCTGATTGTTATGTCCCAGGCAGTGTTTATTCAACTTCAATAGTCAGAGTGTTAATTGTCATTATGCCCAGCATAAGTCCTCAGGCCAAACCTGCTGCAGTTATTATTCAATTTCTGCCATAATACAATATTTATATCTTTATATTTGTAGAATTCACTTATATGTCTAATCTTCCTATTCTTTTGTTTCTTGGTCAGATGACACCTGTATCAGTTAACTTTTTCTAAGAAAGGGAGGTCTTAAAACCTTATTCTTTTATCATTTTTCCACACCATTCTTTGTCCATCAGTAGTAGAAAGAGGCTTTTAATTTGATCTGCTGCCAACTTCTGTAATCCACTGAATCTTGTTTACCATTTCAAGTTTGCTTTGTTCTGATTATCTTGTTTCTGAGTAAGTACAGGGGCAGATGTCTCAAGAGTATCTTTGAGT
Organism: Lophiomys imhausi; assembly: GCA_907164525.1. NCBI lineage: Eukaryota > Metazoa > Chordata > Mammalia > Rodentia > Muridae > Lophiomys > Lophiomys imhausi. The sequence goes on from CAJQZJ010000594.1 coordinate 1,955,063, forward strand.
CAGAACCTCATAAGGAGGTCTCTGGCATTTTTAATTTGAGTCACAACCTCCATGCCTCAGGAAGACCATCAAGTAGACCAGATAAGGATATCTCCCTAAAAGTAGGAGGGATGTTATGGTGAGGACATTCCTGGGGAAATCTTAGAAGTATTACTCCTGGGAGAAGGCATAAATGATTCATAAGAAAACTTCCATCCATCCAATATCCCCAAATTGAACAAATAATAAAAGCAACCCCAGTATACAACATGTAGAGATCAAGGCCCAAAAGTGGAAGACCACAGTCCTGTGAAGGCATCACAAGGCTCAGCTTTGCTTTGCTCATTGTCAAGCAGCTGTTTGACTGTGTTGATTGTTCACATTAGATATGGCTGGGCCAAGTAATTACACATTATTGTGCCTCTCCAGCTTCCTACACTTTTCTGGGTCATGCCCATTTTAGAAGTGGATCAAAATACAAGTGTGTAGCCATAAAAAGTTGCATAGACATATGGACATTAAATTTTATATAAAATCCACAATTTGCATATTACTTAAGTGTGATACTTTAATCTACCAATGGACACTGTGATAAGGAAGCCTGAACTTTGAACTTTTCAACTCACTTAAAAATTGTGATTTCTTTCTGAAATTTTTTCCATTTAACTACTGACAATTGAAATTTTGAAGTTTTACTCCTTCACTTTGTTTAAGTAGGTGCTTTTTACTCTTGCTGGGGCTCATTTGAGTGACCTTAGAAGGGGATATATAAAGACAAGAATGTTGCAGTTCCTCTCCGACATCTAAAAGTATGGTGAAATATGGCATAAATAATACAAACTCTTGGGGCTGGAGCCATAGCTCTGTGGTTAAGAGTGCTCAGTGCTCTTCCAGAGGATCCAAGTTCAGTTCCTAGCCGCCACATTGGGTGAATCATAACTGCTTGTAATCCAGATCCAGGGGATCCAACATTGTCTTTTAGACTCAATGGGCACTGTGCTCGTGTACATTCACATGGACATAATTAAAATACTATATATTTTTATGAATACAAACTCTTAAATGTATTTCTATAGTGTAAAATTCTGACGCATTAGAGTCTGCACACTGTTGTTATTGATCTCCAAAGCTACAATATCGAGTTCAGCAATAGACTAACCACAGCCATATGAGCAGGGAGGGATTCACTTTTTATATTATCTCCCTCTATGTAAGATTATACTTAAATACTGTTTTGCAACCTAATTTAAATGAAGTTTTATGCTCATGAAGATATTCTGAATCACAAGATGCTTTGAAAATCATCAATTTCTATCTAAGATGATGTACAAGACAAAATTTCTGCTCTAGTAATAATGCTTAAAATTTGTTTCAAAAATATTGCCTTTTTGCCTCAATCTCTTATTCTTTGAGATCTTATTTACTTATATACAAAATAATCTTTACAGTAGTAATAGAAGGAATTCCTATATTATAAACTTGTAAGTATATCTGTTTGATACATTTTAATTTGATGGCATCTTGCTCTTAAAATTTTGACTTTTGTCTTTTATGATTTTTTTCTGAATCTACTAAAAATAAGATAAAACCCTAGATTTTGCTAACAGTACTTTAGTTACAGTGGATCTTACTAACTCTCTAAAAATGTGTAATAATGCCAAATTTTTTTTTGTTTTGTTTTTCGAGACAGGGTTTCTCTGTGTAGCCCTGGCTGTCCTGGACTCAATTTGTAGACCAGGCTGGCCTCGAACTCGCAAAGATCCGCCTGCCTCTGCCTCCCAAGTGCTGGGATTAAAGGCGTGTGCCACCACTGCCCGGCTCAAATTTTTCATTTTATATTTAATGTTCAGAGGCTGTGATAATCCCTTGGTTTACATATGTAGCATATCAGAACAAATCCAAGGCACAAGAACAAAAACAAGATCAAGTTTTGTCCTGTTTGTTACTAGAACAATGTGTTTGGTTTTTAATAACTTCAAAATGGCAGGATATCAAAATGCATGCCTGAGATCTCAGTTACTTGGGAGATGAGGAAAAGAGTAGTTTGAGCCCATGAGTTTGAAGTCAGCCTGGGTAACTTATGGGACTGCACATCCAGATGACCAACATGAAACAAACTCAGTGGTTTTTGGGAGAATTTTTATCTCACATTGCTTTATGAGAACATTTGTTTTACCTTATTGGTACTTTGTTATTTCTTTCTTTTTAAAACATTTTTATTTGCCTATTGGCTTTCTAAAGAGAAAAAAAAGAGGCATGGTGTTGGATGATGGTGAGGACCCAGGAGGAGATGACGGAGGGAAAACCATGATCAGAATATATTATATGGACATTTTTATAAAAAAGACTGCATCTCTAAAGAATAATGATGATTATCATTTCAAAACACTAGGCCAAGCTTGCTAAAATAAGTAAGAATTTGTCCTTTGAAAAGAAAGTCTGAGGATAAAGCTCAGTAGTTTTAGCTATGCTTGCTGGTATAAAAATACCCTCAGAGCGATGCATCTTTGGGTAATTCCATCACTGTACCCATATTCTGAAGTGAAACCTGAAAGTGTTGGTCAATGACTCGACACAAAGTCTTGCAACTGAAAGACATAGAGAATGGGTGTAAGACTGTCTCTAAGCAACCCTTTCTTTTTTAAATAGTTCATTCTAAAATGATTAATCACAACACAATAAACACATAAACCAGAAAAAGGAAACACTATTTGTTGTCATTATTAAGGGTTTGTTACATGATTTTGTACTATATTCTTTTCATAACTGACAGCATGGTAGGTTTATTTCCAGAGGCTCTGTGGTACCTTATGCTAAGAATGCCAACATGGGACAGAAAGAGAACAGCTCTGGCCTCCATTGTAGTTTTACAGAAACCCTGCAGTCTGTTGTTCTTAATCATCAAAATGGTATATGGTTTGCACAGTAGCCAGGATTCAATTTCCTTTTACTTTCGTGTCTCTGAGTGGTGCAGTCTGTGGAGAGCCCTGCTCTACGATGTAGATCAATAGTATCCCACATAGAAAATTACTTTCATAATTTTAATACATTTTGCACACACACACACACACACACACACACACACACACATACACACACCTGTATCTTTTTAAAAGTAAATCCACTTGCTAATCTCAAATGAGGTATGCCTTATGTGGCTGGCCCAGTTTACAGTCTAGTCTGTTGTATAGTTACTGAGTTCACACCTGCTGCTTCTCCATCTGCTCCAATTTTAGATCAGTAAGACCTTCCCAAAATATATGGAAAATGTCAAACATAATCCAAAAAAGCACTGTCGTCTTCAGGCTGATGATGTCCTAAGCTGACTGATGCTTTTCTATGTTAGCACAGCTTCCTTTTTTCATTAACCTAGAGTCTCTACATTTAAAGGATCAAGAAGTTTGGTATGGTTTAAAGACCAGAGAGATAATGTTTCAAAAGCAAATGCCATTGTGCTCGACTGGAAGCACTTGAAAGGTTATCTCTCCTATACTTAGATGATATTAGTCACACGCTTGAATAATATAACCAACCTTAATGATGCATCTTGACATTCAGTGAATACATAAGCAGCTTCTGTCTCCATCTTAGCATATATGGTATAACAAATTTTACATGGAAAGGTAATGTCTAGTGACTTGATTATTTTTCATGCCAATAATTTTTCTGAGCAAGATGATGCAGCAATTGAGTGAGGGTTCCAAAAATACGTCCAGGAACATGATGAGATCATATTTTTGCAGGTGCATAGTTGGCCCTTAGCCTCATTTTATGTTTTGTTCTTGTTGCTTAACGTTTAGGCATTGAATTTGTTGTTTACTTTCCTACATGTTTATATGAAACTTATATCACACAATGATTTCAATTATTCCATTTCATGGTTCACAGCACTAAGAAACATCTGGGAGTATAGAAGGACAGAGGCCCAAGGGAGTAAGCTGCAATGAATCCCAAGAACTAAAGGACTTTGTACATTTCTCTTAGGAGTCACATATTAGGATGCTGGGATTCTATAGTATAAAATTCACTAACACCTTTTTATTTTTATTTTTTAGAGTCAGTTTCTATTTAATTTGCAACAGAAAGAGTTTTGACTTGGGTAGTTTAATTTTAAAAAGAAGAAAACAGGATTTCTTGGAAGAAGCCTGAGGTGACATGTGAAAACACAGAAGGAAGAGCCATGAGGATCACAGCAGCACTGGAGTCCTGAGAATGGTAGCTGGAAATACACTGTACTGAGAAGCAGTCTTCTTTCTCCTGTGACAGAAGACTGATGTCGTGCCAAAATGACATGTCAGCCCCCACCTCCCCCACAGAAGCTACCACCTCTGGGAGTCTCTGTAACAAGAGGCTTTTATTAATTTTATTACTATACTTAATTATACACTCTAATTTGTTTACTGTACTTAATTCTGCTATTTCCCTTCTACCCCTTGTTCCTTTCAACCCCCCAACACTATACAGGAGAGAAAGAAGGTTAGAGGTAGAAGGGATATAGGTCTCTTTGAGCTACTTCCAGCTGATTAGGGTCATAAGGTTCTTTGGGGGGAATACCAGTCTCAGTAGAAGTTCAGAAAATCAGGAGACAGCAGCAAGAAGAACAGCAGCACAGAGAGTAGCAACCTCTTTCTTCTTTGTAGCCCTATTCTCTTCTTTGTAGCCCCTTTCTCTTCTTTGTAGCCCCCTCTTTCTCCTCCTTCTTTGTAGAGCCCTCTCTTCTTCTTCTTTTTTTTTTTTTTGTAGTCCCCTTCTTCTCAGGGGCCCTGGCTTTTTTATTCCTCCCCCAAGTCCTCAGAGTCTACATGCTGCATCTGGCTAAGTCACGCCCCTGCTAGCTCAAGAGACAGTTAATACTTTACACCTGTGTCTTCAGCATCCTCACACCTGGGATTAAACAAAAACATTCTCATAATTGTTTTTTTTTTTTAAAATAAACTCATACCACAAGTCTCACACTTAGAGTCCTAATTAAGAATCTAGAGCTTGTTCAAATTTTCTCAAAGAATTTTGTTTGGCCCCCTCTAGAAATTCTACTGGCCCATAGGTGGCTTCACCTTCTTTCTGAGGTAGGAAACCTGGCTGAAAAGACCAGTGTCTGGAGAGATAGCTCAGTGGTTAAAGCACTTCTTGCTTGCCCAAGGAACCCAAGTTCAGTTCTCACACCCACATCAGGTGGCTCACAACAGCTTGTAATTCCATCTCTGGGAGCTGGGGCAGGGGATCTGATGCTTCTGACTTTGGAAGGTATCTGGACTCATGTACACACACACACACACACACACACACACACACACTTCAAAACAATAGAAATAAGTCTTTCAAAAAATTCTCAGGAAGAGTTTCCTTGTCAAATAAAGGTTGGTAACTTTGAACTAGCCAATTAGTAGGTTTACAAGAACATCAGAGTGTTGATGGCAGTGGGGCATTTCTGGAAAGCAAGGGAAAGGTGAGTAATGCTTCTGGAACATTTCTAAAGATAAAATATCTTTACTACAGAACACCAGAAGGACTAGTCTTCTTTAGAATATAATTTAAGAAACATTCTAGTTTTTAGTGGTAAGAACTTAGTGATAAAGGACATATTTTATTTGTATTTATTTTGTTCCCTATATCTAGGAGACTCACACTCAGGAGTCAGTCAAAGGAATCCTAGTAGCTTGCTGCGAAAGGAAGCAATAGGCACACTCGGCTGGTACATTAGTCCAGGTTGCTGTGTATATGTGTTCAGGGTTCCACTCCCATCCCTTGGCCAACTGGTCCAGGTTGCTGTGTATATGTGTTCAGAGCTCCACTCCCATCCCTTGGTCCATTAGTCCAGGTTGCTGTGTTATGCTTAGAGCTCCACTCCCACCCCTTGGCTCCCTTTGACATTCTCACAGTGGTTTTAATTTAGTTGTTCCAGAGTCTGGTATCTCAGAGGCCACATGGCTCCTTTGGTAATACAGGCTTTGGCATGAAAAAAGCCTATAGTTCTGAACTCTAATCCCAGCCCTGGATGAATCACTGGCTGTACCCGAATATCCAGTGCAATTCCTGAACTTTATAATCCCAGTGGTGTTCATCTGGTTTAAGCTACAAGCCACTCTCAATGTCTGGGCAATCAGGGTTTTGTTAATGGCACATGATGCTGACTAACCAAAACCAATTTCCTAGACCTAGAAAATATTCCAGAAACTTTCAAATCTGTCCCCCCAAGGCTCATTGTCCTGGAGTCTTGCTAGCACAGTGCTGTTCTCCCTGACATGTTCCACCGTATACCAGCTCTGGAATGCAGAGACATCAAAAAACACAGAGAAATGAATTAGAAAGTACCAGTGCCAGGGGGTAGCTTCAGGGACCATCTTTCCTGGCTCCTACCTTGCTTTGATTTCTTTTTTACATATAAAGAAGCTGACACCAGAAAAAGAAAGTGATTTGCCGTAAGCCACACAGCAAATAAATGGCAGCATCAAAACTGGTCCAGGGAAGAGCTAGGTAAGTGCTTTCTAAAAGGTGCTTCTAACAGAGTTCAGTCCTTTGGAATGAGCAGGACTGTGTGGGAGACAAGGTGCTCAATATTACTCATAGGTGAGCATGCTGTGGGTGAACAAGTATAGCTTTTGAAGAGTCCCGCAGTCAACAATCCCACTGCAACCTGTTCCCGCCATTGCATTTGAAATTCATCCACCTGGCAACTGTTGCTTCTCTTTTTGTAAAAGGACACCCTGAAGAGTGAGCTCCTCAGAACCCATAACTGAAGGGGCAGACTCTGGGTTCACTTGCATAACTGTGGCACTGGGGAGTGGAGAGGGGCAGGACAGGAAATGGAGTAACCTCTCAATGAATGACAGAGAGGAGGTCAATGCTGGGGAAGATTGCTCTGAGGTTTTCCTTCGTTGTGGCTTCATCTCTCTGCAGACTGATGAGTGTTGTGTGGGAGACCAGAGATGGTGTCTTTGGGGGCAGAGACTGGCCTTGGAGATGAGATGGGTGCATGTATACAAAAGGGATGGTTTTATATTGCTATGACTTCAGGGGACAGGGAGGTGACATTTTACATACAAATGTCCCACAAAAAGTTTGGTAGAGGATATAGGACTTAATCTGAATAATAGAAGAACAAGTGAAGTCTGTTCTAGAGAAGCAGATGGGGCAGTGAGGAGGTGACACAGGCATTCCAGGCAGCCTGCAAATCCAGGCAGGTGTGGATTCGGGAGAGCTCTCCACTGACCTTGCTCTCCATGGTACTTGTGTATGTCCAATAGCAACCTGAGCTTCCGGCACAGCTGCCTGCTTCACAACTCCAGAGGGCAAAGACAATTACCCACCCCTCCAGGCTTCCAGTGGACTCTAGCTACAAATTTCCAAGCACTCAGGGATCTAAGCTATATTGCAGACCTGAAAATCAACTTATTTTAGGGTCTAGATGTGCTCATCTTGTAGAATAGGCTTTGTAATGAATTTCCTCCTGAGACTTCTCAGTTCTTGGGCTATCTAAGTAGAGTGTGGAGTCTGACTGAATCCATCTTGAAAAAAGATTCAATTTTGTATTAGGTTTGACTCAAAGCTGACCTCCAGTTCCAGAACAACAACAAAATGTACCTGACCTTGTATTCCAGGGGTGTTCCCTCATCATCACCAGACAGATCACTCTGACAAAAACACCCAAAAATTCTAAACAAACTTTCTGATGGTCAAGCTGACTGCAGCTGGTTAGTCAGTAACAATGAGCCAATCAGAAATGGACATGACTAGCTACCCAAATGTCATCCAATCATATGGTAAAGAACCTGCTTCTTTGTCTGAGTCTCTATATAAACTCTGTACTATAAACTCTGAGAGTCTGAGGGCTCTCAACCGAAACTGCTGCACTAACACCTTTTTAAAGAATAAAGTACTGATTTTAAAAGTTGAACTTCAAAACAGTGAATGGTTCAATACTACTTGGCATCATAATGAAGGTACTGAGTGGTTAAAATGTTAGATGAACCTGTAATTCTGAGACTGCCCAGAGCTTTGGGGCCATGCTCCTGTAGGGCTTCTTGTCAATAGATACACTAAGCCGAGGTAAAGAAGATCAGCTGCAGGCAGGGGTGCACTGTACGAACTGATGATTTGCTAGAGACTGATGACAGAGATCATGGAGACTGGATTTTCTTCTCATCTGTGTTAGATCCTGAAGCTCAAAACTGTCAATTTCTGTATACTTTATTACTGTAGACTCCATTGAATTGTATCTTTTATCAATGTAGACTCCATCGAGCTGTTCTGACTTGGTTATCATGCAAGGTACATCACTACAGCAACCCCGCCCATAACTCCTCTTTGAACCTAGAGAATAAACTAATCTACCAAAATGAAAACGAGTGAAGTATCTAATACTCCACCTTGAAACCCAAGCTTTTCAAGGATGTGCTTTGAGAATGTTCACAGTGCCCAATGCCAAGCATTTTCTTCCTGGAATCTGTATGCTACAAAATTTTAGTTTTCCCTGAGACAAAACAAAAGTATGCACTGAGTATTAGAAAATGTGAATCCTATGTATGCGGCAAATAAGAATTTCAACTTCTTGCTTTGCATTGGAATTTGCCATGTGGGAAGGTTTGTTCTGGAACAAATTTCTTCATAGCAACACTATGAACTTTATTCTAAGAATAGAAATTTGTTTATCTTTCAAAATATCAAAAGCATTGTAAAGGTTTTCTTTTTACCTTGGTGAATGCCTGCATTGCATTTGAGAGTACTTTAATAGAGAATAAGACACTGTGTGTTAAGGAGAGCTGATTGTTAACACTGCCATAACTTTCACGACTTGTTCAAAGATATATATGCATATGTATATGTGTATATGTGTATATATATGTATATATATATATATATATATATATCTTTGAGAGTTTCATATGTCTTGATCACATTCACCCCTACAACTCTTCCCAGATTCCCCCATCCCTACCCATGAAATTTTGTCATTTTTATCTTTAACATATCAAAGCCAATTTGTACTGTACAAATATTCTTGGATGTGGCCTTCCACTGGAGAGTGGTTAACTTACCAAGGGCTACACACTTAATGAAAACTGTCTCTTCCTCTCCCAGCAGATAACAATTACCAATGGGTAGGGATAAAATTTGGTGTCCAACTCCCAAAAACATGTTAAGATTTGGTCTAGCTTGTTTCTTGCACTGGCTTTGTGTGTGATGTTGTAACCATCATATGAGTTCAGCTGCCCTAGTGTGTCCAACTGTAGTCTTTCTCTGACTCTGTCTCTTACTCTCTTTCCACTACTTATTCCACAATGATTGCTGAGTTTTCAGGAGAGGATGCTGTATATATGGTCCATTTAGAGCTAACCTTTCTGAAGTCCATTATACTGTGCACCTAGACCAGTTGGGGTTCTCGCTGTTAATCACTCTCAATTGCAAATAGAAGCCTCTGAGATGATGGCTGAAAGGTACATTGATCTATGGGTACAATGATAAAACATTAGGAGCTGGCTTCATATATTTCTGTTTAGCAAAATAATAGTAGTTAGTTCTCATTATAGCCTATGACCACTTTAGCCATAAGTCCTTGACCTGATAATGGCACAAGCTATGGATTTTGTCTTGTGCAGCAGAGCTTAATTCCAAGCAGAAAGTGGTTGGTTACCACCCCTGCATTGTCTGTGCCACTATTTCGCTAATAAGTAGGTCTTGTCAAGGCAGTCATTACTACAGCTCACAGGGCTCACAGCTTGGTATGGTTTGTGTTTACTTTTCTCATCTGGTAGCTGCACAGAACCTTCCAGAACTAAAATGCAGTAGAGATGAAACTCCCAGGTCAGGACCATTGTGATTTCTCCATGTTCTATGACTCAAACTTGTAGTATCTTATCATTTAACCAATTCGTGTAAAATTCTGGAATTCTACTGTTGAGTCTTTGCTGGGGGTAATGATGCTTTCTGCCATTAGACTTTCTTGTTACCTGGTAAATACCACATGTGTTTATGTCCAGAGTGCTGCTCTACATTTAGGCTTTTGTGACATTTTGTTCAATTCTTAATGTACTGTTTATCTGCAGATTTTTTATATTTGTACATATCTATAATCTTCTTGACATTTCCATTCTCCAATGACAAGTTGATTTTACATTTTTTTTCCTCCCTGCATGAGTCATACCATCAGTACTTCTGTACCCCAGTGCTAATAGTATACCTCGATAATGTATTCAGATCACTCCACTGGGCCCTTTTCTTAAGGAAAGGTGTTATAGTGTTTTTAGTTCTGTCTTTATGTAGGTGACACTTGGGGCTGGGCTAACTGCTTCTGGAAACATAGAACTGACAAAATGAAATGTGTCCCTGAATGTTTAAACTCCTAGAATAAAGAAGGAAGTAGAGTTGGTTCAAATCCTTTGCTATTATTAAGCCTGAGGTATACCAGCATTTCTTCTTCAGGAAAATAATCTTGATTATTAAAATGTGTTTGACTATTAGGAAGTAAAATTTGGAAGGCTGCAACTTGACTGTGCCATGTCTTAAAATAGATATTTGGTAATAATAGATATTTGGTTAAATATTATATAATTATTTTAGACTACATTCCCTGTAGTTACATTGTTCCACTATTTAGGTTTGGTTTTCTTTTTGTTGTTGCTGTTTGTTTGCTTTGCCTTTTTTTTTTTACATTGAAATAGCATTATTTCAGAGTCTAATGTACTTTTTGTGTCTAGTTTTTGGTGACTTGTTTGTTATGTTGTAGGCAGGGTATTATTTGGAGACAATTTGAATACACAAAATTAGCATTTAGCAATTGAAAATGTTAAAAAGATATTACATGTTAAATATCAGACATGAACATACCTGTTCTTAATGTATTATATAATTAATTAATGTGCAGGACGACAGATGGGTCTGTGTAAGCTGTGATGGGTGGCAGTGGAAGTGGGATGGAGAAGTTTGTCAGCTGAGGAACTGCTCCTGGAACTCCAGTCAATTAAAACCTGTCAATAGAAGTTATCATCTATAAGGAGAGAAGTGGAATCGTGGTTAGTCCAAGAAGAATTACTCTGGGGGAGGGACTGTTTCCAATAGATCCAGGAATTGTCATGAAAACAATGACCTAAAGATATTTCTAATGGCTTGGAACTAGGTCTGGTAGGAGGAGTCAAGTAAAGCATGGCATTCGAATGCCTTTTGTCACGATAGACATTGACAAGACAGCAATCAGAGTGTTGATACCCAGAGTTCTCCTGAGACACTACTTTGAGATATGCTAGACTCCTGAAAAATGCATCAAATATGCAAAAGTACATTTCCCCAGCACAAGCTGTGATTATTAAAGCACAAAATTTGTTATCAACAATCTCTAACACTGGCCTTTGTTCTTATATCTTCACTTAGCTTAGAGATTCTTTATGGTTGTGGGGAAAGTATTATCTTTGTAATTACCCCTTTGTCCATCGTGGTTGGGAAATGGCCTCAGGGAAATCATTGTATAAGCTGCTAAGGTTTCCAGTCTGGTAACTAGGGACATCTGCCAACCACACTTGACAGTTTCTCATCATTCAATATGACACTCTATCTTTAATAGCCGGACCTAGTCTGCTGAATAACAAATACCTGGCAGCCTCTCAAGACTGGCTCTACCATTTCCACAGAGAACTGGGTGAAGCCCTGTAGAAAGACAGGATCTGTATGTAGAGATTATTTTATAAGAGTTAGCCTTTGTTAGGAGTGATAACATTGGTTAACAATGTTCTGCTGTTCTTATTTCCCAAGACTCTGAAAAAGTGTAAGTGTCTAAAGTATGAAATGTTAAGTTCATATTGTCCTACTCACTGACTTCCAACACTGCTCCTCACAGTGGTCCATAGGCAGCTGCCACAGAAAGTACCTCATTCATCACTCTGTTTAATCAGTCTTCAACTACAACAATAGCGGAAAACAAGCAATACTTTTCCTGGAAATACATCTGCTACCATCTCAGCTGTTTCTGAGGTAATATATAAGCTGCCATGTAAACACCTTCTCTTGGGTTAGACATTTAATCCAATGGGAAGGACATGGTGGAAGATGAGAAATTATACTTGGAAATGTGATGGACATTCATGGCAGGTATTTAAACTTAATTTTTCTAGTTTATTGATCAATGAATTTTAGGTCAGTGTTTTATATATTACCATGATACTTTTTACCATGATGTTTGTCCTTTTACAATCATTACCAGAACACTAATACATAAGTACACTAATGACTACCTACCTATATGTATACACACACATCTTTTAGTCTATCATCTTACCTACTTAAGAAGCTAAGTGACATGATGAGTATAGTTGAATGTAAAGATAAATGTGTCCCATCAACACATTGTATATGAATAAGACACATATTCACCTCAGCAACTTATCATTGTTCTGATAGCTTAATAAAACTCAGTTAAGTCTATTTATGATAGCACTGTTGTTTATTAAATTATTAAAATGTCACAACATCAATTAGTTAATAGTTTCTGACTTTAGTCCACAAAGTAGTTCCAATATCATATGAATCTTGTTTGGTATTTTCTATTAAGAGTAGATATAGGTGATCGAGATGTAACTTGAATAAATAAATAAATATTGGGTAAAAAGAGTAGATACAAATTATATAACTGAGCATATCTGACATCATGTTTCTTACCTAGCTTTGAGAATATAAAATACTCTCAGAAATACTACCAACACTGGCTCACTGACGATTTACTGTCAACCAAGAATAATCCAAAGCACTCTACTTAGTATTTATCTTTTGCACAATGTTTTGATGTACTATGATTACTGTGTGCAATTTTTTGGCAGATAAAGAGAGAAACCCATTTGAGTTTCAAGGGATTTGCTTGAAGTTAACACTGACAATAGGTGATCCAATCTTCAATGTTCTTGTTTTGGAGTCTAGTGTCTTCAATATTCCTCTGGTCAGCCTCCTCAAGCATGCATCACTGACTATTCTGAGTCAAGAGTATTAAATCCTTCCTAAGGTAAACACATAAATTTACTACTATATTTGCTTAGACTTGACTTTACTGGATCCCATCTTAACTTCCATATTTATGGGCATGGGTTAGCCTCTATCTCCTTTCAAGATATAAACCTCGTATTTATTTACCTACAAAAGGCAGTTAAGAAGGCTTGGAGGAATGTAATTAAAATGCAACACGTTTCAGAGGCACCATATCTTGCTGTGTTGCCATAGAAACAATGGGAATTTCTGGTCACTGACCTTTAAGGGAATCCAAAGATACATTTTCATAAGTCTCATAAGAGTAACCAATCCAAGACATTAATCTCGAGTTGCAGATGCAGCATTTTGAAACCTCCTTTGTAATCTTGGATGATTTTAGAGTTATACTGTATTAAGCAATCTTACTATAAAGCCATAGTAGAACTCTTTGAAGAAATGTTTTTAACTGATTCTAATATAGGATCTAAGATAATCACAGCTACCATAAAGGCAGTAAAGAAAGAGAACTCTTAGATGAGTGTATTGGAGTTATAGGAAACAAAGTTACCTTTAAAAATTCTGATACTATACCTTTTATTCTACATTATGAATCCTTCAAATTTGAGCATAGGCAAAGCATAAAATGTGGCCTCACTTTATCAAAATGTAAGTAGAAAATAGGAACTTATCACAAAATATTAGAGTATCAATACTATTTACCAGTGAAATTTCTTAGTTCATTCTTACCATGTAATAAATTCATACACTAAGTTATTTCACTGATAAATAAACACAATTAAAAATCCTAGTTATGAATGAATTTATCTAATTTTTGGTCATTTGGAAGCAGTTAAGTACCAATGATTCAATGAAGAAGTGACAAAATTTGCCTTATTATAGACTATTCTTATAATTACATAAATATTTTCACTTTCCATTGAAAATAAATGACTAAGCATCAGGAAATATATCATTTAATTACAATAAATGTCTATTAATGACTGACTGGTTTTTGTAAGATCAGAAATATATCTCCAGATATAAAACTCTCGTAGCACAAAGACACCTAAGGAAAAATAGAAACATCCTAATAATTGTACCTAGAGAAGTAGAATCCATGCTATTGCTTAGACATCTGGAAATTTCTCTTACATAGTTTCATGTTCTTCCTCTGAGTGACACTGTGAAAGCTGGGTCTCCAGGCCCTGCCACTTACTAGCAAGGCAGTCTTGAGCAAGCTTTTTAGCCAATAGGTGCGTAAGCTTGCTCATGTAGTAAATGAGACAGAAAATTAAATCTCTTGGTGTTGTTTTAAGAATTAAGTGACCTAAAATTATATATTAACATTATACCTGGATATATAGGGAAATAATGTTTTCTTAAAATATATTCAATTCCAGGGACAGGGTTAGTATGACCATGCCTGTCTTAATGTGTTGCACAAACCACAGAAAGAACAAAGCAGGTGAGCTCATTCTATCTAGGAGCATAGCTTCCAGAGGGCAAGGCCAGGGGAGGGTATTAGGTTTGTAGTTCGAAGAATGTCTTTTCTTCTTTGGGATGCGTTTACATAGCACTGTCTCTGGTTAAAAAAAAAAAAAAAAAAGTCAATCCTCTTTTCTCTGCACTAAGGCTAACGAATCCCACAAAATTATCTCCTATTTCACACACCAGTAGCAAGTACCGGGTCTTGAAGTTACTTCCAACGTCTGACTTGGCTCCTAATTAGAGGTTCCCAAGATTCTCTGCGTAGTTTTGATAATTTTCAGGAGTGGTTCACGGGTTACTCAAGAGCATCAATTTGCTTCAAAATATACAGTCCAGGAGCAGCCAGAAAAAAAGAAAATGCAAAGGGCAAGGTGAAGAGTTACAGTTGCAGAACTTCAGCCCCTTTCTGCATGTTATCTTGTCTCAGACTCTGAGTCCTGACTTTTAGAGAATAGTGAAGCTGGATTTTGATATCTAGATCTTTTCCCTTTCTGGAGGACTGGAATAGGGTCTGAAAGTTTCAAGTTTCTAAACATGATTTGGCCTTTCTGGTGAACAAGATGTGTATTTTAAACTGAAGAAAACAGAACGCTTCAGAATCAGAAAGGTCTCTCTCTCTCTCTCACTCTCTTCTCTCTCTCTCTCTCTGACTTTACCATCTCTGAAGATCCTCAAGGATCTTTCTCTGAAGATCAAGACACGTTCTCTGAAGAAATGCCAACAGAAGCAAGAAAAATACAAACAGGATTTGCCAGTCCTCCCTAATATATTACCATTAGATTATATAATATTTTTATTTAACCATAGTTCTATAAAACTGTTTGTTTTTCCACAAAATTCAACCATGAAAATACAGATACCTTGTATTTTCATCCCTTAATGTCTAAATACTCATCTGTCATGTCAGACTTTGATTAGGTAAGTTTGCTCTTTATTTGGCCATCCTTTGCTACAGAGATGTCATCTGCCATCCTTGTGCTGATTGAGGAAATATATTGCTTTCTTGTTGTAGAGAGGAACTAGGGGGTGTCCAGGCAGCTAGTTGTCTGTCATTTCTTAGTTTAGGAAGCTTCTTGCTCTGCACTTCCTGCTTATTCAGACATATTTATCCTTCTCCGGTCTCTGATGTGGTTGAAGACTAGATAGTTATAGTCTCACAGTTAAGTTTCAACTTGTTTAGGAATTAAAAGGATGTTCTAGGTCTAAAAAGACGTTTTTAAATTGGTAATGCAAGTTAGAATGGAAATTGAGTCTGGTATAGAACTTCAAACTCATCAAGATAGATAGATTATAGAATATTCTTAACAGTTGACAAATACATATGGACTGGACACTGGGAATATATGTCATACCTTATAGTTCTCATAATTATTTCCTAATTATTCTTATTGTTTTGTATTTTATTTATTGTTATAAGAAGCAGAGCCTTTTATTGGACTAAAAGGGGGAGGTGTTGGGGAAAAAGATATAATGAAAAAATAGAAAAAGAAAAAGAAAACAAAATGTACTTTATCAGAACAATAGTCAGGAAATTTCCTGGCATCAGGAGGTGTGTCCAAATGAGTGCTTTAGATTGGTTATTAGAATAAAAGACTCACTTAGCAACCATATGGCTCATAAAATCACAATGTCTTTAAATTGAAATTGGAGGCTGAACCTGTATTCAGGAAAATAGAGAGAAAGAGAGGCAGACAGAGAGAGAGAGAGAGAGAGAGAGAGAGAGAGAGAGAGAGAGAGAGAAACCCTTCTGATTCTGAAGCTTTTTGTTTCCTTCAGAAATTCAAGAGGCAGAAACTGTATATATATGCTTCCTGAGACAGGGTCTTAAATGCATAATCCTCTTGCCTCTGAATAGATTGTAAGTGCACTAGACGTATGTGTGTGTGTGTGTGTGTGTGTGTGTGTGTGTGTATGTATGTATGTATGTATGTATATATATATTCCATTAGATCACTAATTGCTACAAAAGTTATGAAATATACTTGTATCTTACACTGAGGGAGAAATGTTTGAAAAAGCCTCAAGTTGGAATTCCAAAATATATACTTGATTGTGGTGTGCTGCCAATTGTGTGCCAAAGACTGCTGTTGGAGACTTTCTTTAAAGTCCTTGGTGGACTCATTACAGACCAATCAGCTCTGACTTGGGATTTATATCTGAAAAGCCAAAGCTTCAGTCAAGAGCCATCCTCGGACTGCACTATGCAGGCACAGGACTCCTGTCAGGGCTTGTGTGGGCTGAGGGACTTTGTTTAGGTGCTTCATGAAAAATAAACTCTTACCATAAAACAAAAACAAAGCAAAAATAAAAACAAATTAACTGCTCACACATTAACAGTCGAAGCTGCTTAAAGAAAGAAGGGCTCTATAACACAATTTCTATCAATAGTCGATGGTCATACCACCCTGAATGCACCCTATCCATAATAGAAACTCTCAAGGCCATGCAAATTCATCCTCCAGCCCTTCATTGCTCATGGTCACTGCTGTCATTTCGATTTTATTCCATTATTTTTCTTTAAAAAAATGATACTTTTGGTAGATTGAAAACACACCCGAAACAACATTTGGGCCACCTTAATAAAGAATCATTCACCAGCTTCAAAGATATTTAAATTAAATAAGAGAATTATGACTTCTCTCAAGCATCAAAGCACACATACTGCTGAACACTCTGTAGTATTTTCTCAGTTGGGCAAAAGGAAACTCCAGTAGTGATGTCTTCATAGTCTCTCACTCTGCTTCCTGTCCTGTCACTGTCCAGTAAGCATTTAAGTATTCATGACCATACACAAATGTCACTATTATTTATACTTATACAATATATACAATATTGTTTATATTGAAACTATACTTTCTAAAAGTGACTTTCACCATGACGTTACTATTTTTTTCCTGAATAACCAGAAAATTGAATAACTTTTCAATCATAGTCAAGTTTTTGTTTGTGTTCAAAGGGAATTAATCCTAAGGATAACTTTTCCTAAAAAATATTATCAAATCTCTGTATTCACAAATTGACATTTCTTTTTGTTCCATTTTGTTTTTGTTTTCCCATACCTGTTAAGGTATCATATATGCAGCCTGCTGACTAGGCACCCTGAGAAATTCCTGGGTTCTTGCATATATACATATGTATGTATGCAATGTATGTATAGGTAATAGATTCCAAATTAACTGGGTTCTTTCAGTGCCTTTGATATGATAATGTGTCTTATGAATATGTAAAATGTAGGTAGTCACTATCACTCACCCTTTTTAGTTCCAATGAATTGTTTCTCAGTGGAGCCCCTCTGAGCAGCACTGTGCATCAACCTGGCTCTTATCACCCTGAATAAAATTTAAGTCTAAGTGGATCAAAGACCTCAATAAATACAGACCCATTAAAATCAATAGAAGAGAAAGCAGGAAAAAGCCTGGAACTCATTGGCATGGGTAGCAACTTCCTGAATAGAACAGCAATAGCTCAGGCTCTAAAAAAACAATCAATAAATGGTACCTTATGAAATTGAAAAACTTCTGTAAGGCAAAGGACACTGTCCTTAGAACAAAATGGGCAGCCTACAGACTGGGAAAAGATCTTCACCAACCCAACATCTGACAGAAGGCTAATATCCAAAATATATAAAGAACTGAAGAAATCAAACACCAAAAATCAAATAACCACATCAAAAAATGGGGTATAGAGCTAAACCAAGAATTAACAAAAGAGGAATCTTTAAAGGCTGAGAGGCACTGGAAGAAATGTTCAACATCTTTGTTCATCAGGAAAATGCAACTCAAAACAACTCTGAGATTCCATCTCACACCCGTCAGAATGGCTAAGATCAAAAACTCAATGATAGCACATACTGACATGGATGTGGAAAAAGAGGAACACTCCCCCATTGCTGATGGGAATGCAAACTTGTACAACCACTTTGAATATCAATCTGGAGATATCTTAAAAAATTGGGAATAGTTCTACCTCAAGACCCAGCCATACCAATCCTAGGCATATATCCAAAAGATTCTACACCAAGCCACAAGGACAATGCCTCAACAATGTTCATAGCAGCTTTATTTGTAATAGTCAGAAACTGGAATCAACCAAAATGTCCTTCAACTGAAGAATGGTTAAGAAAAACTGTGGTATATCTACACAATGAAATACTACACAGATATCAGAAATAAGGAAATGATGAAATTCAAAACCAAATGGATGAATCTAGAAAAGTTCATCCTAAATGAGCTGACTCAGTCCCAGAAAGATAAACATGGTATGTATTCTCTTATGAGTGGATATTAACCATGCATCACAGGACAACCATCCTACAGCCCACAGACCCAAACAGATAGGAACCTAGCATATCTATCCTAGGAAAAACTTCACCCAGCAGTAAGTCATGGAATCTTCTGCACATTAGTGGAACCCCTTACCCTAGGTGGTATGCCATATCAAGCCCCAGTACAAGAAGAAGCTCTTGGCTCTCACATGACTGCAGAACTGAGGAAGTATGATGTGTGAAGGCCCACCACATCTGAGGAGGAGAGGGAGGTAGGAAGGGATGGAGGGAGATAGGAAGGGTGGGAAGGAGGGAGGGATGGACCAAGAGGGGAGGAGGGAGGAAATTATGTTCTAGAAGTACCTTGAGAAAACAAATTAATTTTTTTCAAAAAAAGGGTAAATAAGCTTTAAAATATAATAAAAATAAAATATAAAATTTTCAAATTATAATTTACCAAAGGCATACTTGCCTTACTGACATGAAAGGAAAAATGGTCTTAATTTCAGGTTAGACTGCAGGTTGTCACATAGGTCAAATACACTTGCATATCAGCTTAAAAGGTTTTTTTTTTTTGTGTGTATATATATATATATATATATATATATGATATTTTTCTTGTTTGGCATTAAAAAGTCAGTTAAGAGGTTTAAAATGTTGTAAATAAATTAAGGGTTACTAGAGTTCAACCTGGTTTTCTAAACCTCTAAGAGTTGAAGTAATTTGGACCTAAGGTAAAATATTTGAGAAGGGTGGTGTTAGCCCATGCCTTTAACTCCAGCAGAGATGGGACGATCACTATAGAGTTAGAGTTGTCTTATAAATTCTAGAGTTACAAGGAACAGTGTTGTGATGGTGCACACCCTTAATCCCATCACTTGAGAGGGATACACCATTAATCCCAACATACTGGATACAGAAACATGCAGATCTCTTAGAAAAACTTAGATCCAGGGGTGGTGGTGCACATCTCTAATCCCAACACTTGGGAAGCACATGCGTTTGATCCCAATACTTAGAATGCAGAGGCAGGCACATAGGATTTGCAATGACTTAAGTTTAAAAGTTACTTGCAAAAGGCATGCTGAGATTCAAAATGAATTGTCCTTTGAGATCTCAAAATATATACACTTAAAGGTATATTTAGTTCCAAAATATCAAAATAATTTGTTTTTTAATCTCAATTGAGAGATAGTACTTTTTATATTGTAAAAAAAAAAAAAAACTAATTTGCTCCAGGAAAAATATTACCTGCCCTCACCCCCCAAAAACAAGGTAGTGCCCAAGAGTTAGGATTAAGGCAGGGCTAGGTTCTTATCTTTCCAGGAGATTAAAAGCATCCATCTAAGGAGTCCAGGGACAACTGGACAATTGAAACCTCAGAAGATGGTTGCATTAGTGACAAGCCTGTCACTTGGCAAGAAAAATTCCTTGCTTCAATTGTAGACAGAATACTGTCCAAAAAGAACAAAACTTGGAAGCAGGTAATTCGACAGCCTAGCTCTGCCAAGACAGGGTGGGCAAGTCCTTCATAATTCCTGCTTTACAATTAATATCTGTCAGAGATATGGGCCCAAAGGCTGAAGATAGATGCTGCAATGTATGGGGAGAAATTGGAACTGTCCAGTCAGTCAGTTGTCTGTCATTAATTAGTTTTGGAAGCTGCTGGCTCTGCACTTCCTGTACAATCAGAAATATTTATCCTGCTCAGGTCTCTGATGTGGTTGAAGACTAGATAGTTATAGTCTCATAGTTAAATTTTGAATTGTTTAGGAAGTAAGAGGGTGTTCTAGATCTAAAAAGATGTTTTTAAGATGGTGATGCAAGTTAGAATGGAAGCTGAGTTGGATACAGAACTTT
Source organism: Lophiomys imhausi (assembly GCA_907164525.1). Taxonomy (NCBI): domain Eukaryota; kingdom Metazoa; phylum Chordata; class Mammalia; order Rodentia; family Muridae; genus Lophiomys; species Lophiomys imhausi. Next base: position 1,975,599 of record CAJQZJ010000594.1, read on the forward strand.
AAACACATGGAGATGGATGCATAGTAAAATGTTAAAGTCAGCTGTCAGATATGTATGGACAGGACATTGGGAATGTATGTTAAGCCTTATAATTTTCACAATTGTGGCCTAATTATTTTTGCTGTTTTGTATTATATTTGTTATTATCAGAAAAAGAGCCATTTGTTGGACTGAGAGGGGGAGCTGTTGGTGGGGGGAAGATAAACCTTAAAGTTAAAAAAAAAGAGAAGCAGATTGGGGTATGAAGAGGAAGAGGGTGGAAGGGTAGGACTGGAGGGGGAAGTAAGGAGAGGGTTGTGATTGAGATGTAACTTGAAGAAATAAAAAAAAGATTTTGCAATGAGATAACATTTTATTTTAATTTTCACCATTTATATACAAACACAAATTAATAAAACACATCACAAACTGTAAAATTCATAATTAATATTTATAGGTGCATAGTTTCATGCTCACATATTTTAAAATATGTATTAACAAATTTCACAATACATCGTTCTTCTTAGACAGAAAAAAATCATTAACACCTAAAACTCTTATAAGATAACAAATCACAACTTCTTAAGAACAGCAACAAAAAAAACCAGTAAAGATTTAGAAATAAGTGGTAGTCACTTAGGTGTTTTAAATTTCTTCTAAGATTTTAGGTTTGAAGCCACAATATCCACAGCACACATACCCTTCTACCATGTATTCACTGTAGTGAGAGCAAAGCACCGGGATGCTGAGGGGCGGGTACAGGACGTTAATCACTGCTGATGGAAGACTTTGAAACACACTGTACAGCTTTGAGAAAAGGTCATGACTGGGCACATTGGAACTGAGCACTTGTACACCATGGAACAGTGGCCAGCAGATCTCAGGACACTGGGAGCAAAGACATTCTTAGGCTTCAGGCTCATAGTCTTGGTATCCTTCCTAACATCAGGAAAAAAACAAAAACAAAACACCCAGTATTCATTATCAGTGAAAATGACAGTTATCAAGTGTCTTCTTTACAGGACAGAGGACCCAGCCTTCTACTAAGATAAAATTGATCCTTAGAACAGTGTTTGGTACTTCTCTATCACAAACTTTTATAAGTTTTTTCATACATGACATTTGTAAGTTATAGAAGTCATCAGTTAGCTTACTAGACCTAACTCCAGAAGTACAATTTGATCTGTGATGTCCGTGATGTACCATGAATTGGCTGGGGCTGTGGATTATCTCCTTAGCTCTGCACTGTGAACTCAGAGCACCAAGGTGAGCTGAGTGAAGCCTCCTCCAGAACTCAGTATCTCTCCTTCCCAGAAGTGAAGATGGTTAAAGACAAGGTGTACTTTCTCTCTTTTCTCTCTCCTACTAGGAAACTCTATCTACATTGAAGCTTCAATACAGGCTCCTTTTACCCTATTCTAAAGGCCAACCCTCCTGGATAACATTCACAACAGTAATAGTAACTGGATTAGGTAACCTTTCTCAAGATTAACTCTAATTATATCATGAATCAGCTGTTCTACTAAACCTATCTTCAAACACCTTTTTAAAAAGTAACTATAAACTTAAATGACAAAGTTAACTTGGGGCTCTGCAGTTTGTCCTTAACCTTATTATGACTTCAACCTTAATCTCTCATTTTTCTGTTTTCTAAGCATGATTCATAACTGCCCACTGTTGCGCAGACACTTCCATATGCCTTTGTTTCTGGTAGTCTCGTATGCTTGAATGTTCTCATTTTGACCTACCATATCTCCCACCCTCTGCCACAAAGACCAAAATCATTTCCTCTAAAATCTCTTCTTGGTTGAACTACCCAGACCCTAACATGGAGGAGATCTGATAGTGACAGGATTTTAATGGTACCTATTAGTATGGCCCAAATTAACACCTAAACTATTTCTCTTCATTTTCTGTATGTAGGCATTTACCTCTGAAGGCATTTCATAAGCCTCACTGCCAGAATCCACAGGCACATCTTCCAGAATTCCTTCTTGGGGGTATTCTTCTTCACCCTACAAAAAGAGAAGTAAAAACACAGTGCGACAGCATTTTAACTTTTGAAACATAGTGTGTGAAAAAAATTACACATCATACATCTATGGGATATAGGGAGGAGTGTTATCAAAACTGCATTCTTTAGTATTTCTGTTGGATTCTCACTGTATCAAACTCCTTGACAAACACTGTGCAAATGTGGGTTACCAATCTGAAGAGTACAAAGTTTTACCCAGGTAACTCACTACCCAGAAAGTTGCCAATGCTAAAGGCTACAAATTCTTTCCATGAGTAGAATGCAGTAGTAACACAATAATTTACAAATAATGGTAATGCACTCAAAGTTTTTATAAAACATACGATAAATCTCTAAAAATGAGAACTTATTTATAGTGTAATGTTTGCCAGGATATCATTTTTGTACAGAACCTATGTAGCAGTTGAATGCAAAAGTGAAAAATCTCCAAGAAAGTAAAACAAATATTGACAAATTTTATTTATTTTCCTAAATTTTATAAGGTAAAGTATATGTTTTATAATTCATTTAAAGCTATTTTTATTTTCTTTTATGTGTATTTATGTCTACCCTGTGTGTATGTCTGTACATTTTGTGCATGTGAGGTGCCTATAGAGGCCAGATGAAGGCATCACATTCCCTAACAGTGGAGCTACAGACAGTTGTGATCCTCCATGTGGGTGCTAGAGTTCAAACATGGGTTCTCTGAAGAAAAGCACATGCTCTTAACCATTGAGCCATATCTCCAGCCCCAATAGTTCATTTTTAAATGTTGCCAAAGAAATAGTTCTTTTCTGAAATCTGAAATTTGAACTTATATATACTTGAAGTTAAAAAAAAAAAACAAAGACATGATTGGACCAAATTTTCAGGTTATCTCTCCACAAACGTAGACACCCAAACATTTATCCTCACACAATGAAGCCTATTTGTATTCTTCACCAAAGTCTTTTGTTCCTTTTCATTTGTTCCAACTCAGCAATTATTAACTGATAGAGTTCAGTAAAAATTCAAAGAGCAGAGATGCAACCAGAGTCTAAATGGGTTCATTTGAATAGACCAATGGATATTCAGCGTATGTGGACAATATGCCTGGTGTAAATGCTATCTCCCTCTGCTTTTATCATAGGCATGATGGACAAATAAGCAGAAGGAAGGGACAATGATTGACAGTAATGCAAGATCACACTCTAAAGATCATGCTTTTGGCATCTGGACAAGACAGCTTACAGATCATCCTATCCTGCTGTGTGGACATCAAACAAACCCAGAGAGTCCAGCTTGTTTATATGTTAAATGAAATACAAACTGTCCCAAAAACACCTCACTTCAAAATGTGGAGTAAGATATTATTTTCACACTGTGGTATAACAACCCAAATTTTTGTTGTGTGGTAGTTCAACATCAGGACTTAGTCACAAGATGTACATTACAATTCTAGTCTTACTAGGTTATCAATCTTTTATGACACTGGACATGTTTCCTACTCCACTCCTCAGCATCAGTTAGCCTTAGTGAAGGAAGACAGCAGAGAGATCTTTTTATTTGTATATAACTGAAAGAAGCAAGTGACGCCATTGACCCCTCCCACTGATGTTTAAATGGTTTTTAGAGACAGCCAATGTAAAGGAAATGAATCTCTTCTGTTCATTTTCTAATGTAATCTGTGAGATTTATGTTATAAACTCAATGAGCCAGCATGGCAGACCGATCCTGGGAGCTGATGACTCTGATAAAAGAAGTGTTCCTGTTTAAGTAGAAGAGTATGTCACTGGGTGCGGGTGTCTATGTATATGAGGGGTGTAATATATAAACTGTGTTTACATTTCAAAGTTCACCAAAGCAACACTGGATGCTGCATGTGAAGCCCTTGTTGGTTTATCATGTACTACAATCAATTGAAATCCATCCTTGTCAATTTTAAACATAATATCAGCCAAGTTGCAAATAAATAATGACTGGTTATTTTTTTAAATATAGTACATGTGTTTCTGAGTACACATTTTTTTTTGTTCTAAAGATTATACTCCTCTCAATATCATTTAGGCAACACTACATTTCACAAATTCTTGAGGAATTATCTTTATCAAAAGTTTTTTTTATTTTAAGTCATTCAAAAATTAGTTTGTAGGCAAGGATTTCATAAATCATAAAGGAACCATAATTTCTTAATAAAAGTAAAACCACAGATGTGTCCTTAAGTTGTGAACATGTTCTTTAAAAAGCACTATATCTTTTAAAGTATAAATATATGTTCCAAAGAACAAACCAAAATAAAATATTTGTCCAAAAAAAAGCAAGAATGTCTTTATTCATAAAACATTCTGTTAGGTAATCAGCATGTGTAAAACACTCGCCAAAGGGCAAAGATAAGGGATCTAGTGTGGGTCAAGGTATTGGTACAGATGAAGTGGCTATGCAAAAGACAGGCTCACATCAGCCATTTTTCCAGAGAATTCAATTTCAATATTGCAACTCCTTTTTCAGAGAGATCTGTGTTGCAATACCACCTGACTCTTGATGCATATCTTGTATCCTATCAGGACCTTAATGTACAGCATGTATGTTATATGGTCCTTAATGTGAATCTTGCATCCTACCTGGCCCCTAATGATTTGCCTGCATCTTACCTTGCCTTTAATGTACAGCTTGCATCCCAATTGGCCCCCATGCATAGCTTGTATTCTATCTGGTCCTTAATGAATACCTTGAATACTCCTAGCCCTTAATGCATAGTTTCAATCCTGCCTGGCCTCCAATGCATGGTTTGTATTCTACCTGCCACCCCATGCACATCTTTCATCTCCTAGTTCCTAATATACAACTTTCATCCTACCTAGCATTTCCATATATACCTTCCATCCTACCTAGTCTTCATGCATATCTTACAATTTCCTGGTCCCATAGCCTTTACCCTGTCTCCCTCATGGATAGCTTACATCCTACCTGGCTCCCATGCATAGCTTCCGTATCATCTGTCCCCCATGTATACCTCGCATCAAAATCTTCACTGAAGTTTGCCACAAGGCATTCTGTATAGGACAATTCTTGGTGGCAAAGTTACAATACAGAAAACATGGATTTTCATGGAAACAAGAATTAAAGACTAGAACTGATCAGGATTTCCAACTGACCTTGGAAGTTACTGTCCACTGTAAGGAATTATTTGTAACCTACATGTTGTCATTTAGCATATGAAAATAGCAATATACAAGCTATTAGTGTGAATACAGTAAAAATAAAAATGTCCTCCTCTTCAAAATTTATGAGAAGTTAAAGAATCATTGGGGTTTCTGAAAGACAGTGTACAGCTGTACTTAGTGATATTTTCAATAGTAAGGGTTAATCAATTACCTGCCATCTACACCTGTAACACTGAAAGCAGTGAGTCAAGATTTGGCCCTACTGCTCTTATGCTAAGATAAGTTTTCGATGAGACCAGTATTTTGTTTTAATCTCAGGCAATGGTAATCAACCCCGTGAATAAAGGAAGCAACACATTTGCTCAATAGAGCAAGTCTTAAAGATGGAGAAAGCAATAGTCATAAAGACAAAAGAAGAAATTTAAAAGAAAGAACTTTGACATAACAGGGGAAGGTTCATCTAGGCATATATCTTAGTGTGTTAAGTGCTTCTAATACAAAATACAGCACTCTGTAAATAAAGAGCATAAATTTCTAAAAATCGAAATATGTATGCTGAACAACATTTATTCTAGAAGCCATAAGCCAAACACCAAATGCCAGAGGTGGGATATTTTCTTATGAGTTGTTGTTTATAAAGACCCTAGAATACTCCCAAATACTAAAGTCTCTTGCCATTCTTCTTTATTGTCCATCAGAAGTAGATGATAAGACTCTGTTGCTGAAGACACTAAACACCTTGGATGCAGAAGACTTAGAGAAGTAAGTCAGGAAGCTTCCTACCTGCTGGAAAGCTTTCATAGAAAGGTGTTATGAAAGATGCTGGAAGAAAAAGACATCAATGTTCTTATCATATTCTACAATCTATGAGACCAACCATCCACATACATTGTTCAATAGTGGTATTATTGTTTGAGAGGCAACCAATTGCTCTCTGGTTTAACAAGTGACCTGATCCAAATGAGGGAATCCAACTTTAGTATTATAAACATGATAAAAAATAAAATCCTGTCAGGGGCTATCATAGATCCTTGAGAAGACCTGAATAAGTGTTGTTAGAAAATTGGTCTAGTATCATGCTACCTCTAAATATTTATATTGATACTCTTCAACAAATATTACTTTCAATCTTAATAAGAGAAATCTTTCCTTCCAGTGAATAGTGGTATGATCATCCAGAGACTTGCAGCTACAGAAGACATTGAGTATTAGTGTTCAGCCTTAAACAATACAGTTATACTATCCCCTCTAAGGGTCACTAGTCATTGGAGAAGTGGTGGAAGAAAGATTGTAAGGAGTAGAAGAAAGAGAACAGAGCAGTGTAATGTTATTTCCTTGGCAAGACATAAGAATTTCAATAATGAACTCATAGCAGCTCCGGGTGCCTGCTCTGTGTATGCATAAAAATGGAGCAGTCAATAATCAGGCATAGATAGAAGGGCTAAGATGATCCTATCTCTCAATGCTGTATTATTTACTGGTGATAGATTTTGGGAAAGGGTAAATCATTGCCTTCAGTTTTATATCCACTGATGATCATATCATGTACTAACAAACAGTTCCAGTAAAAAGTTAACATAAAGGGGCCTAATTAAACCAAATGTGTCACAAAACTAGACCAAAAGCCATGAATCTGGGAAAGGGGCTGTTAGCAATGGTGGAGTGAGGTTTTAATAGGGATGAAAAGGAAACAAGAGTGTTAGGGAGAGAGTAATTAGGAGGTGTGTGTGTGTGTGTGTGTGTGTGTGTGTGTGTGTGTGTGTGTGTGTGTGT
>CAJQZJ010000594.1:1982517-2005895 GCA_907164525.1 Lophiomys imhausi
TGTGTGTGTGTGTGTGTGTGTGTGTGTGTGTGTGTGTGTGTGTGTGTATGCATGTGTGGGCACACACACACACGCAAGCAATCGCATATTGTGCAATATTCACATCAATTTTATTGAAATGATGTACATACTTTTTTCATGAAGGTAAGTCTATATATGTATAAATTACAAAGCATATTTTACTAAGATAAATAGCCATGTATATGGACACATTAAAAAGTGAAGCTGGCAGGCACAAAAACTGATTAGAAAGTAAGTGTAAGATATATTTCATGCATTCAGCCTTTTTGTTGTCAGTTTTTGCCCTAGCCTAGATGTTCACTGTAACAATTCACAATTTGGAGAGCTTTTGTTCTATAGGAAAAGTGCATGGGTCTAGGAGATGGCCCTTGGAAATTGCCACTTTCTAAGCGTAAGCATGGTGCTTGTAATATCTGGGTAGGGCATGAGGGGGTTAGTGACAGGTGGAGATGAAGTACGGTTGGGAGAAGTAGATCTCTGGAGCTTGCTGACTAGCCAACCTAGTCTACTCTCACTCATTGTCTGAAAATTACCCTGCCTGTCTGGCACCTGAGGAACAATACCCTACACATGTCTATTAACAGGCAAATAAACACTCTTATCCAGATGCATGCATATATATAAAATGCAACTGTAGAGTTAAGTGGTTGAAGTTTTTCCCTGACCTTGAGGTCAACCACTAAAATAACAAAAACACAGCTATAGCCCGACTTTAACAACCACAACAAAATCACTAGCCATACACCTGACCGAAGATGTGTGGCTCATCTAAAAAGGTACTTCATTATCATAATGACTTATTTGCCTTTACTTATTACAATACATCAAGAATCATTACACCTAACAAGATTTTCTCAGTGAACGACAAATTGCTTTGCCACCAATGACATGTGTTAGGTGGGAATAGCAAAGTTGGGGAACACTGATAAGCCATACAGTAAACACAACGGTTGTCAGGTCAGACCTGTACAGAGATTTTTCAGATTATGAATACAAATTTATCCAGTTAAGTGACATTTGTGGAGAATCTAGTCATACAAAGAAACAATGTGTACTCATGTTCTATTTTGGAAGAGTGATAGCTCATTTCTTACTTTCTTTTTCCTTTCTGGCACAGTGATTTAGTCTCAGCAACCCTCTCAGAGCAGCATAGAGAATAGAGGAACACTCATTTATCTCATTGTTTTCAAAGGTTTGGCAGAAGAGAAAAAAACAAGATAATAAATTAAATACACTTGAGGAATCTCTCTAGATGCTTTTTATCAATTATCAAAAACCAGTTATATAAAATACTTGGCAAGCTAAGTAGGTACACATGCAAAAGTATTGTGAAGTAGGGTTTTTGGGAGGGAACATGCTATCTTCATCCTCATTCTCTTTGGTAAACAGCCTAGTGCCTGCCATTTTGAACACACAACCCTGTCATTAGCTGACTCATCTAATGAGCCTGCACAGCATGGGAACAACTACCAGCTTTTCTTCCTGTTATTTGAATATGATCTGGTGGAAATACTAACCCACAATGGAAACCTGAGAATAAACTGCATTTTTTCATGGTTTAGGACTGTTGAGGGAAAATATTATTCTACATGTTTAAATATATACTTGAGTTTACAACTATTATTTTAAACTTGCATGGATTGGACTTTAAAGATAAACTCCCTGGTTAGGAAGGGCACAGGGCATCATCAGATTTCAAGTGGGCTGAGCTGATTTGCTGCACCTTGGTCTCAGAACCAGCTAGCCACATTCTCTTTACAAGTGCACTGGTCTTTGAAAGGACCTAGCATCAGCAACTGAATGAAAAAAGTAGAATTTGCCCAAGTATGAAACAGGATCAGTGCTTTTATTTTAGGAGACCTTATGGAATGCTGAAGATCTTTAAAGAAAAAGTAGAAAATATTAAGATTTCAACAAGCCAAGGCATGGTTGTTTGCTTTAAACAGACAAACAAATGGTGGACATTCTGTCTTAACTATCTGACTAATTCATTGATAAGATCTATATTTTATGCCACCAAAACTACAATGTCCCTTCTAATATCAAGCTATAGGCTCTTCAAAAGAAAGTGGAATTAGCAGTATAAACATGGTTATGTACAGTATATGATGTCAATAATCTCAGAGTACATGGTGATGCATAACTTATATTTTCACTTCAAACACTATCAAATCTAGAAAAATAAATGATATGTAAAGACTGATAAAGCAGGAGACTGTAAACATGACCTAGGGCACTGTTAAATAAAAATAAGATGTTCAAAATGAGTAGAGATTACGACCAAAAACATTAGTATTGCATTTGAATATTTTGGGACTGCATGGGAAAACCAGATGGGATATATCATGGACAAAATATGGCAGTCGGGAAGTGACTCTGTCCACGTGGAAAAAGGAATTGGAGAGAGATGAACACCCTAAACACTTGCCAACTCGGTTTGTGCATTTAATAACACAAATGTGCTTTGAGTGGCAGATAGAAGAGTAAAATTTGTTCCAGGAAAAACAGTCTGGCAATGACCTACAGAATGACTACAGAAAATGAGGATCAGGTGAGCATGACAGCAAAACCTCATTTATTGGATAATATGGGTATTGAGAGTGAAAACAGAGTAAGTAGCTGTGGTCTTGGTGAAGTCAGCAACGATTTCTTAAAACCTGTCTATAGTATGAATTTTTTCAGCTTGTAAATTAATACACTTGTAAAACTCAAAATTATAGAAACTAAAAAAAAAAAAAAAAAAAAAAAGTTCTGAGCTCAAGTCAAGACAAGGCACATACCTGCTCATGATGAGACCAGCAGTAGCCAGATCACAGTGATCACATGTGCTTCCCGAAGCCACAGGCAACTTTCCAGTGCCCACAGGAAAGTTTAGGGAAGCCAACATTCCCAGTAACTGATTTTATGATAGAAGAGAACTCTGGGGCTTAGGGAATGGCATCTTCTATAACTGGAGTGACTATGAACACAGCATCTGACTAAGGCGACACACTCACAGCTGCCTTAGCTTCAGAAGGAGAAGTATATACACCTTCCAAGGCTAATCATTATCCTAATATCCTCAGGAAGGGAGACCCGAGCAAACACAGTCAGCTCCTTATTTAAAATATGCACAAGTGAAAGATCACTTGTGCTCCAAGACTGTGTGAGTGTGGATAAGTAGCAGAGAGAAAGGCGGTGACCTGATTGTTTTCTCATCATGTTTTTAAATTTTCAGATTATAATTTAGTGACGTTTCTCCCTTCCCTTTCCTTTCTCCAAACACTTCTAGATACCCCACCTTGATCTTCTTCAAATTTACCATCATATTTTCATCATTATTGCATACATATATGTATTTGTGTATAGATATATATTTCTGACATAGCCTGTTGAGTCCATATATATATATATATATATATATATATATATATATATATATGTTTTCAATGATGACTGATTGTATTTTGAGTCTGACCAATCATCAAGACAGGAACTGCTATTAGAAATAAAGAAAAAAAGATGCAGTATATTACAAGGCACATAAATTCTGTCTGGGATATATTATCTGAGATGCTTCTACAAATCAGTTATGAATAAGACATTAACGACTTCAGATATATAAGTATATTTTAAAGACAAATGAGAGAAGGAGTCCTTTGTCCCTGAGGCACTGGGGCAGTGTTAGACACTGTTAAATACCATTGAAACATCAGTAATATTAATAATAAACCTTTATCATAAGCACTATTTTTTTCTTTTTTTAATTTAATTTTTATTTCTTCAAGTGACATCTCAATCACAATCCCCTCCTTACTCCCCCTCCAGTCCCACCCTCCCACCCTCTTCCTCCTCAACGCCCCATCCTGTTCCCTTTTTTTTTGTAGTTACTTTCCTTGTTTTTTTTAATTACTTTATTTTTTTTTCTTCAAGTTACATCTCAGTCAAAAACCCTTCCCAATTTCCCCTTCCTGTCCCACCCTTCCACCCTTTTCTCCCCAACAGCTTCCCCTTTCAGTCCAACAAATGGTTCCTTCTCTAATAACAGTAAATACTATACAAAACAACAGAAATAAATATGCCACATTTATGAGTGTTAAATGGCCCAGTATACCTTCCCAATGTCCAGTTCATACATATTTGGCCCCTGACTTTAACATTCTACCATCTAGCCATCTCCATGAATTTAAAGTTCTATAACTGACTTAGTTTTCATACTAACTTGCATCACTATTATAACCATCTTCTTAGATCTAGAACGCCCTTTTTTTAAGTTTAAGGTATATCTTTTTCCCCTCAACAGCTCCCCTTTCAGTCCAACAAATGGTTCTTTCTCTTATAACAATAAATACAATACAAAACAACAGAAATAAATAGGCCACAATTATAAGAGTTACACGGCTTAGCATACATTCCCAATGTCCAGTCCATAAGTATTTGGTACCTGACTTTAACCTTCTACTATCTAACCATCTCCATGAGTTTGAAGTTCTATATCTAACTCAGCTTTCATACTAACTTGCATCACAATTTTAAAAACAGCTTCTTAGGTCCAGAACACCCTCTTGATTCCTAAACAACTCAAAATTTAACTATGAGACTCTAGCTATCTATTCTTGAACCACCTCAGAGACCTGAGAGGGATAAATATATCTGATTATATAGGAAGTGCAGGGCCCTCAGCTTCCAAAACTAAGAAATGACATACCAGTGGCTGCCTGAACAGTTCCCATTTTCTCTCCATACATTACAACATCAATCTTCAGCCGTTTGGCCCCATTTCTCTGACAGACATTGATTGTAGAGCAGGAATTATGAAGGACTTGCCTACCCTGTCTTGGCAGAGCTAGGCTGTCGACTTACCTGCATAAGCACTACTTTAATGCATATTTTTTCCTTTAAGCTAAGTTGGTAGTTGAGGTCATGTGACTCCCTAACTGACAGCTACTACAATTTCTCTGATACTCTCTCTGTTTGAGTGAGGAAGCTATCAGTCAATTGATGTTTGTCAACAATACAGTAGCTGATAGGGTAACAAAAAGAACCAAAAAAGGAGGTAGCTGTGGCAGCAGTAAATAGAGGGTGACTGAAAAGTTCCAGAGGGCAGCTGAGTGTAAATGATATGTAGCAGAGGTCATGAAGACCATGCAGACTGCCAGGAACTAGAGCCGAGAAGCTGCAGCTCTGCCTCTTCCAAAAGTTCTAGGGAGCTCTCTGTCCACACACCTAAGCGTTACATCCTAGCAGCCATCAACGGCTAAGGAGCTTAACTCTCCAGGGCCTAAATAACACAATGCTGTAGACATGAGGTTGCTGGAAACAAAGATTTGTTTCAGGAAGCTGCAACACTGACCACTGTAGACACGGATCCTAACCGTGGTGTTCCACCGAAGGGCGTTTAAGACTGGCAGGAGCTGCCTGCCTGCTGAGAGCATTTACTGAAGCAGGAAGTCAACAGCTACAGCAGCTTCTATGTGCCAGGGCCATATGTGAATAATGTCCTGAGAAATAAACCTACAGGTACGAGTATCTGGCTAATGTCTAAGCCATAATCCTCTATTCTGAAGGTTTAAGGGTACAAAACTAGGAGTCTGCCAGCCTAAGCCCCAGGTTTTATCCTTCAATGCCTGGACTCACAGCCCCAGGGAGCATCTTTTCATCTACCCAGAATGTCTCTCTGGGTAAGAGAAGGTCCCAAGCAGCTGCTTGGTGACATTTTGAGTACTGACTTCATTACTGTGATTAAGGAAGTCATTAGATTTCACAAACCCAAGGAAAGAAAAAAAGGCAAGTGAAGAAAAGGAGTACATCACACAAACAAACTTCTCATGAGTCAAAGGAGAAAAACATGAAAAAAACACTTAAGCTGAAATGGAATGTAAAAAAGAAATAAAAGAGGAAAAGAAAGGAAACATGATTACTCATAGGTATGGTGGAGGAGAAAGTTTATTGTAGGTAAAGGGAGACCATGGTTAGATACAGGGACATCTGGGAGAGTCCAGACTGGTCATGGTCAGACTGAGCTGTGCCATGTAGGGAGAGTAGGGAGGGGGAATGGACAGGAGAGACAGGGGAGACAGGTGCAGGAGCCAGAGAGCCCAAAGGTACAAAGAGAATTGATAGCCAAAATGACTGGCTTATATAGGGAAGTGTAGCCTACCCCACTGTGCTGGAGAGTCAGGGTAGAGGGCAGGTTATGGCAGCCAGGAAGGCCCTGTCCCTGAGGTACCAAGAGATGCAGGGACAATCTGGAGGCCAGGTCCACCACTTTGATACATTAAACAGGCACCTCAGTCATTTGCCCAGGGTGGGAAGCCTAAGAAGCCGAAAGATGGAAACAAACAAACAAACAAACAAAAAAACCAAACCAAACCAAAACAAAAACCCACAGTGTTCCAGAAGCAGAATGGAAAAATCCAGGTACTAAGGATGGTTTTGCTAAGCATGTCAAGCCCTGATGAAGGAAAATGAGGATAGAAAGCACACAACCACAGGAATACTTCCTGTCCTGTCTTCTCACTCACCAAGAGTTCATATGGGTTTATTAAAGTTTTCTAGGATTGTAGAATAGTCCAGAAAGAAAAAGAAGAAAGGAGGAAGAGGAAGAGGAGAAAGAGGAGGAGAACAAGAACAGGAACAAGTCAGATTTCAGACATAGGAATAAGAAAGATGCTTAGAGTCCTGAGTGTCAAAAAATTTATGTACAGAAAACATAGTGATTTATTCAGAATAACAGAACTATCCTTAAACTGTGTGTGTGTAGCTATTCTTCTCTACTTTCCTATTGTTCTTTCAAAATTAGCTTTGAGCTTTGTTAAGCATTCAGTAGGAAGTTTTTTTTTAATAATTTATTTTTTATTTCTTCAAGTTACATCTCAATCACAATCCCCTCCCTTCTTCCCTCTCCAACGAAGGAAGTTTTAAAGTGTCAGGAGAGAAAGGTTGGTTTATAGTTTAAGATTTTGGCACAAGTATATTTCTCTGCACCTTAGCCATAGTGGCCCTGGTACTTAGAAATATCATCTTGGAAAAGCAGCTGCACTTCGTTGGGCAGCTAGGTTACAGGGAGAGTCCAAAGAGATAAAAGGAATCTCTGACACACTCACTCCATATTCTCATTGAAACTGATCAGACCATGAACAAGAAAGAAGGGAGGGAAAGGTAGGAAACACTCATTTTGCCAAGTAATCCTGCAAAGCAGTCACCCTATCTTATTTAGAATAGTAACACATCTCTTTCTGAAGTCAAACTGATGGCAATCGGTCTCAGTCTGCAGTCACGTAAATGTTAACCCAAAGCATGAGTTTTAAGTGCTGAGATGTGGTTATAATTGGAAAAGTTTTATAATAGATTCTGAAAAACAAATTAGAAAGAAATTAGTCAAACTGATGAGAAGCAATTGTAACGGATGGGACCTGGGCATTGTCAGGGAAGAAGTGCTACATGACAAACAGAACCTGGACATTGTCATTTGGGGTCTAGTCAGTCAGCCCAATATCTTAATTTTTCTCTAACAATGAAAATACTTAGTATAAAATTTTAATCTTTCCAGGACAGAATATCTTATATGCTGCTTTTTATCTATAATATTAAACAAAAATATTGTCCAAAGTAACAGATAACAAAGTTTCTCCGAGTAGAATCTTCAGGTAGGTTGTACATAAACAAGTCAAGTGGACTTACAATGTTAGAGCTACTGAATGCTGAGTTAAGCACATATGTAACACATATGCCAAACGGTGCCCTATCAAATTCCTAAATTAAATTCCTATGTTAAATTATTAATGTAATAAAAAACACCTCACAAAGATTTAAAAGAAAAATCAATTGGACATCAAACTGACATTATATATATATATATATATATATATGAATGATTATACACAATGGACTTTAAAATTGAAAGTTGCTTTTTGAAATTAAAAACAATTGGGTCTGTATTTATTTACTTGCCTGAACAAGTAAATATGGTTTTGCAGAAAAACAACAACAAAAAATTTGTTCAATACTGTTTTTATATTATCCCTTTTAATGTTCTTGTTACCTATTTTGATACATTCTTGCTACTTGAATTTTTTAACTAAATTTATTTTTACCCTGAGTTTTCACACATGGATAAAATGCATATTGATCCTATCACTTACTTTCGATAACTTTTATAGCTTCTGAGCTATTTCCTAGTGACATCTGTTGTGTAATGGCATTTTCCCCCTGAAACTGTCGCTCTCATTCCTTACTATTCATTCTTCGAGCCACAATTTGGCATGTAGAAGTTGAACATCCAATCCCTACAGGGTTGATCATGGTATAAGCAGCACAGTGATGAAGGGTTGAGAAAGCCACCCATGTGAAGGAGCAATGTTCTGCACCTCCCATTTAGTCCCTGGTTCCATCAAAGCCTCCTCTGGAGATGTTTCCTCAGCATCCAGTGTCAATAGCCTGCTTGAGCCATGGGCATTTCAAACCATAGCACACAACAGCTGGGTCCCAAAACTACACTGCTCTGCTTCTTCTGGGAAATAAGCAAAGGGGCTGTCCAGGATGGAGTACCATGACTACTGCCCAGATAGACTATTTGGTCATCTTAAGGCTTCCTACCATCATGGCTTTATTTCAGAATCACCATTAAGTAAATGTATATATATATATATATATATATATATATATATATATATATATATATTATATGTGTGTGTGTGTGTTTGAGACAAGGTTTCTCTATGTAGCCCTGGCTGTCCTAGAATTCACTCTGTAGACCAGGCTGCCCTTGAACACAGATCCGTCTGCTTTTGTTTCCCAAGTACTGGAAATAAAAGTGTAACCCCCACCCCTGTATATGATTTTTTTTTAAAAAACCCACCGTCCCTGCTACCTTGGCCTAGATGGCTTGGCCATATAAAATGAATGTATAGGGTTCACTCAAGCAATTGTGAAAACCATAGCAATGAACCCAATCATGTTTCTATAAAAAGATAGCATAATATAATGGAGTGCTACTCATTGATAAATGAGGCCACTTTCTCTGCACTGTTAAATTATGAGTCGACAGAGTACCTAATATGCTACATATCATCAACATACCTATTAAATGGGGGATTTCAAAACAATTACTCAATGAGAGACCAATTGGGAAAGCTTAGGATTTCCTTTTTATTTCTTCATAGACTAGCAAAAATGTGTACCGGATAAGTAAGCAAACTCCAGACAATGGTTTACAAGGGTTACTTTTCATCACATACAAAACAGTCATTTGTAAATCCATTTAAATTGAACCTGTTCATGAATTGCTCCGAAATCTCCCTTTCACTTATTAGTTCATCTGGTTTGAGTGGTAAGTGCTGTTCTTGCCTCAGGCCCTCTCTGTAAAAGTCTCCTATTTCTGGAAGGAAGGATAAGCTACCTTGCTTAGTGAACACATAGTACTGTAGAGAAGAAGAAGGCACCTGAAAAAAAAAGGCTACCAAATCAAAAAAGCAACCCAGGGGAGATGAAGAGAGTGCTGATACCACAGCACATATACCTTCCGGCTTATAACCTAGTGCATATCTGTGACAAAAGGAACAGAAGGTGCTTTGAAAACACAGCATGGATGGATTGTGGCTAAAATGAACACTGTGGCCACTCAATACATGTCACAATGTCATATGTGAGCTAGCTCAGTCTCTAAAGTGATTTTACACACTCATCTTGAAGCACACGGAGAAGATAACATTTATTGTTTTTAGAAAGCACTGCCATAATTCAAGTCAGACAAGGTCATTGAGAGGAAGTTTTTAAAGGCTTAGAAAACCATAAGGGCAAAGTGGTTTTAATAAAACCAAATACTTTCATGTGGTTCCAGATTGACTGAATGTACAAAGTCTAGAGAGTCACCTGAAGGCCACAGAGATTCCATGTCAACTAGAAAGGAGAAAACCGAGATTTATTTGGATTACTAATTATTAATTTAAATCAAAAGGAAATTTAGCTAACAAGTACTTTGAATATTCATGAGTACAGTATGGTAGCTCCGCAAGAATTTTTTGACACTTCCCAACATTGGAGTTCTAAGGAACATAATCTTTATGAATGCAATACATTGCTGTGTGATATTGAAAGGACAGACTTTAGAGTCAGTCCTCCATCTCAGGCTGAGCAAAAGTTTGTAAAATTCCACTGTCCTGACCCTGCCAGTGAGCAATCAACTGGGTCAAAGTTCCTGATTCTCCAAGCAAAACCCTTCTCCAGGAATGCGCACTAATGACTAAGCTATTGCTAAAATCCTCCCCCAAAAGTATAAAAACCTAAAGCCTTGTGAGTTTGTGGTCATTTCTCCCTCGTGTGTAGATGACCTCACAAGCATCAGAACAATAAACCCTCTTGTTTTGCATCGATCCATTCTCCATCTCTCATTGAAGGTCCTGGTAGTTCAGGCAGTGGCCCCTCCAGGGCTAAGCTCTACAATATCAACCTTCCCCAACAGTTCTCAACTTGCTATTCTGACATAATTGTTTCTCTACACCACCTTGTTCATTTCTGCATGAGCACTTCCCAATTTTGTTTCTATTTAATCCTCTAATTTCCACCATTTTAAGAGGCATTTTATTTTCTATTGGAATCCCCTACAGAGACTTAGTAGTGTTTGCATTTCTGATAGGCAGCTGTCTTTGCTAAGTACAAACATCAACTGGAATGGGAAGATTTTAACAATAGAAAGTCCAAGTCCAACTCAACTTACAAGGTCAAGTGTTTTTGGGTATTTTATGTCTTGCAAAGCTCCCTCCTGTAATTATCTGAAGCTTGGGCTGAATAATTACTGAGGGACTCTGCAGTTGTCCCTTCTCCCTACACAGGTCACCAGATTAATTAAGAGAACTTCACTGGGGACAGGTTGCTACTCTGAATCTTAAAGTAATTTATTTTTAGTCTTTTATTTCCAACAGAGGTAGAGAAAACATTAAGAAAAAAGCCTGTGTCTTAAGTAAGTTTTCTCACACAGAGATTTAAAGAAAAGGGGGTGAGGGAGGACAAAGGAAAGACTCTTGTAGAATGAACCTTCACAAGTGTACTTTTATGCATTTTTTAAAAGAGGCCAGTTTGAATTTCACACATCTTGGATGACTTCTAACATATTATTCTGGCTGATTCATTTGAACTAGCATAGACGTGTGAATCAGGTGCTGGCTGTGATCAAGAGGTTAAAATTGTCTTCACGCTATATCACCACTGTCAAGTGTGAAAACACAGTAAGACAATGAGTAAGCTGATTGCTGAACTGATCCACTGGAGACTGGCCACATCTACCCTGAGGGCTTCCGTAGGAATGATGATAAGGTGGTGGGGAAATGACAATTAAAGCATGTTTCCCATAGACTTTCCGAGGCTGCCCACGTTACAACAATGCCCTAAGCAAGACAAGTCATCTGGGTGGTAAACTTGGACATCCTTTCCTCACCAGTTGTCCTAACTATCATGTACTAAGGGTGGTAGACATGGCCCTAGAAGAGAAAGGGAGTGAGAGGAATAATTACTAGTGTTTCCTATTCTTAGATCCTACAGGTGGCAACCAATAGGCAGGAAGTATCTCTTCCCTATGTGTTCGTGCAAGTGTCATGTTGGACAGTTCTGGTGTAGGCCTATAGGATGGTGAGGATTTTAAAACAAGGATATCACATACACTCATCTCTACCTTCTATATTTTCCTCAGTTTTCAACTGCAAATTGAAAATGAAAAGCATACGTATGCAAGACAATTTAACTGTTCTCTTTTTTTTTTTTTCTGAGACAGGGTTTCTCTATGTATCGATGGCTAACTTGGACTCACTCTGTGGACCAGGATAGTTCCGAACTCACAGAGATCAGCCTGCCTCTGCCTTCTGAGTGCTGGAACTAAAGGCGTGCGCAACCACTCCTGTCAATGTAACTGTTCTTACATAGGAAACTCTCAACGATTTGTGGCTGAAATTTGGATTCAGGTAAAAAAGGAATTACTGTCCTAAGGAGATTTGATTTTTATTTTTTTATCAAAAACCAAAATGTGTATTGTTTGAGATCAAGTTATTTGCCTTTTTTCTTTCATATTTTGAGACTATAAGATAATTATATTTTTCACTTCCCTTTCCTCTGACCAAGATCTCCCATAAACCCCCTTTTGCTGTTTTTCAAATTCATGGCACCTTTTTCCTTTATTGTTATTACATGCATATATGTACATGTATGTACATATGTATTCCTAAATATAGCCTTCTCAGTCTGTATACTGCTACTTATATGTGTGTTTTCAAGACTAACTGTCTGATGTTGAATGGCCAATTGTACTCTTCGCTTGGGAAGACTATTTCTCTCACTATGACAATTCCTTAGTTGCCTGTAGTTCTTTGTGTAAAGCTGAGATCTCATGTTTTTTTCTTTTCCTTTCACTTTAGCATGTTGTTGTCCTTGTTCAGCTTGTGTTTAGGTAGTCACACTGGTGAGACTTTATGGGTGTGGCTTCTGACATTACTAGGCAACACAGTGGTTTCTTAGAATTACCAAAAGATGGTTTATATGGACAAGGTTTAAATTGCTAGCATCTTGACAACAGAGTAGGTTGTAAGGCTGAGTACTTATGCTGACATGCTTTTGAAAATTTATTCCTTGTCAGGCACACACTACTTTACCTCAGTCTTTGGTGTGCTCCAGGATTAGTCCTGCTCTGCAGAGCATTAACCCAGAGCTCTCAGTTACAGACAATGAGAACAGGAAGTGGGACTGCGTTCTGAGCTACCACCAGGCCTCTGTGCCTCAAAAACATAAAAAGTGTGTGGCTTCATGCTTAGGAGGTGAGCATGTCATCATGGTTTAAACCACTCACCAGTTTTTACCTTATGGTCTAAAATTCCAAGAAAATGAGAAAATTCTTATACTTTTAAAATAATTGAAAATGTGTGTATATATATTAAGCTGGACTTGGCTTTCAATTTGTCACATTCCTCAAAAAATAATACCTCTTCTTACAAATTTCTATTAAAAAATAAGAAAAAAGGAAACAAATTGAACATATAGATTGTTGCTACAGTACTGTCACTCTCAGATTGTATCTCTAGAGAATGACACCTCTTATACGGTTGTCCTGTTATCAACAGGAAACTTTGTACATGTTAGATACAGTTAGAATGCAGGTATGTGTGGAGCACATTTAGATCATACTTGTGGTAGGCATGCTTTCTGAGAGGTGGTACTAGGGCCCTGTGTGATTCTTCATTTTTCTCAATTTTTGCTAGTATTTATTTTCATGAGAAAATAGAACTAAAATGCTGAAGCATGTCCTCTATATTACTTTTTGAGTTTTCTATTTACTTATTTATTTTTATGTGTGTGTGTGTGTGTGTGTGTGTGTGTGTAGGCACAGGACAACTTTGAGTGTCATTCCTTTGAATCTGTCTATTTATTTCTTGAAACTGGGTCTCTTTTTGACCTGGGTCTCTTTGATTAGGATAGGTTGGCTGTCCAGGGAGCCGCAGCAATCCACCTGTCTGTACTTCCCTATGGCCTCCACACTTGGGCTTGGGCTCAGATATTTGTGTTATGAATGGCAAGAAATTTATTGACTTAGGCATTTCCCCAGCCTGATACTTGCCCTTTAAGTGCTTTATTTTTTTAATGTGTGGGTTTGGCTTTGTTACTGTCTTTCTAGAGACCCAACACCTCAGAGCTCTATAAATAACTGGGAGTATTCTGCAGCAGAAAGCATAGCTTCACAAGGTAACACAATCCGGCCTCTGCTCACTGGTCAACTAACTTCAGATTTTATGAAACAGACTTTCAATCTTACCTAACTGGTCCGTTAAAGTAACTAGACAGTGTCTTTGACATGTACTGGTTTTGTTTCTGTGCAAGAATCACCAGATCTTTTAGCTTTTGGAAAAATGCTTCATCAAATCTAACGAGAGCAACTGCTGAACTAAGCTGAAGGTGGAATCATTTTCCTCTTTTAGTTTTAATGATCTGCACAATTTAAACTGTTTTAAACCCCAGAAAATGTCTTAGTCTCTATTTATAGACTCTGTAAGTACTCTAATGTCACCTAAGTAGGTAAGAAAAGCTCCACAAACCACAAATGCCACAGGAAGCTGTTTTCTAACTCTCCAGCTGTGCTCTCTATAATGACTCTTCACTACATGCCCAATGAGTTTGGGTGGATGGTTTATAGTGCACTCCCATGGGCTATCACTGTGTCTGTTTCTAAAATTGCATTGACTCTTTGATTTCTTTCTGTATTTGAACACACTATACCTTTGAAGATCATAGACTAAATGTGTCACTTACACAATGCATCTTTTTCTGAAGAGTACATACAGATAAGTGTGCCAAGAGAAGAAACAAGAATCAACAACTGACCATCTTGTCAAACGGCCTTAGGAGAATAAAAACCACTGGTTCTCCAGCGGTAATGGAGTCCAGCCACAGGGAAACCCTAGGGAGGCAAAGCTTTTCATAGGCTGCATCTTTCTGTTCTGCTCCAAGGACAAAGGCGCTCCCCAGATAATACTTTTGCTAGGTTCTCACTCCTCTCTACACACAGACCCAAAGAGATCAATTAACACTTGTTCCAGGAAGAAACACAGACAGTAGCATCCGTATTGCAACATCCCTTTGTGAATAAGTTTGAAACTTGTGGAGAGGAAGAGAAATGTTTTGAAGGAGGGAGAGATAAAACAAAACCCGTGACCTTATTATTACACAAAGGCAAGTGTTACTGGTGGTCAAAATAAAGCAAAAGAATAGTGTGTTGAGCATGGATTGTAACTGTTGCCCTGATCTTCTGAGAGGAGTCGATTAAATCAATGAAGTGTCTAGTGTGCTTGGAGGACTCAGCAAGGAGATCAGGAGGAGATTGAGTTAGCGGGCAATAATGCTGCCCGCAGGAAGACAGATTAGTATCCACATGTAAATAAACTTATGTAATACTGGTGTAAATGGAGCTGTAACTGAACTTTTTAATTATTTAACACTTATTTATTTATTACTATATTCACTTATAACAAATAACAATTATTTATTAACTATTAATCTTACACATTCCTATAACCCCTTTAACCTATCCACTAAATCTATTGATAATTATTTTCCTAACCTTTTAGAATGATACAGTCTCTGGGGCAGGTCCTCAGTTGTCAGGAACACAGTCTTTGTTGTAGATTCTTTAACACACTTATCAGTCCTTTTTCTGGATCTCTCAGATGCAGGTTCATCACAGTAAGTTGGTTATTGCAGTCTCACCTTAAATAAGGCTTGATGCTTTCTTCTCTCTGGGAGACCCCAGCCCCTTTGCATCAGCAGCTCTGCTGCTCTATCTCAGAGTCCTTAAAGCCAGGCACAGTTTCCTTTAGGCCACTGTTCAGACAGATCAAACCCCTCTAGGCAAAAGCTGAACCACAGGGTTTAGTCCTTGGCCTTTTGGTGTCTTATTCAGGCTTTCTTTGCTCACCAGCTTCTTTCTGCCTCAGGGAGAGGTGGCCATCAACTGATGGCCAGCCCTTTTTTCAGCAGGACTCTCGGAGCTCTCTAGCATCAGGGGCCTCTTCTCTTTCTGGGCTCCATGCACTGTCCTTAAATAGGAGGAACTCTGTTTCAGCTTAATTTGGGCTCCGCCCACTTAGCAGCTGAAAACAATGTCAGGCCAGATACTTTGTTTCTTCAAGTCCATTAAGTCTTTCCTGTTTTTCCTGACTTCAACCTTGTTTTTCAGTCCATTAAGTCTCCTGTTTGTTTCCTGCTTTTAGTGCACATGCTGATAATGATCTTCATGCCCCAAATTAAGAGACAGTATCAGAAATCCCTATATATTTTCTAAATCTAATTTAATTTATCTAACTCCCTACATGGAGCTCCTTTTTGTACAGCAAAATCTGCAGCCCATCCTCGCCAGCTTAAAAAGAATTCTTGCTCTTTGAAGAAATCCATGAGAGCAAACGCTTTGGGAATGTGGGTAATTATGTGTCCATTTCAATTGGTAAAATTCCACGATCACTTTCCATTTTCATTGCAGGCAAAAATAGAAAATAATAATATTTATTGGTACCATTAATTGTGGGCAGAAAATGATAAGTTAAATTACTATGTACACAAAGGTTTGATAATACAAAGAAAATACGTTTAAAAATAATAGTAAGTAATTTGGAATTTCCCACAGAATTTGGGTACTTTTACAAAATGGGTACTGTTTCCCAAAAGCATTCACATAAAACTAAAAGGAGATTTCCCCAAAAGCTGATGAAATAAAGAAGCCAAACAGCAAAACAAACAAAACATTTCACAAAGAGGATAATTTAGACACAACTAAATAGAAGCTGGAAATTAATAGTTTTTTTTTAATTAAATGTTTAAGTTAGCATGTGAAATGATTGATTCCCTTGTGGTATTTTCATGTGTGCATATCACTACACTTAATCATATTCACTCCATTGGCCTCCCTGACTGTCCTCTCTTTCACACTGGCATCTTCCTTCTTCCTAGCTCTCTTCTGTTTTCATGTCTTTTAAATCTAGATTCAATATGTGAGAGAAAACATGAGATGTTTTTCTTTCTGCCATCATTACTATCTCAATATCTCTCTTCCTTCCCTTGGTTGCCTTCCTCTCAAACTTAGACAACAGAATAAGCCTAGATGCTCCTCAGCCAGAGAATAGACAAAGGCAAGGGGATCTATAACACACATGTGCTTTTCAGTGATGGTTTAGAAGCCATCAACTACTCAGTTACAACCTTTCTAGTCATAGAATTACTTTAAAGTACTTAATTACACTTTGAAATAATTTCTTCTTCCAGAATTACAAGAAGGAAAAAATGTACATGCATTAGTTCAATAGATAGTGATGTGTTTCTCATTAGCAACTGGAAACCATTTTTAGCAACTGTCCCCAATAAAAGTTTGCATTCATAAACACATGCATATATAAATTATAAGCAAATTACTAAAAGATTTTTATATTCTTAAAATGCATACAGATGCCTTTTATGACCCAGCTCACCACTATCATCCCAGTATTACTGCCCGGGCTTATTTGTTTCTGGAACATGTTTGATTATAAGTAAAGTAAGTCTTAAGTTGAACAATAATAATTCTCTTCATAAAATTTTAACAAGTCTATGCACAAAATCAAAACTTTCTTTTTGCTGTAACTGGCCTAATCCATCTACCCTTAGCTTCCATCTTTTCTCTCTCTCAAATCTTTCAAAACTTTACATAGGAAATTTTTCTACTTTGGATATGTCAATCCTATAGTGTAATGGCACCAGAACCATATTGTCTAATAATGTGATACGGCTTGCCTCTTCACTTGTCTGATCTACACCAAAATGTGGCCTTTCTGAAAGAGCTTTATATAAACATGGCTGCCTTCCCTTCTATTTTCTGTTTCATATGATGTCATTTTATGATAATTTGGAAAAATATGTGTATGTGCTTGCATTCACACATTCACAATGAATGTGAGTAACTATGGGAGAGATTCAGGACAAAGCATTTACAAGCCTGGGGTGAAGGATCACACTACTATCCACAGTGGGTTTGGACCACCAGAATGACTGATGCTCCAGCAAGAATATTTCAGGCAAAAGAAACGGAGTCACTGTCAATGGGAGCAGAAAGGCATGATTCCTCCCTGAATAACTCACAGGTAGCTGCTTTCAACAAGAACAGCCAAGCAGATCAAAGTGAACACATTCATTCTCAATGTCTATGAGATAACCTCGCAGATTCCAATAAATTACCAGTGATCCTGAGAAGGAGACACAGGGTGCAAAGATAGCAATTACAATGGAAGAAAACCATGTCTAGCCTCAAGCTACCAAGTCTGAAGATGTTGAGGGTAAGTAAATGAGCTCTGGGATGAAAAGAATCAATGATTGGCAGTTAAAGATTCATCTTTGTACCAAAATAGTTGTCAGTGTCTAAGATTATGCAAAACTACAAATCCATTTCAGTGCCTTGTCGGGTGTCCACATACTCTGCTTACTCCTCCCTCCTCAGTACTCAGCAGCTGTAAGCCGGGGGTCAAACAGACAAGAAGTGAAGATGCACATTGTTCTAGGATTTAAGTTGGATAAGAAATGAAACTTGATATCAGCGAGAATTTCATCTGCTTTCTAACTAGCACAGCCACAAATCTGCCTATAATTATCTTTAACTCACAAGTAAGCATTCACTTGACTTTCAACTGTAAAACACTGTAAATAATGTGACAGTAGGAATAGGTTCTCATGCCTGTGTGTATTGCATGGTACTATCAATACACAGACTTCCTGGGTCATTTTTTTTTCTTGCAATATCAGTTAGCAGGAACCATTTTATATCCTCATTGACCTGCTCTAAGTAAAATAGGAAGTATTTGAGAGACAGTTGCTGTATCAGAGTGTATAGTCAGTCGCTATAATTTCCTTTTAATGTCAAACAAATTATGTTTTTAGAAAATGATTGATTTTTTAAAAAACATTTTATATTACATCATCAGTCAGTGATGAAATATATAAAGCTCTGTAACTCATAGGAATAAAGATTATGTTTAATTGAGATATTTATTGCCTTTTTAATCTCAAGGTTATTTAAAACAGATATTTAACATTTATTTTTAATCTAAAATCAAATTTAAGCAAGTAATTCATTTTAAATCATGCTTAATAGGTTCTACAATAAATAACAAGTGTTTGAATGTTTTAAAAAACATGTTTAATATCCTCTACATATTTCTGATCGTGGACAAGATTTTTAAAAATCAGAAACTTTTAGTCACGGGCTGAATCTAAATACAATGATCTTTAGGGCTTCATCAAATGTTAATTTAACAACTCAGTTTTTATTCATCAACTCAAAAGGGAGGTAATGAGATTCAAAGAAAGAGGCATCATCTGTGAACAGCTCTGTTTCCAGATTCCAATTAAGCCATGTGACTATTTATGGCCCTGAGACTGAGTCGAACGGGTTTGTGTACACTTCTGTGTGGCCATCTTGTGCAACAGTCAGGGGTTCAGGAAAATAAGCCTCAGTCATCCATTCAGGGTTCCAGAGAAGTGAAGGAAGCTTTAGTTTGCAGTTATAATAAATTTCAAAATAGTAGCACTGTTTACAAGTCTGTGTGGATCCAAAACACAAAAACACACAACAGTAGAATAAACTAATTACAACTTAAATGACTGTCTCAGACATAATTATTATGATATAAATAGAAATATCAGGGCATGCTTTTTTAAGGTTGAAAATCGATTCATTTCTCACACACTCTATCCTGATTATGTTTTCCCTCCCTCTACTCAACCCAGGTCTTCTCTACCTCCCCTCACATCCAGATCCACTCCCTTTCTGTCTCTCACTAGAAAAGAATGGGCTTCTAAGAAATAATAATAGAATATATCAAAATAAAATACAATGAGATAAAACAAAAATGATCACATAGAAATTGGAGAGTACAAACCGACAGAAGGGAAAAATCCAGGAGAAGGCACAAGTATTAGAGACCCACTCATTCTTACACTCTGGAGTCCTATAAATGTACTAAATTGGAAGCCATAATATACATGCAGAGGACCTGGTACAGACCCACATCAGCCCTAAACATGCTGCTTCAGTGTCTGTGAGTTCATATGAGCCTTGCTTAGTTAATTCTGAGTGCCTCGTTCTCCTGGTGTCCTCCATCTTTTCTGACTTTTATACTCTTCCTGTTTCGTATTCCACAGGATTCCCTGAGCTCCGACGAGAGACATTTGATGGAGATATCCCATTGTGAGTTGAGTGTTCATGATTTACTTGTTAATAATATATTTTCATTTAACCTATCCCATTAAATTAAAAGTATTAGTTAGCACATAGAACTGGGGGTTTCAAATCAATGGACTCCAAGTAAATATAGACCCAAATATGTATGTTTTATAGGACATAGGATGGTGACTAGAAGCTATATCAGAACATGTCTTTAGTTAGGAAAAATAAAGAAATAGGAATATTTAATAACTCTCAGCTTCTCCAGCTTCTGAATGGACTTGATCAATAACCCAACAAAAGTCTATTATTAGACCCACAAACTTTCCCTGCTATTAGCCTGGATTTGCTGCTGGATCTAAAACCACCACAGCTTCCACTACAGCTGCATTTTTTAAATCACACTCCAGAAATGTGGGCTGAAGGTTTCTATCAAGAAATCTACAAAAGCTGTGCTGATAAATGTCTTAAAAGGGGGTTCCCAGTGACTAGTGTTCAGGCTATCATTAGCACTCCCATGGGGAAAAGCAAAGCAAAGTTATTGCTCAGCACAAGCTCGAAACAGTCCTTTCGGTACAAACTGTGATTTTTTTCCACTTTGGAAACTGCTTGCCTGCAATTCCTGCTTACTCAGACATAATTTTATTCCTTTTTAAGTCTTTGGTGGGGTTGAAGACAATAGATATAAATTCTCACTTGCGCTTAAGTTGTTTGGGATTTAAGAAGATATTTTAAATATAAACGGAATCTTTATGTTTATAAATATAGGATATGATAGAAAAACCTAGGTTCAAAACTTTAGATACACCAAGATAGGATAAATGTTTTCTTCAAGGTTGCCTGATACAATAGGCTAAACATTATATATGTAACTTTTATATATAGCTTTCTTGTTTGTTTTATATTTGTTCTTACTGTATATAGTTCTAAAAAAATAGCTTTTTTACTAGACAAAAATGGGGAATTATTGGGGTGATATGATAACTGCTTGTATTTTGTTGCTAATTACTGGTTCCAGGATCTGGTTGCCAATCAGATGAGGACATTGTCACACTGAAGACATTGTCACCTTTACCTGTCTTTGTTGTGTGAACCTTCCTCTACCTAATTTGGAGTTGATTGAATAAAATGCTGGAACCTGGATTGAGAAGAAGAGAGATAGGTAGGGAAAAAGTTTGGTAGGCTTTTGGAGCAGGGAAGAAGCCACAGGAGGAAGGAGAAGACATGCCATAGGATAGTTAGATAGAAGCATATCATTCCAAGTAGCCTGGAACATTGTCATAGCATAGAGAAAATAGCCCAAGGGGACATATGAATATATTGAGGTTTTATTTGGGGAATAGCATTAAAAATTAGCTTAGATGGGCTAAGATGGCACAACTCAGACTAAGTCTTGATAAAATCCATCAGGTGTCTGTGTGATTATTCATAAGTGGGCTAAGGGATAAGTCTGTCACCCTAATAATCATAAGTATCAATTATAGATATTGATATTTTGTTTTACATAGAATTATGAGAAGTCTGTTTAATATTATGAACATTTATCAGAATAATGGTAGTAGGTTCTCCACTGGGGAATATGACCTGTTGAGCCATAGGTTCTTTGCCCTAGTAATGGCGGCATGCTTGTCTTATCTTGTGGAGCAGGCCTTAAATAAAATTCAATCAGAAAGCAGTTGATTATTCCTACAACATTCACACCACTATTGCACCAAGGATCATGTCTTGCCAAGCTGGTAATTGTTGTACCTTGTAGGGTTCACAATTGGCTAAGATCGATGACTGATGACTGCTTTTCTCTTCTGGCTGCATTTTTCAGCACTATAAGAGCTAACCAGAAAGAAAAAGGCTTCCAGGTGAGTGGAACCTTGATTTCTTCATGTCCTGTGACTCAAGTATGTGATGTCTTCAGCAAGAGGGTAATATTATCAGGTTCTGGGGGATAAATGAAAGTACTGACAATAGCCTGTAATGTCTGGTGACCTCACACTAGTGAGCTCACACTCCAACAATTCTAAAAGGTGATAAACCATTCCTGGCACTGCACTTTTATTTGTTAGCCTGTAGTATCTAGTAGGGGCATCATTGCCCTGTTATAGGTTTATTTTTTTAAATTGTATTTTAAGTACAATTTCTAATTTCCCTTTCATACCCCCAAATCTATACAATTTTCAAAAGGTCTTCAGTGGTATTTATTTCTTTCCATATTCCCTCCTCTTTCCCACCCTCCAGTTTCCCTCCACACTCCATTTAACCCTTTCTTTTCCCTAATTTCTATTTAACAATTTCTACCACTATGATCTACCTCTTCTCCCTTGAAATCTTAGTAGTGTCTTCTTATAATTTCCTGACCTTTATAGATATCCCACATGAAATGTATACATCTAAGTTCCTAAAACTAAAATTTACAAATTAGAGAAAACTGGAATTAATTTTCTGGGACTGTGTTATCAGAGAAGCTTCTTTTTGCAATAGATTGTGATTAACACAGAGATCTACAACTGATCAAAGTACAGAGAATAAGAGACTGAAGAATGCCCAACCCTAAATGTGCCATCTGTATTGTATCGACTCCTCCCAAGGCTCAATGATCATAAAGGAAGAGAGGACAAAAAGATTCTAAGAGTCCGTGGCAGTGAATGACTACAAGTGAAATAGTGTTTTCTGGGCATAGCAGAGCATCTGCACATATAAAATGACAGACGTCTTCAGAGTATGGACAAAATTTATGGAAGCTCCAGCCAGATCAAATCCCTGTATGGAGGGGAAGGTGGGAACAAAGTCTCTCCAATGGCCAAGGAGCTACTGGTAATTTTTAGCTACTGGGAGAAGGGGAATGGATTTTCTTTAAGGGTATTTCTCCTGGTAACTAGACCACACTCCAAGAGTACATAGGCAGCACAGATTGCATTTGATAGCTTTGTTTTGGTTTTGGGTTTTGTTGTTGTTGTTGTTGCTTTACGAGGACACAACGTTAGATGGGTAGGGAAAGGTATGGATCTTGGAGAAGTTGGGGGGGTGCATGAATATGATCTAAATACATTGCACAAAATTCTCAAGGAAGTAATTGAAGAGTAGAAAAAAATTAATGTAGTTAAAAATTTAAGCTATAGATCCTTATTTCCAAGATGGTGCTACAGTTTATAAGAATTCTAGGGCTATTAAGAACTCTATTTACAATATAAAATATTGGGAATGAATAATGTCAACATTAAATAACAAAAATATGTTTTTAGTTGTATTTGACTCACAAATGACATATTTAGCTTGAAATAGCCTTTAAAAGAATGTCTTTTGGGTGGCCCAGAATACCAACATGTAGTATACTGAAGATGGCTGCATGAGATAGCTAGGGAATAGCATGGTTATAGGTACCGTGGGAGATTTTAACTTTAGGCTTCAAGGTGACGCTATGATAGTTTTGCTAAGCAATTGTGTTTAAAAATCAATCTGTCAGCTCTATCATCAATGCTCTAAAAAATGAGGAAAAATGAATTTCAGTAATTTATAAACTGCAATAAAATATTATAAAACTGTGAATTTTCTAATATAGACTAGGAACAAATACTATTTTCAATGTGTATAAATTCTAAATTCCATAGTATGACTAGGAAACAGTGTGTGTGTGTGTGTGTGTGTGTGTGTGTGTGTGTGTGTGTGTGTG
>CAJQZJ010000594.1:2015766-2030109 GCA_907164525.1 Lophiomys imhausi
TGTGTGTGTGTGTGTGTGTGTGTGTGTGTGTGTGTGTGTGTGTGTGTAAGCCGGTGGACAGCTTCTGGTGTTGTTCCTGAGATTCTGTCTATGTTTTCGTTTCAGATAAAAATACTTCTAACAGGGTTGGATCATGACAAATAGGTTATGTTGGTTAGCCAAGGAACTGAGAGATCTTCCTCTCTCCAATTTGTCAGAGCTGAGATCACCTGTGTGTGTTATTATCCTCTTTTTATATATTTTTTATGTTTATTTATTACTTCAGGTTACATCTCCATCTCCATCACTGTATCCTCCTTCCACCCCTCCCAGTCCTGCCTTCCCACCCTAAACCCTGTATCCCTTCCATCCCACTCCTCTGAAGTGGAGTGTCCCTACATAACAATCCCACACCCCAGTTCAGCAGTCATATGAGGGCCAAGAGCCTCCTCATACACTGGGGGCCTACAAGGCAGTACCACTAGGGCAAAGTGTCTCATGGACAGGAAAAAAAAGTCTATGTTCCTGTTCCCTTTGATGCATTAGCTATAGCATAGTTATCCTGTACTATGTGGCTAAAATCCAACTAAAAGTGAATAGATGCCATGTGCATCCTTCTGAGTCTGGGTTAGTTCACTCAGGATGAGCTTCTCTTCCATCCATTTGGCTGCAAATTGCATAATTTCATTGTTTTTAATGGCTGAGTAGTATTCCATTGTGTAGATGAACCACAGTTTTTTTTTTTTTAATCCTTTCCTCAGTTGAGGGACATCTGGGTTGTTTCCAGTTTCTAGCTATTACAAATAAATGTGAGTTCTAGGGAAAAAGTCATGTCGTCATGTTTGTGAGATACCTACTGAGTCATCTCTCCAGCCTAGAATGCCTATTCTCATCATAACGCTTCATATGTGTGTATCAAATTATTGTGCAGCACCCTGTAGTAACACACAGTGTGGTTCCTATAAAAAGTATTCAGAAAGCTCTTCTTCAACCTATGTTTAGAAAAATGCAGTGTGCTGTTTACATATGGCTGTGGGATTAGTAGAAGTTTCTTCTTTTTGCTGGTGTAGAATGGCAGTGGCATTTGGTAGCAATATGGATAGATTCCTTTGGTAAAAATGAGGTACTAAAGAGATTATAGAGTGAGAGTTTACATTTTTTTGGTTTTCCATTGCACTGGCAATGGAAATTCATTACACATTTTTCTTTGTTCAAAAGTAAATATTGGGCCTGGTTAGCTCACGCACTCCTAGGCTTTTGTTCACCCCTAAAAACAACCCTATACTTAGTCATCCTGGAGTCCTTACTCCTATCACATAATCTCAAAGCTATTCTCCACCCTCACCTAGTACTCTGCTTCAGCTGTTCAGTGATCTGTAACTTGTACTTAAACTTTTAACTGGAAATCCTCTCTCTGAATTTATTAATTATACACATATCATGTTTTTAAAACCCTGAAATGAATGTCAATTATGTTTTTCAAAAAAAAAACTGTCGATGTGTTTATGTTGTTCACTAGCTCTAGCATCCCAACCAGCACAGAGGAACCAAGGAACATCCACCAAGGAAGAAGACCCACTGTCCAGCTTCATCTGCTGGTATAGTGCAGGGGGTGTAAGAAGATGGAAGCCATTATCAATGAGCTCACACTGGAACTCAGGCCCCAGGCCTGCAGACCATTGTAAAACAGTTCAGCTGCTACAAAGACAGCAGTGAGCATATTGACAGGAAACAAAAAGAAAGGACAGATAAGCAGCCATAATAAGAGGGTGAGGGTTAAAGGAGAGTGAGTGGAGGATAAAACACTTAAAAGGGAGTATATAAGGAAGCTGGCTAAGGTGAATACAAAGGCAGCAGAGCAGGGGGCAGCACACCAGATGGGCAAGCCTGGACAGAAGCAGTTGGGGTACTGCTAGCTCTTGGATCCACACACATTCCTTCTCCCCTGCAGTGCTCGCCTGTATTCTCTGCATTCTCCTGTCACTTTAAGTTTGATTATCTACCCATCCGTGCATTACTTGCCTCTGCAGCATGGCCATGAGTACCACACAGACGTTCTGTGGATATGGGAGGTGGGGAGCCGCAGGAGATTAAGCTTTATGACTTACTATTGTGCATAGACAATAGGAGACTCAAATATCAGCTGTTAAATTCACTGGATCTTAGCCGCATAGTACAGGATAACTATCCTACAACCAACAGACTGAAAGGAACAGGAACATAGACTTTGTTTCTTGTTAGTGGGACACTTTGTCCTAGTGGAGACGCCATGTAGGCTCCCAGTGCAAGAGGAAGCTCTTAGCCCTCATATGGCTGCTGATCTGAAGGGGGCTGATATGGAGGGCACCCCACACTGGAGGAGTAGGATAGGTGGGAGCAGGGGGAGAGGGTGGGAGTGTGAGAGGGTGGGCTAGGGTCCAGTGGAGGGAGAGGACTGTGATGGAGATGTAAGTTGAAGTAATTCATAAACATTTTAAAAAGCACTTGACTGTAAAATCCCCTTGGTAACTATACTGAAGCATGAACAGTATATTTAACCAGAGGGAAGAAAAAGCAAAAAAAAAAAAAAAAGTTCCCAATAATTTAACACTTGGGATCCTAAGCTATTATGAGAACAGCTCTGATCAAACCACCTCCAGTGCTTTACAGAAATTCGGGAATTGTTGGACTCACTGATTTCCCTCCAGGCTTGACCTCCTTTTACATCTCATATCTACCTGGAAAAGGCTCAAAATGCTTAAGCAGCACCAAGTTCCTGTTTAGGCAGTGCTGGAAAGTGTCTCTGTTGCTGCTTCTGTTAGCCATTCCTTCATTCACTTCAGAATCATACCCGAGGCACACAAGGCACCAGCTGAATTTTCTTAATGCCTAAGAACTGTTTACTAGAAACCTAAATTTATATTCAAGTTTCACTTAATGTTGACTTGTTTATAGATCAGTGGCTTTTTAAAACCATCTCCCTTCTGCCATTATCCAACACGACTCATAAAAACCTGTATGGCACCCAAGTTTCTCATCGGAAATGGTTGGCTTTAAGTGTGTATTCCAGAGACTCTATTACTATGATCTGTACATTTCAAGTTGTCCAACTAGAATCTCATTTTAAACTCTTCCTCTCATCAAGCATAATGGTGTATTCTTATAATCCCAGTGTTCAGGAGGCGGACACAGGAGAATCATGAGTTTGAGGTCAGCCTGAGTATTCTCCATAACAAGTACTGGCTTAGCTTCAATCCATGACATATTTTGTGGAATCTGATATCCACTCCCTTATGGCCATCTAGTATCCATTTTCTAATACCATGGACACACACTCTCTCTCTCTCTCTCTCTCTCTCTCTCTCTCTCTCTCTCTCTGTGTGTGTGTGTGTGTGTGTGTGTGTCTGTGTGTCTCTGTGTGTGTGTGTTGCTTGATTTTATTTGAATCCTGGAAAGATCTTTCACAGAACTGTATTATTCATATGTTTTGTCATTTATTGATCAGTACTCAGTAGAATCCGCTGGTACCAACAGATTTTCTGAAATGGGCTATGCATTTTGGATGTTCGTTCATACAGCTTAACTGTTATAGAAGAGCAACCATAGGATAGTCCCAACTGAAAGATAAGATACAAAATGACAATGAAAAAAAAATTTCAGAATTTTCAAGAAACATCTGATTGTCACAGAATGGTTTGTAGCCAGCATACCAAAACCAACATCAAATATGTCATATGTCATTTAAAATGGGACTGCATATACCCATGAAAGTTCAAGGATTAGTAAAGAGTGAAATTTCAAAAATCTTCTCCTTACAAAAACAAGAAAACATTACTTTAAAATATTATATGTAGTCTATTGTCATTAAAATTTATTTATGCTGCATGTGTGTATGTGTGTATGCGTATGTATGTGCGTGTGTGGTATATAGTATATATGGGTAGACTGAAGTGCAAGGCATGCAGATGGAGGTCAGAAGACAGCGCTGGACAGTCAATTCTCTCCTTCCACCTTCTGTGGGAATTGAATTCAGGATATCAGGCATGTGTGACAATCATATTGCCTATTGAGTCATCTTGCCTAGTAACAGAATACTTTCTGTTACTTTATTTTTTACATTTGTGTAGTATTCACTTTATATAACCCTATTATCTAAGGACATTTTGAACGAATTCATTGTGAACTTCAAATTTTAATTTCTACTTCCAAGTTCTGCCCTAAAGTATTTTACACATTGCCATCCAAGTACCTTAAGCTTCAAGTTCACGTGACTTTTCCTGTATAAATTTCTGGAGGACCAGATGAAGCTTCACTGTTGTATGGCTAGTTCCTAATCTGCCCTTTCCCACTCTTCTCCAGCATGTGTTCTTTAACACTCAGCATGCATTTTACTTATTAATCCACAATGTAACTTCTTTCTTTGACTGTGTACTTGAATGTTCTAGTAAGTCATTTGTTGTTAAATTTGTTGATTAATTCTTAATGCCTCTTTTAAAATTTTTATTTATTTGGTGTGTGGTTGCACATGTGCCCTGTGCGTGCAAAAGGAGCTCAAAGAACAACTTCAGGATGGTGGTCCTTCTTTCTACTACCTGGGTCTTAGGGAATCAAACTCTGTCATCAGGCTTGAAGGAAGTTCCCTTACCCACTGAGTCATTTCATTGACCCTAATATCTCTTTATTAAGTACATCATGGAGCCTCTGTTCAACTGAGTAGAAGCTTTGTGAGTGACTGCTGAATTGAATTATCTTTCTTAGCACCCAGAGCCCCACATAAAGTACAAGAGTCAATTACAAATCAGCTCCTTGGTCAATCAACTGGCTGCACCTCACAAAGGCTTGAATAAACAATATCTTAGAGAGATGAGACGTTCACCCATATTTGAAAATGAGGTTGGAAGTCCTGTGGCTCTCTGATTTGAACTTAATTGACAAAGTCAGAGCCTTTTTATATCCCAAGGGACACAATCACTTTTCCACAGTGAGAAGAGTGCTAGGCTAAGTGGCAGTCGTGCAATACAAGTCATGGTCACAGAAGGTGGGCTTTAAGGGAATTATGAATCCAAGGGCTTGCAGAATCCTGGTGGCTATTCAGATTCAGCCTGCGACAGAAGCCCTCTACTCCCAGGCTGGTAAGTAGCAACAGTATGACAACTATGCAGAAGGGTACCCAAGAGGACTGATGATAGACATGCTGCTTCAGCTTGGGACTGTACCCTGACCTTAAACCAGTGGTTCTCAACCTTATTAATGCCATGACCCTTTAATACAGTTCCTCATCCTGTGGTGACCCCCAACCATAAGATTATTTTGTTATTACTTCATAACTATAATTTTTTACTGTTATGAATCACAATGTAAATATCGAATATGTAGGATATGTGCTATGTGACCCCAGAGGGGTTGCAACACATAGGTTGAGAACCACTGCCTTAGACAATTTTAAATCCCTTCTTCTTCAGATAAAGAGAAAGAACCTGGTAACACGTGTTTCATAAGCACATTGTTCAAAGTAAATACAGCCAAACACCTAAATTTTACTAATTTTCTTTCTCATGTGTCTTTTATGAACATAACCTGAAACCACTCACAAGTGTTGTAAGAACTGGTCAAGTAGCAAGTATCTGCTGTCCTTCCCTGTCACAGTGCAGCATTTTATTGGTAGTAACATGAAGAAGCTAAACAACATATAGCTCATACATTTTCATTTTTTGTGCTTTGGTGGTGCTTGGAATTGAACCCTACGCTGTGCACACTAGACAAGTGTGCCACAATGGAAATAACATCCCCAGACCTGCATGTTTAAATGTGGTGTAATGAGTTTAATGGTGGGTGAATCAGTAAGATCTAGAAAAGAAACATTCTTCAGATCTGAGAACAGATGGCTAATCATTGTAACAGCAAAGAACATATCCCACATGAATGGCTGTCAGGCTGAACTTGTTTTAATTTTTAAAATCATACATCAGTCAAAATGCTCTGCATTAGCAGAGCCAACACACAGAGGCTTTTAAAATGTTGCCTGGGCTTTGGAGAGCCCCTTGCTGATTGTATTCCCTAGAGCAGCAGTGTGGTCTCAAGAGATGTTTCTTTGTGACATCAAGCATCCATGTGGAATTATTTGTTTCTGCATGACAGACAAAAATGAGCAGCCATACTAATGCAAATCTGAGATACAATTCTTTTTCTGTAATTATCTTGCTACATAGAATTGTAAGCCTAATTCTTCACTAATTAGATTGTCTGATGATCCAAGGATAACTGGAGGTTTACCATTTACCATTTTAATGTTTGAAGTTGTAAGAGTCAGGTAAGAGCAAAAGTTAGAAGTTTGTTCCAGTCATCAGCATAGTGCTAAGAAAAAGTTCTTAGGAATGAGAATGAGAATGGTGTTTTTTTTTTTTTTTTTTTTGCTTTTTTTTCATGTTTATCACTTAAGGCTACATCTCCCTCACAGTGCCCTCTTTCCACCCTTCTCAGTCCCACCCTCCCACCCTCTATCCCCATCCCCTCCATCCCACTCCTCCGGAGTGGAGAATCCCTACATATCAGTACCTCGCCTTCATTCAGCAGTCATCTGAGGGCCAAGAGATTCCTATACACTGGGGTCCTACAAGACAGCACCACTAGGGCAAAATGTTCCATTGACAGGGAACAAAGTCTATGTTCTTGTTCCCTGTGGTGCATTGGTTGTAGTATAGTTATCCTGTACTATAGGGCTAAAATCTGATTATAAGTGCATAGATGCCATGTGCATCTTTCTGAGTCTGGGTTAGCTCACTCAGGATGAGCTTCTCTAGTTCCATCCATTTGGCTGAAAATTGCATGATTTCATTGTTTCTGATGGCTGAGTAGTATTCCATTGTATAGATGTACCACAGTTTTTTTTTTTTTGTTTTGTTTTGTTTTTATCCATTCCTCGATTGAGGGACATCTGGGTTGTTTCCAGTTTGTAGCTATTACAAATAAGGCTGCTATGAACATAGATGAGGAAGCGTCCTTGGGGTTTGATTCCCTTTATTTGAAACATTCACTAGGAAATGGGAAAGACATACTAGGTGTGCAAAGAATTTTCAATGTGAAATTTCTAATCTCGTATTTACTTTTAATTAGAGAGGACTGAAACAAAATACATTTTTTCCTTGTCTTTGTGCATGTATTGTGATGGTCATAGAGTGATGGAGTTGTAATATACAATGCCTCTTCCAGCTGCTAAGTACTTGAGCCCTTGAAATATACACCCAGTTTCCCTTTTGTGATCAGTTCTAGCATCCATCTGCATATACACAAAGTGAATGACAGAAATGATTCCTATTCCTCTGAGTCTAGATGAACATAGCTGAAGCAGTGTCACGGAAAAAATATCACATTTTCTTCATAAAAGGTGAAAGAAAGTATTTAATATTTTTATTAACTTTAGTTTCATTAACTGCCTTTGCTAAAATCTATAAATATTTAGTCTAGGGAAGCATAATATTATATTGACTATTAATTTCAGAAGCCTATCAGTTAAATTCATAATTAGACAACCATTTTTAACTGAGAGTTTTGCAGAAACATACTTATTATTCTGAGCCTTTTCCATAGTGGACACCTTAAGGAAAAAAATTAAAACCTGGCCTAGAGTATGGGATATATGGCAGAATGGGTAAAGTGTTTGCTGAAAAGAATGAGGAAATGCACTCAGATATCTCCCATACATGCGAAAGCTGAGCATAGCCATGTCTATAAATCCAGGGCAGGGACACTGAAGGAGTTCAAGGACCAATCAGACTAGCTAAAATAGTGATTCCAGATTCCTTGAGAAATAGTATCTCAAAAAGTACTATGAGAATGATTGAGAAAAATGTGATGTAGACCTCTGGCCTCCACACAAATGCACAGAGGAGTACAACTATACACACACACACACACACACACACACACATATATATATATATGTATATATACAACATATGTATATACACACCATACATATACAAAACATGCATATACACATATATATATACATGCATACATACATACATATATACATAATACACACATATCTGGCATGAAAAACAGGCAAGAAAGTAACAAAAATTCTATTGTTTACATAAGACCCATTTCCTTTTCAATGTTCTTATCAAAATATTTTATAGCACTCTTATACAGCACAGATAAGTCTACAGCACCATAATATTATAACTTCATGATTTGTGACCTGTCATAATGACTTGAGAAATAATGTTCGGAATTGATTTTCATGAAAACAAAAAAGTGAATAAGTATTAAAATGAGAAATATTTACTAAATATGATGCATGTATTTACCTATATGGAATTTACATTATTTTTAGGGGTAGTTTTGTACTCCTAGTATTTACTCCAAATTTTCCCAAAGACTAGTTAAGATACAACGAGGAATGTCCAACCAAACTATATTTATAATATATAATGTGTTTCTTAATCTAGTCAAAATAGATGCAAATTCAAAAATGGGATGGATGAGGTTTTATTCAAAAATAAACAGAGGCTGCCTGGCTTCCTGACTGCATGGCAGGAGGCAAAAGCAGAGTTGGGTTAATTGCTGTTAACTGCCTGGGCATATACCCTTCCCTGCCAGGACACCGTGCCATATTCTACCTGATGGGTTGGTAATTTGTGAATTTCATCTTGTGTATACTTGTGACTGTGGTCAGTGAGCTTTCTAATTAAAACTCAGAGAGCAGGTGGGCCAACAGACTGCAGTACAGCCATTACTGCTATGCGTCTACAATATCGAATGTTAGACAGTGAGACACTGTTAAATCTCTTTCCTAGGTCTTTTGTTATTGCTTTTGTTTTTGGGTCTCTTGAGACAGAGTCTCATCATATAGTCTAAGTTGGCTGTAAACTCACTGTGTGTCCCATTCTACCTAGAACCCAAGTCCTCCTGCTTCTACCTTTCTGTTCTAGGATGTAGGCGTGCACTACTGTGTATACATCCAAGGTCGCTATCTCCATCTGGCGTCTCAGTAGTCCCTGATCTTCTATTAGAGTCTAATAGGATCCGGCAACCAAGGCATGGGTGAAATGGAACCTAAAGAGAGTTTTCTCCATAAGTAAACTTTACTTAACCACATACTACTTTGAATTCCTTTGTAAATCCAAAAACAATTTCAAATAAAAGATAATTAAGAGATAATAATTGAAAGTTCTGAGCTCACATTCACAGAGGCTGCCATTGTTCTGCTGGCATTAGATGCTTTTAGGGATGAGTCATACACAAGGAACCAAGTTCAAGCTGGTCCACAAGCTGACATTAATTGCTTGAATCAACTCCCAGTAGGGCAATGCCTAAAGATATTCCAGTTAGAATAGCATATAGATTTGCTTAAAATGTAGTGATCTAGGAAAGAGAATGTCTGACCTCCGAATATGCCACTAATAAAAATATGTAAGGAGGATTTGGATGTGAGTGAGTGGAAATCTCAGCAGAAATGAGCATCTTCATATCCTGGCCATAGCTACACAGATGGTCAGTTCAACTGACGAGTTCTGTATTGAGTAACCAAGGTGATTTGATGACTGCCTGTGAAGAATGCAGTGTTTTCATTGACAACTGTTGCTTCCTGTAGTAATAAAACTGTAATCCTTACTCTGTGAATGTTGACAAGAACAAATATCTTTAAACAGAAAAAAGCTTAAAAAATCTATTTTAGCAATCTCTCTAACTCATCTTTCTTTCATCGACATGATTGCATTTAATGATGAGTTCTAGCCTGCCTACAGCAATTTATTGCTAAATTGTATTTGAGAGCGATTCATTTTACTTAAATGGCATGAGCTTTATGTAGGCATCATAATTTTTCACATTTCATCTTTTGTAAGCTCACTAACAGAACTATGTCCTCTTGTTAAATTCATAGCTCAGTTTCAAGCAAAAGACACTCAGCTCTCTTCTTGAAGGAAGCTTCTAACATCATCCCATATATTGTGTTTAATAGGGGGTCTATTGTGGCTTTCTAGCAATCTGCCAAAAAAATGTGTTCTCCCTTCTCTGTCAGATACGTACTCTACAGGACATTTTTTTCCAGCCTCCCCAGTTTGTGAATCAACACTCATGGAACGGAAAAACAAATGATATGTGCTGCTCCAAACAAAGGACAGAGTGATGGCTGCACTCTCAGAGAGGGCAGTGGGGCAGCAGTAGGGAAGAGAGCAGCTGCCTTAGTTTCTCTGCTCAAGAAACTCCCTATATATTTTTATATTTGAACATTTTTAAAGGAGATTCAATGAATCATGTTAATTTTATAGTTTAATTTTTATTTAATTCAAAATTCAAACCCACAGAAAAGTTTCAGTAACAGTTCAAGGGGCCCTATACCTGCATTTCCCAGAGTCCAATCATCAGCTTTTTACTTCATTTGTCTTCCTATTCATAAACACATTTTCTCACTCTCCCTCCTTCCCTCCCTCTCCACTTTCACTCTCTTCTCCCTCTCCCTCTCCTTCTCTCTCTCTCTCTCTCTCTCTCTCTCTCTCTGTGTGTGTGTGTGTGTGTGTGTGTGTGTGTGTGTGTGTGTGTGTATTGTGATGGATGATGGAACATAACCCTCAATGCTTATCATGTATCCTCTAGAAAGAGAAGACTAGCATGCACAAACAACATACAGCTTTTCATCAGTCAGGAAGACAATACCAATACAACACCACTATCCAAGTCAAACAATCTTAAAATTATTCTACTTATTACATATTCAATTATTTTTGGTGTACAGACAATCTGAAGCCATATATTCTTTCAACCACTGTTTAGACACCCTTTTCTTTCCTTTCCCACTTCTGTGGCTACTGGACATTGACCTTGATTATGGCTTGATATTATTTTTTCCCCATCAATTGGCCTGATCAGAAACCATGCACTGGTGTTTTCACATCCCATACCAATAGAAGAGGGGCAAGTGGTAGCAATATCAAAGAGCTGGCAATAGAGTGATGAACAGATCTACTTTCAATGTAAAGCCAGAATAATTTTGAAAATCAGCGCTAAAAATTTTTCCCTAGAGAATTCCTAACGTCCACCTTCACATTTCATTCAAGATCTTGTTACAGTTGGGATGGTCTAAAGACAACTTGAGAACAAATGTTTTGTAAGCCACCTATTCAGATGACTAGCGAATCCTTATTTCTGTATTGATATTTAGAATTTTATATCTTTTATGATAATCCACAGCACTGCTTACTTATAAAAATGTAAGTCAGCATGACTTTTGGTCAAAGCAAATCTTTTTTTCCTGAACTCTACGTTCCAAAAGAAAAGAGGTTTAGGCTTAAATGAGAGTATAGTACACATCGAGAAACATTTGTCTAACAGTAAGCACTTTCTCTCTTCGTAGGAGGTAGAAGAATCCTGCCAAAAATACGTTCCCAACACTGAATATTCAGAACAGCTTGTCAAAAATTCTCATAGATACATTAAAGTGGTCCTAATTATAAGTATTATGTTTCACACAATAATAAATTGGATTTTAAATAATTTCAGTATCTATTCATTATGTTAAATAATTATTAAAAAACCCTTAACTGGTATAGTATGCATAAAATTTTATTGAGTAGTTTGATAGGTTAACAGAAAAATTTAAAAGAGCTTCCTCTAATAATGTTATTAGTTTCAGCTGAAACTACAAATATGAGGACATACAAGACAATCATTGTTAACATGACAGGAAGAGAGCATGTCTTATAAATTATCAATGTGCTTCTTCCCAATATATATTTGCCAAATGTCTTGTCTGAAGATAAAAGGAAAGAATGTCTTTCCGCCTCAGAAATTTTATTAAGGATGTAGTTAGTTCTCAAGAGAAGTACAAAATAGTCCTTTTAAATTTATCACGTCATAAAATGTAATGCTCTGTCTTTACCCACAGATTCCAAAAGTCCATCCTCAAGTCCTTACTTTCTGTACCTCTAGTTGAACTTGATGTCTTTTCAAGCAGTGTCTTCCTAGTTCAGATTACAAGAAGCCCCAAGGCCCTGTATGGGGGAAGAACTCCTGAACGTGTGAAGGAAGTACTGCTGAAGAGAGGGCCTGGCTTTCCAAAAGCGGGATCAGTATATATATACAACTGCCATGTAGTAAATACTGTGAACTTCATCTCATCCTGACTGAGGAGCAGTAAGCAGGAAAAGGAAGTCAGAGATGATGGGCCTACTGATGGGGTCAGGGGAGTGACTTCAGGGAAAGGCCAACAGTCAAGAGCTATGAAACAAAGGTAAAAGAAAAACTCCACAGATAGCCTATCAAAGTGACAAAATCCTGGTCTCAAAAAAGAACAATGTATTAAGAGAAGTGCAAGCTGGTTCAAAAAATAGTTGTTATGCCATGTTTGTAGCCTACCTGAACTCAGTATTTTCTAGAATAACTTCTGACAGAAGTGAGAACTACTTTATATAATGCTCAAGCACA
The DNA here is from genome assembly GCA_907164525.1 of Lophiomys imhausi. NCBI lineage: Eukaryota > Metazoa > Chordata > Mammalia > Rodentia > Muridae > Lophiomys > Lophiomys imhausi. The sequence goes on from CAJQZJ010000594.1 coordinate 2,028,154, forward strand.
TAGTTCTTATTCAAGGTTTATGTGCCTGCTAATGATGTGGCTTTTTCATTCCTTTTTTAAAGAAAACGCTGCTGAAACTGAGGTTGAGTCAAATAGTGTGGGCCCTTGGGGGACCTGATGTCTCTGACCAACTGATAGGTCTCACTCCCGCCTCTGCATATGAAAAGGCCAACTTGATGGCCATTTTTAACTGTGTTGCTTCCTCACAAAGAAATTACTAATGGACACCACTGTGATTTAGAGTGACAAAGATGAACATGTTTTGCTGTCCACAAGGCAGACAGTATAACCAAGCTCATCTGTCTCTGCCTCCTCCACCCACCAGATCAGTGAAATGTTCTTAGTCTCAAACACTTTAAAAGGTGGCAATGCACTATCCTCTCAAAATTGCCTTTACCTCAGTCTGTATAAACATGACCATCACTGAATTTCTCTCTTCTACGATACATAGCAATGACATATCCACATACATATATCCTTTGGACAAGTAAGTTTGCTGTAGTTGCCTGCAAACACCCATAGTGACCCCTCCAACCAGCTTTGACTTGAGAGGATAAAAGTGAAAGTGTAAGTTCCTAGTTTAAGAAAGGAAATTTTTCCAAGTTTCATTTGCGTCAGACAATTTCTCATCGGTGATGGTTTCCACTGTAAATACATCTGATGAGAAACAAAGATTTTTCTGATCTAAACTTGATCTATGTTCATCTTGGGGATGCTACTATCTATGGTCTGCTTTAAAAGAGGCACTTGTGAAACTTTGTACACCTAGAATATTTGGAGGTTACAGCTTTTTATTGTGGAGATGGTAGGGAGTCACAGTGTCACAGCAGTCAAGGCTCCTCAGAGATCCTGTGACACACATCCTTGAATTCAGTGAGAGAAAGGCATTCTTAGCACCATCATGTTGCTTTCTCCTTGACATGAATCCAGCAAGGCAGTGCCTAGGAACGGTCTTTACAATAGCCAGTGCTGCGCTGTGAGCATTTCAGTGTCACTGTTGCTTGAAGTACTTGTGGCATAGTTCATTTCTTTGCACAGCTGCTTTCCTAGCCATGACTCTATCTCTAGCATGTGAAGCATCAGCGTAGGTCTTGATATTGTACCATGGTATTCTTCTTACGGGTGTTGGTCAGAGTCTCAAGTATCCTTCACCTTGCTTTTCCTCCTGAAAGACTTTGATGGCTGACTTAGTCCACTTTTAATACAACACAATTAAAAATTGACTTATTTAATACAATGAAATTCTTTGTTGTCTTCTTGTTGACAGCTACTATATACTGAGGTGCAGCTTCCATTTCATTACAGGAATTTCTATGTATCTTCTTACACACGTCATTTATATGAGCCCTTCAATTTTATGATTGTGGTCATGAGGTGGATTACCTATTAAAATATCAGACTAAGTGCTATAAATATATTATTTTGTGTAGTATTAACAAGATTTGAAGCTGCTATTTATAATGTACATTTTGCTGTTTTATCATTCAGAAAATTTGGATATATTCATTTTTATTGCTGCTATTTAATGACTTCAAATGGCACATATGCATATTTTAAAGAACTGTGTGTTTAAAACTCATGGAAGTCTCACTGCTAAAATCATATGTAAGATTGTGTAGCATGCTAGGAGGTCTAGAAGAGTGTCTCTTTCTTTGCCTGACCCAGCTCTTTAAGGACATTTGTCTCTCTGGTCATGCTTTACAGTGTATTACACATGTTCTGTTGTTACCTGTTTAACCTCAGTGAGATGGTTGGTAACCTAGGCAAACGGGTCTTTATTTGTTTTGTTCATAATCCAACTATGTTAGCACGACAGTCAGACACTCAACATAGGTTCATGAATCAATGAGCCAAAATTTACATATTTTGTGTATGTCCATCCCACTTAATACTATGCAATTTGGAGGAAACACGCACACACACACACACACACACACACACACACACACACACACA
>CAJQZJ010000594.1:2030119-2064233 GCA_907164525.1 Lophiomys imhausi
CACACACACACACACACACACACACACACACACACACACACAGGTGGGGAGGGGGAGAGAGAGAGAGCGCGCTTATGTATAAACCACAGGTGTTAATACTAAAATGTGATCTAGACAATTGGGCTTGTAAATATCTAGTACTCCAGTGCCCTTCACACAATACTAACAGACTATGTCATTGTTAATTGCTAAAATAGTCTTCCCTTTATTTTCGCTTTTCACATTTTTCAGCTATCTAGTTTAATTTTTTGCTCATTTATTAACAACTCCTTGAGAGAAATACTTTGCATGTTTTGTCTCTCTGTTTCACCAAAGTATGGAATAATGCCTGGTATAGGTTAGAATGAAGAAGCATTTGCTGAATTAATAAGTCACCTGTAGGAAAAGACCCTAAGAGATCTTTCATGTGACCACATTTTTTACTATCTCCTTTTCATTTGAGTGATATATATATATGTATATATATATGTATATATATATTACTTAAATCTTCAGAAAACTATTTTCATGGGTTATGATGATAGCTCAGTGGGTGAGAACCCTAGCTATGCCAACATGAGGCCCTGAGATAAAATCCCCAGGTTCCATATAAACATGTCAATGCATTTTTGCAGTGTGTTTGCCAGGTTTGAGCATCAAGGCTGTGTTGTGCATAGAGTGAATTTGAAAATGCTCCCTTTTCCTCTGAGGGTGAGTCAAAAAACTGAGCACTTTTCTTCCATAAGTATGCCTTGTACTTCACCAATGAACACATTTCAAAAAATTACTTTCCTCAGGGAAGTTTTTTAGATAGTTAACATAATTTCTTTAATAGCTCAGGGTTATTCATCTTTTTTATTCATTTTACACCAGGTATAATGCAATACTTTTTAAGCCACTTATCCATTTCATCTAAGTTATTGAATTTCTGTGGGTGAGTTTCCTCAAAAAGTTCCCTCATCATCCTAACTAAAGTATGCAGAAACTGCCTGCTTTATTAGTTGTAATGTTTAGAAAACATTTAGAAAATACCAGTCCCTTTCATTTAAATGATATATAGCCATTATTTAAATCTCCAGAAGAGTGTATTCGTGGCTTAGGGGGATAGCTCAATGGGAAAGAGTACTGGCTATGCCCACATGAGGACCTGAGATCAAATCCACAGAAGCCATGTAAGACTGGCCATAATCATACCTGCTGCAACTGCAGAACTACAGAGCAGATACAGGGGGGCCACTGTTTTTCTGGTTGTGCTTCTAGCTCTGGTATGATGAGAGACCCTGTCTTGAAGGTATAAGGCAGAGAGTTATAGGGAGGGTGACACCAACCTCCTCCTCTGGCTCTGTGAGCATGTTCATGAATGCACACACACACACACACACACACACACACACACACACACACACACATTATACACATAAACTCTCACATGCATACACAAAACCAAAAATTAAAAAATTCTGAAGTTTAAAACCATCTTCTCTAACTTTATTACATCTTCCATTGCATTAATCCTATTCTATTATTTCCTTGCCTACTTACTTAAGTTTTTTTTCTTCATTCATCTTTATAAGATCTTATGTCCATCATAGGAGGCCTGGGATAATAGACACAGAATACTATACCTCAGTCTATGTTAGTTCTAATGATTCAAAATCAAATCTTCATATTATTACAGCAAGAGTTATCTCCCAACCTTCAATTGCTATTGCTCTTTTTAGGCTTCTGGTTTTGAAAACTTTATCCTACTTGCTAAATTAATTTTTAAATAACTAAACAACAGATTGGCAATAATCATATACCAAGTATTAATGAATAAAATTAACAATGAAAGGAATTACACAAGGTACCTTTCAGTGCTGACAATAGGTATAAGAAGATATTTATGCACTCTTGTTTTGCTTCATATGAAGTTGATACTTTGATAGTTTCTAAATGGGTCAAATCTTAAATTATGAGATGTTGGTGTAAAGATTTCACTGGATTCCTAAGACACAGTATCTTTTAAATAGTATAGAATTTCTTGCTAATCTTACATAGATTACAACCATTGACAGGCAGATTAAATAGATTTCTTTGTAGTTTGTGATGTGTCCGGAAGCCCATTTAACGTATGTCTCAGTGGTGTGTATGCCACAGCTCTAGCTTATTTCCAAAGGTTTAGTAGCACTGTGTGTCCAGTCACGAACATCTTAGACATACAAGTATAGCGATCAACAAGAGGTACTTATTAACCACTGTGTTAGAATAATTTCTTGAATCTTCAAAAGCTAGCTAATTCAGATGTATGAATAAATACCTGACAGGACGTATATGCATGCAAGAAGGACAGAGAAAAGCAAGAGCTTAGGACAAATATTTGCTTATCATGAGGACCTGGTTAAATGTGTGTTCACAGGAAATGATGTGACTTGGGATATAGGCAGCTAACAGTTAACTGGAATGAAAGGTCAATCAAAAAGAAAAGTTGAGGTCTCCTGCACTCTCCAGTTCAGAGTCTCATCTGAACATTCTGAATGTAAATGATGGAGGAGTGGATAGAAGACAGAGGAGGAAGCATAAGGAACCTAGAATCCTTTTATGAGAAAGGGTAGGGAGACTACATACCTTGAATGCATCTGTGGCTTGTGTTATAGCTCACAGTAAAATATGCTTTCCAATGTTGATGACTGATAAGACAGGGTTGCTTATTTGGGGAAAAGATTAAGTTGAACTTTTTGAACAGTTGAAGCTGAAATGGAGTATCTATCTAAGTAAACATGTATGGTGTATGCAAAGAAATATTAGGTAAATAATCCAGCTAGAATTGTAAATAAAATGATAAATGGTTTTTGAGAGCAGATGGCATTTTCTCATTTCTGGTGAGAAAGGCAAACTTGAATAATAATCCTGGAATCTACACAGTGGTTTAAAGGCTTAAATTATGAAAATGTGAAGACGAGCTTTTGTGGAAAATGCTTCGGGTAACAAATACGAGATGAATAAAAGAATCAAATAGCAACTAGACAGAAAGAATGTGTTTTGGTGGGTGCAAATACGTACAGCTGCAAAACTATCAAGGTTACTGTCTCATGTGGCTGTATCAGTATGCAAATCACAGCCTCTAAAAGTGCACAGTGAAGGCAAAAGAATCATGTGTAATATTATAAAATCCCTTGTGCAAACACCATGTTATCCTATTACTTTCTTATCCGTGTTTTACATAACATATCTGACTGCACTATGAGTGTGGTATGTACCCTTTATTAACAGATCCTTGTCTAAATCCCACAAGGATTTTTCTAAAGACAAATGTTATTTGCTACATATTATGCACTCCTTGTTGAATTTAAATAAATCTCATAAACTCCTCCAGATGTACCTCTGAGCCTGTTTCTATTTTTCCTGCTGTCTCTCCTCAGGTCTGTTTTCACCTGTTTTCTTTTTCAGTGCGTTCTTTCAGACACTGGCACCATCCTACTCTGGCCATATGGGTTGTACTAGAGCTCGGTGAGTCTCACACTACTGACATCTAAACAGCTGACATCATCACAGGATGTGTTCTGAACAATGGAGGCTGGACAGAGACTCTTCAGCATGTATGCAGCGAATGCTTGGAAGCGCGTTTCTCCCACAGATTGAAGGGACCCAAAAGGCCCTTTGGAGAACCAGATCCTAGCTGAACAACTACCCCATGAGCTGCTTCACTTTGGTACAATGCTGAGCATTGGCCAATAGGAACACCAGAAAGAGGAGTGGGGAGAGGTCATGTAAGGTGATCTGTTCCCAGACAGTCACTAGTCACTCCCTGCCAGGCCAGGGTAAGCAGGCAGTTGTCAGTCCACAGATGGCAAGCCCAGTCAGGAGGCCTTTTTCACACAGTGTTTGCTGCTTGTTTCCCTCTGCTCTCATCTCCTCTCTGTTGTCCTCCCTTTCCCAAGGCCATCCCTCTCCCCTACTCTCTTTCTTCTCTCCATGGTGACCTCTCCTGATTATATTTAGCTGAATGCTGTTATTACCAACCTCCATAGTTTTTCACTTAATGAAGCACCTTCAAATTGTCTAATCAGTGCATACCATCTATTCTTACCAGAATTATTAAAAATACAGAGGAAACACACACCAAAATATTTAGAAAAGAGTAAAATTCTAAATAGTTAGTGAGTCCTTTCTGCATTGGCCCTAGACACTGGGATGTTTGTGCACAAAGCCTTGGAGTAATCACAGGCTAACACTTCACTTCCTTGATTTTTACCATGTTTATACCTTGGTTTGCTTAACTAGAAAGATTATTAAAAACTCATTTTATCATTCTCATGTGACATGATGCTTTATTATAAATACTAATATTTATAATAAAGAATGGGTTTTTAGGGGCATCACAAACAGCGATATAGCCAGGACACACAGAGGTGCCCTGAGGCCATGGTCAGCCTATACCTTTTGTAGCATTTTCTTGTCACATGTTATAAACCAACAGGGAAATAAAAATATATGATTGGCTACTCTTTAGTCATGGGATTATTTATTGAGTTAGTACAGTCTAGGTGCCTGTTAATTGTGATCAGAACTGTTGAAGTTACAAATGCAAATAAGATGCCGCCAGGAAGATATATAATCTCCCAAAGCATGACAAACAATTAAGATTACACGTGGACTGAACATTAAATTTGAGGGTTAAATCATCAGTATCACTAAGAGATCTTTACAGTGCCTATGAAGGGACTACTCAACAACCCCACAACAAATACTTGCTGAATGAATCCAGATTACATGAAATCTGAACAGAGGAGACTAAATCTCTACCGGATGATGCTTCAGTGCTGTGTAGAGCTATCAGAGCTAACACTTCTGCCAGGTTCTAGCTACATTGCAGACATTCATGCAGATACACCATAGTAGTTAGCCTACAATTCTTCTATGGTTAAAGTTCTCAATAGACATGTTCTGCTCTGCTTTATTTAAGAAACACTATAGTAACAAGATTATTTTTGAGATACAAATTATTTCACGTACATTTTAAATCTACATATTTGCATTTCTACTTACCAAAGTGAATCCAACTACATGACACAGATAGATAGAAGGACATAAAATACAATTTCTAATACTTTGGAATATATATAATCTAGAGTTTAGAGCCTTCTGATACTCTATTTTTGTAGAAACTCTGGGCACAATAATTGCACAGCAATACAAAGAGGATTCCCAGGTATTCAATTTTCTCCCTTCCTCCAATCCCACCTTATCATTTTGATTACTGGGTCTCATTATTACAGTTAATGAGAACTGATATAGTATTAGTAAACATCACAGTTCACCTTGGCATCTCCATTGTTTCATATGAGTCAACAAATGCTCAGCATGGCCCAACAAGGTATCATAATAACTTCCCTGCTTAGTTATGCTCTACCCTCTTGTTCCACCCAGCCCTGTACCTGTCCAGAGGCCCTGGCAACCATTGTTTTGCTCTCTTACAGTTCTCAGAATTCTGTCATTCCAAGAACATCACATTGTGTATGTCACCATATCCTATAGTTTGTAGTCTTTTAGGATTGCCTTATTTCATTTGAAGTATATATTTTAATTTTATCCATGGCTTTTTTTCTATGATAGCTTGGTTTTAAACATCACTGAATAAAATTCCATTAAGTGGATGTATCATGACTTAACTTATCTATTCACCTCTTAAAGACATTCTTGGTTGTCTTCAAGTTTGGGGAATTTCAGATAAATCTAGTAGCAACCATGTGCAGGTCCACATGTAAACACAGGTTTTCAACTCAAGCGAGTAAATACCAACACCTGTAATGATGGATTTGGTCATCCAACAGGTACTTGGTGAGTATGATTATATTCATGAGAATCCTATGACTCAGGATTAAATTCCTGAGAGGCATAGTACTCCTGATGAGTCAGACAGACATGGAATGTCACGTCACTACATCTCGGTTTGTTTTCTTTCAAGGTCACTTACCACTTAAAAGATTTTTTTTTTACAAGCTTTAAAATGTACTTGTAAAATGGAATTGCATCACTTTTCCTGATGTAGCATTAGTATTGACAATAAGTAGAAATTAATGAATACCTCACACTTTAAATTATGTGAAATTTAAAATTTATTAAACACGATAAGAAGTATACTGTCTCATTGGCGACTGTCTTTTCTTCACAGTGTTTATAATTTGTCAGGGTCATGCAACATTCATCAACCACAGTATAATTTGACAAATGTCAAGATGAAGCACTAAAATTTCTAGGCCTCTAAGGAATAAATGGGCTATGAACATTAAACTAGTTTATGGCAGGCGCAGGCACATTTATCACCACACCTCTAAAACATGAATTTTATTAGTTTTATTAGTTTCAATTCACACAGTTCAAGCAACTGCATAATGAAGCAATGTGTTCCTGACCAGGTAGCTAATGAATGCATTCCCACTTTCTGTAAAACACAGAAGAAAGCAGCATTACCTAGATTTAACGACTCAGACTATTTCCAGAATTCTAATTTCTTGAAACCAAACCATCTGCATACATTATCATATAGCATATGGATGGTGCCAAAATCTTGGATCTCTTTGCCATATGCTCCTGAAGGCAAGATTTGTACTTTCTTCAGTCTTGGATTTGACCAAGGTTCTGTAGCAATAATGCTGTTTTACTTTTTCCTTCTATTAAATAAACAACAACAACATACCTCAATTCTGTTTGCCACCTCAGTAAAAGTTAGCCTGGACAGAACATCAAGATAAATTTGTGGAAGATTTAATATCTTAGCCTTTCATCTTCATGGCTGCCTCGAAGTTAAGAGGTTGGAATGATTCCACTGAGATCAGGAGACAAAGGCATTGCATTGAATGTCTAGAGCTAAGACAGACTGAGGAAACTGTTCCTTTAGATTATTTTTTTTTAGTTTAATATTGGAATTTAACAGAAAAGAGGAGTCAGGGATGTTCCACACAGAGATGCTGTGCTCATTATTCTAGGTCTAAAAAGACATGTCAATCATTCTGGTGTTTTAAGACTTACAACATCACATTATGCTCTGTGAATCCATCACACAGTTGAATGTTCATGTGATAAGGCTAGGACAATATAATTTTATGTGCTTGTACATGTTGTATATTTACTTATATGGTTGCTTTGGAGATAGTTCTGTTGTTGAAATTCTTATTGGTTACTGTGTAAGAATCATCTTCATCTGTCATTCAAACCCTCCACTTGAATGGAAATTTGAATAATAATACACTTTCAACTTAGAGCACATAGAAGATCTAAAGGCAGATGATAAGGTATGACACTGTCTAACCACTAATAGGTCCTGACAAAAGGAGTATCTCTATCATCCTGTGTGAAATATAAGTTGGTGAAATGACACAATGGTATTTGAGTGTGTCGTAGGACCCTGAACTCAGCCATGTGCAATGAAATGCCCAATAACCACAAATAGGACTTATGGGGGAAATTCCATTGTAGTAATTATGATGCTATTTCAAAACACATCTCAATTGTATCAAATATAAGTACTAAGAAATTATGTCTTCTTTCAATTATCCAAAAGGGAACATATAGAAAAGAAACTAAGAAAAGTAAATTCCAAGATTCCAACTCACACCCATCAGAATGGCTAAGATCAAAAGCTCAACTATGTTCATAGCAGCTTTATTTGTAATAGCCAGAAACTGGAAACAACCCAGATGTCCCTCAATTGATGAATGAATAAAAAAAAATGGTGGTACATTTACACAATGGAATACCACTCAATGATCAGAAACAAGGAAATCATGCAATTTGCAACCAAATGAATGGAACTAGAAAATTCATTTGGAGTGAGATAACCCAGGCCCAGAAAGATACACATGGTATGTATTCACCTATAACTGGATAATAGCCATACAGTACAGGACAACCATCCTACAACCCACAGACCCAAACAGACAGGAACCTAGCATAACTATCTTATAAAAAACTCCACTCAGCAGCAGGTCATGGACCCTTTTGCCTATTAATGGAGCACGTTAGCCCTAGCTGAGCTGCCATATCAGTCCCCAGTACAGGAGGAAGCTCTTAGCTCTCATGTGAGTGATGAACTGAGGAAGGTTAATAAGTGGGGACTCTCCTCATCTAGGGAAAAGGAGAAGGTGGAGATGTGGAAGAGGGAGGGTGGGACAGAGAGTGAAGGAGGGAGGGGGCTGTGATTGAGATGGAACTTGAAAAAATAAATTAATAATAAAAAGTAAATTCCACATTGAGAGAAAACTTACAGGAAGTAACACACCAAAAAACACATAGAACATGGAATTTTATGAGAAAAATATAAATATATAATCAACAGAAAATGAAGGCAACTCTTGTAAAACACCAGACGGAAATTATGTTTACAGTAAAACACATTTTACTGTATTTTGATATTAAATTTCAAAGAAAGATTGGTGTTGATGGCAGCAAAAGACCTGCCCATATGCATGTGCAGCCTGACTTGGGTTTAGTTAAAATGCTCTTAGTAAAAAACAAGTTAACGTAGGGGCAGGGATAATTCTGATTGAAATACTGTAAATAAATCCAGCAAGATCTCAGCTGATGACTTACATAAGCAATTCCCTAACATTTTCCATGTGGCACAAAGTGTTAACTCCAACGAAATATCCTAATATAGTAGGAGAATGTGTAGATGACCAGTACCTTCTGCCTTCATGAGGCAAATGACTGACAGCTACAGGGCCCCACCCACTTCGGCCTTCTCTAATATTATCATCTAGATGAGGGTCAAGAAGCACAGAAGTAAAAAACTTGTATCCCTTCAGCATCTTACTCACATATTTCTCATGGGCACTCGAGTCTCACAGATGTGTTTTTTATCTAGGAATAAGTGCACACAAAATGTGCCTTGGACGTATAGGTGACAACCCTTCAACATGACTGTTCTGTACAGCAACAATTGGTTCCCTTCCACTGAAAAGGAATTGTTAGCTGTGTTTTGAATAATAATGGCACTCATATGCTCATATATTTGAATGTTCAGTCATCAGGTAGTGACACAACTTAAAAGAACTAGGAGGTGTGGCCATGTCGGAAAAAGTGTGTTACTGGGAGAGGGTTTTGAGATTTCAGAAACCAAAGCTAGGCCCAGTGGCTCTCTCTCTCTCTCTCTCTCTCTCTCTCTCTCTCTCTCTCTCTCTCTTCCTGCTGCTTAAAGATCTGGGTATAGAACTCTCAGTGATTACTCTAGCACCATGGTTACTTGCATGCTCTCATGCTCCCTGCCATGATGACAGTGGACTAAGCCTCTGAAACTGTAGGAAGCCAAAGTTAAATGTTTTCCTTTATAAGAGTTATCATGGCCATGGTGTCTCTTCACAGCAATAAACACTAATCTACAGTGGTTTCAACCAGAATAAATAGCACAGTAGGCAACATTTCTTGGGAATTTTAAATATGCTTTTTTTTTAATACAAAGATTTGTCTAACTTGAAGATATGTCCCAAAATGAGAAATTTCTAGATAAGTAGTATAAGTTATAGATAAAAGAAGTCACAGTTTTCTTTTGGAATCTTGATTAACTTCAGAGTTGAACACTCAGAATCATAAAAGCTAATGTTGTTTGACAGTCTTGTCTTCTTACAATGAAACCATCATTGCTGAAAAGTTCTGAAGAATTCAAGGAGCCCAGTGTTCAACTGGACCTTCTATGTTCCACTCAACTGCGGAGTCCAGACAGTGACAAAGGTAGGCTGTCTCATCCTTCAACATAGTCTCATTAATCCTACTTACCACACCTTCTTAGTGAGTGTGTGTGAGTGTGTGTGTGTGTGTGTGTGTGTGTGTGTGTGTGTGTGTGAAAGAGAAAGCGAGAGAGAGAGAGAGAGAGAGAGAGAGACAGAAGAGAGTGTGTGTGAGTTCTGTGTGAGTTCTGTGTGTGTGTGTGAAAGAGAACGAGAGAGACAGATGAGAGTGTGTATGAGTTCTGTGTGTGTGTGTGTGTGTGTGTGTGCGTGCACACACACGTGCTCATTTTCTCTCCCTCTCATTTCTTTGTCACTGAGAAAGCTGCAGTGTTCCCTTCAAAGGAACTTATATTTTTTACCTGGCAGCCTGCAATAAAAGGCAGAATGAACATGAAATACTTTTTTAGGCCTACCGTAGTGTTTTATTCCAATTGCTATTGAAAGCATTAGGTTTGTTTGGATTTGAAATGGGAAAAGGAAAACACACAGTTAAATTTTACTTTCAAATACAAGCATGTATAGTTCAAAAACTCCCAAGTTGGACAATGAGATCCCTGTTCATCTGTGAAATAAACACATACACCATGGATGGGTCGAACTACTAGAAATAAAACAGTGGCAAAAAAAAAAAAAATCCAAAATGTTCTTTGTGGCTTTCTGTTCCTTATCAAACAGGATAACAAGCACATTGGGAATGATATGTAAGACAGGGATGTTGCCATGCTGTGAATGATATTAATAAAAAGAGGAAGGCAACATTCTAATGCTATATGAAAACAGAAATAATTACTACTATGGCCTGAATGTCCCCAAAACCCATACTTGAAATGTAATCACTAATGTCATTGTATTGATATGTTAGGTTCTTTAGAGCTTCAGAGGTAATCATATCATGAGGCGTCTGTGAACCAGTAAGGAGGTATAAGGAGATATGTTTATTTCTTCAGTTCTTTTCACTTTGTGAGGACAGCAAACATCTTCACCAAGATACAGTAACAAGATGCCTTCTTAGAGCAAAGATGAGATCCTCCAGGACAATAAGCCCATGTTTCTTTGAATTCTCAGTCTTTACAATATGATAAGTAAATGTCTGATGTTCATAAGTTACCCAATCTCATGTATTTTGTTACCATAGCACATATTGACTACGGGGAGAGCTCTCTCAGAGTCCAAAAGGTGTGTGATAAGAATTGGTAAGGCCAGTTAATGATCAGGGCTCAACAGATCAGAAATACTTATCAAATATATATGAGCCAATAAATTAACCACTCAGGAAATACAATCCATAGCTCCTAGAAATTTTTTGTCCAAGTGTGTTCTGATATTAGGATATGGCATGTAATCATCAAAAGCTTATTAGAAACAGAATTGCCAAAAATTATATTTCATATTAGTTTGATAATACGATAAAAAGCATTATATAAAAGAACTACTCCAGCTAGTAATTGTTAATGATCAGAAGCTATAGACCTTCACAACAATATGTGGCTTCATACTAGAAAGACAGATGATTGATGTGAGTATATGTGCCCACAAAATCTATCTTAAACATCACTACAGTTGTTTGGTTCAGTATTGAACACATGGTATGAATTAACTAGATGACCTCATGAGTGTGTGGACAAGTAAATGAATGAACAGCAAAGGTCATAATTGTATTAGTCATTTCAAGTCCTGCAAAGCTAAAATGACTATCAATCAATTTAATTTGGAACTTGGATACCAACGAGGAAATTTTGTATCTTTAATTTCTAATTATAATTAAAGGAAGATAGTGCTTAGAAAAACACACACACACATACATCACATACACAAACATCACACATATATATACCATACACATATCATGTGTTTTTAAGAACAAAAGTGTTTTATAATCTGGTCTTTTCTCTTAATGCAGCAAGAACAACCTATTATGAGACCCATTATTCTCTGAGCCTTTCTTTTCAAGTAAACATCACATGGGATAAGTCATCATGTATTTAGCCTAGTGGCTATTGTAAAGCTTCTAGCATTTAAGAAATGTATCATAGCCAACACTTTGATAAATAACCTTATTGTTAAATCTAGTGCTGCTAAACTCTTGGATACAAAAACTGTTGAGCAGTAAAGCACACTTTCAGTGCTTTTCTACCAGTTTCCATGTATCCTTAGGGATGCTTCTGTCGATGCATCTTCACCTATAACGTAGGGATGCTCAACAAGGGGAGCCTCGGCAGAGAGCAGTGTGCCCTTCCCACATCAACCTCAGTTCCTGAGATTAAACACTGCAATAACAGATCTCTAGGTTCTCTGGGTTCAAATTAGGTCTTAGAAAGACGTGTGAGCGGGCTCACCACAAGGAGAAATGAGAGCAGGGAGAGTATTCTCTTTCCAAAGCCAGTGAGGCACAATTCAACCACAAAGAAAAGTGGTCCCAGACAGAGCTATCCAGAAGTCTGGAATGCCTACCAAATGCCAGCAAGAGCAAGAATGCTCTGTGTCTCTCTTTCTTCCTCTCCTCTCACCAGAGACATGGTCTTACTTTCAAAAGAACTTAGGGAAGGAAGGATTTTAAGTGTCTTCATGGAGTTGTTCTCTGGGACAGCTCCCATTTTAGGAATTTCTAGCATGAAGAATTAACATGAGGAGACATATTCTGTGTGCTCCCCTCTAATGTTTGGGAGGAAAGGGAACGAGATGGTAAAGATGCCAATTTCATAGCTTGTCTCCCTGGACCTCTCACCATCTAGGCTATCAGGATCTTTTCCAGGATTTGGTGCAAAAATCACAAGAACATAGGGGTTATTTCTTTGTCTTTCCCTAAGGAAAGTTGAGGAAAATCTCCACAAAAGAATAGATTGTGATATGAAATGCTGAGAGCTCAGTTGCTTGCTCTAAATGTTCTTTTATCTGGGATCTAAAACTAATCATTACTAAGAAAAGGAATCGGGGTGAGGAGGGTCATTAACCCAGGCCATCTCATATCTGGGTTCCATTGAACACTTAGAATTACTCTCTATGTACCCGGCACCAAGAGATGCTAAGAAAGATAATTATACCCCTGCCATATAATGCTAAGCACTTGGGCTTTCTTCAATTTCAAGCCTTAAAAGCCTTTAAACTTAGTTTACACCAGTGTTTCTCAAAATTATTTGAGCAGAACCTTTTCTAATTACAACATGAAGGTAATAGTTAATAAAACCTAGTGTTTTTGAGAAATCCAAGTGATAGTAACAGTGGTATGATTACTCATCTCAGTTATAAATGTGATGGGATCTAGAATCACCTGGAAGATGAGCCTCTGGAAATGCCTGTGAGAGGTTATCTTCATTAGATAACTGAAGTGGGAAAACTAGTCCACTATGGGCAGCACTACGCCCTGGGCTAGGATCTTGAAGTGTGTAAAGAGAGAAAAGGAGCAGAATGCTACCTTTCATAACTCTATACGCTTGACTGGAGTTTTTTATGTGACTTGCTGCTTCAAGTTTCTTCTGCCTTGGTTTCCCTACTGTACCTGTGATTTATGAGTCAAAGAGAACCTTTCTATTTTAAGTTGCTTAAGTCAGAGGATTTTAATCACAGCAACATGAAAGAAACTAAGACAAGAAATATGACCCATTTTATTTAGTCCAATAAAGCAAAATCCTCAGCAAAGTCTATTCCTTTCAAGTTTTAAACCACTCAATAAAACCAAACTACTCAAATGTGGAAGGTCTCTATAATCACATGTCTAAAACAAAGATATAAAGAGAAACATCAGATTCTTCACAGAAAATACCACAACTATGCTACGATCCAGTTGATTGTTTGTTTTTGTCAGGTGCAGCATTTCCTTCACACTCCAACTCTGTGCAGTTGGCTGGCCACTTACAGAGGAGCAGTGCTACTTTGGAAAAGTTAAATGAGTTGCCAGGGGTCTGGCAATGCATAATTGAAAAACAACTGGCCAAAAATTCAAGCCATTGAGTCAGATACAAACATTTTGAGCTCATTTCATTCAACAATTCTATCTTGTGGATAAAAATGTCTATCCTCAAAGCAGTGTGGTGACTTCATCCATCATGGTGAAAAAAAAAAAAACGAGACTAATGTCACACTTCATGACCTACAGAGCTTCTCTCTATACACAGCCACACTTTCTATATACCTGAGCAAACAGTGCATGAAATCCAGGTGCCGGGAATAAAGATCATGGCCAGATGGCTGTCAGAGTGGATCAACTGGCAGATATGAAGTAGCTCTAAGCAGAACAAGTATGGACTATCTTTGTTTCAAACTTATAGTGACTGTCCTCCATGGATGAATGATTGCTACTATAACCAATTCTGTTAGCATTAGCGGAGATATATTGAAGGGAATCTGCTTTACAAATGTTCTAAAACTATGTTAAACATGAAATATTCTAGTAATGTTATACTTTGTTTGACAAACATATTGATGTCAAGCTTTGTGACCTACGTAGAAAGCACATGCCTTCTCCCAGAGACTTAGCAAATAACACACAATCCACTGAGCAAAACTCAGAGGGTCAAAGCTAAGGTGAGCATGTATTCCCTAAAGCTGTATGACCAGAAATCTTATAACATTTTAAAAAGGAAATTTCCCATTTTTGTGTGAGAAATAATCAAATAGAAAGAAGTGTGTGTCTGTCTGTCTATGTATCTCTGGGTCCATGTGTGTGTGAGAGAGAGAGAGGGAGAAGAGGGCTTGCTGATGGTTTGCTATTATAAATTTTCAGCCTCATCCCTTCACAATTATAGCTAAAATCTAAAGTTCATTTTAGACCTTACATACACAGACCTGCAACTATAGTCATTAGTATGAACTGAGTTCCAAATAGATTAGTCATATTATTTTAACTAGAAAACACCAATGAAAGATAAGGAAAAGGGAATTTGAAATAAACATGACTTCTTCCCATTTTTTTCATTTGTTCCATCATTACCTATTCATTGATTCCATACTATGCTGTTTGTTTTAATATTACTATAGCTTTTATGGGAATTAAATATTACCATGAAAATGTTATAAATAGGTTTAATGATTTCATTACACCAGGGGGGTGGGTCGATCTTTAAAGTCTGACTAAAAATTAGTGTATTGATACAAAAGGTAATAAATATTTTTATGAAATAACTATATTGGAAATGACAATTCAATATCTCCTAATAGCATGATCAGATTCACGATATGTATCATTTAATTCCAGTACTCCTGAATATATATTCCCATGCAAAATGAAACCGGTCTCATTTACTTTATTTCTATTCATAATATATCAAGAAAAATATCAAGTAATTGTACTCTCCTAAATTGTTGTGTATTTTGAATATTTGGAGAACCACAGGACATCTTCTGCATTGTTTTTGATAAATAACAGTAAAACCTATGTTTCTATGGAATTAGAGTCAAAGCCTACATCAAAAAAAGCAACTAATCAAGTTATTTCTTACTTTTTGAATTTGGGATAAGACTACTGACTATCCTAATATATAAATACATCTCAATCACTTTCTGCCTCCATATGTAGATACTATCTAAGTCTCCCACTTTGTTACAAGTGGAAATACAGTTTACAATGGAAAAGAGATTAAAAATATACAAACTAGATATATGAGCAAGTCTGGAGAGCTCAGGAATGTAAAGACAATAGCAAATAATGAGTGTATAAATAATAATTTTGAGTGTATAATATTTTTTCAAGACAGTAAGTGTTAGCTTCTGTTACTAAAACATAAAGATAGGTTACATGGAGATTACAGACACATAAGTTAGTTGGATTGTAGGAGTGTATGTGTGTGTGTGTATTACTATATCATGTTTTTCTATTTAATATATAAAGTAAATGTCATAAACTCTGTAAGTTTGAAGTCGCCTTCCATAGTAGCAGCTCATTGATTAGAAGTCACTAAGATTCATAATTCATTTCCATCCATATAAGTCCAATGAAATGGTGTCAGATGCAATACAACCACCTAACAGGTGTGTTTCTAAGTAGGGACAATACATACAATTAGCAGATTCTTCTTTAAGTAAAAGTATCATTTTATGTGGATCACATTTCACAAATGTTACTGAAGACATATATGTCTTATGAAACAAATTCATTAAGTCAATTGTGTTTTTCCTTTTTTGGTATCTTATTATTCTTTAAGATTTCAATGCTGTTCATGGACTCCACTCTCACAACAAACACAGAGCAGGTCACTCACTATGTTGCAAAGCTTTCATTTAGGTTTGAATATTCTTAACAATTATGTTGCCTGTCTTCAACTGAGGAGACAGGACTCAGAGATCTAATGCTTTCAGATGACATATTGCATTAACTGTTATTAAACACTGAAGGGGAAATATTTACTTTGCAGGGAAATATTTCACTATCCTGACATTTGATTCCACTTGTAATCTGTGTATTTCTTTAGAGAAACCTGCAGGGTTGCCTGTGGTCTGTGGATTCTTTGTGAGCTTGGCATGAAACGGCTCACGTAGAGGCAGCACATGACATCTGATCAAGCTGTATTTCAGTGCTTAAGAATTAAGCTACACAACACTGCCCATGTCAATCATGCTAACATGATAACAGAAGGATGTGGTGAACATTAAAACAATGTCAGAGCTGACACTGTTCATTCTGCCTTTGTTTTCTTCACCCAGTGCATACTTGTTTAGCTACCCTCTTATGAATTAAGAAATTATTGTAGACTACATGTGTTCTATCGTCTCTTGAAATCTAGGTTTTCAAAAGTTATTTATATTCTATTGATGAAATGTTTCAAAATTAGAAACTTCCTTCTGACTCTGAAGAAAAAACAACCAACATTCTTGATTCTTGATGTGTCAGGATTACCTCTATAAAAACTGCAAGTTACCATGAAGACAGCTGGTACCCAACACGGACAGGATGTGAGGCAGAGCAGCATCCTGCATGAAAGTCAGTAGCTCCACAATTGACTCAGTACTTGAACACGTTAAATACATTTTCAAAAGTCTAGCCACAACTTTTCAGAGCACTCCAATTTGAACTAAAGAGATGTCCATGCCCATTTATTTAGCATTGGTCTATTTGAACAGCAGTCCTAAACAGAACACCATTAAGCAGCTGTAGAAAACCAACAGGCCAGATGTCCCAGCCAAATGCCTCAGTGACTAGCTGTCCGTTGTAAACATTATGCCATTACTCAACAGCATGGAGTCCTGTAGCCTACTTTGTTCAACATTCTTTTTTTTTAATAATTTATTTTTTATTTCTTCATTTACATCTCAATCACAATCCCCTCCCTACTTCCCCCTCCAGTCCCACCCTTCCACCCTCCTCCCCCTCAACCCCCCATCCTCTTCCCTTCGTTTTTTTTTTAGTTTAAGGTATTTCTTTTTTTCCCCCAACAGCTCTCCTTTTCAGTCCAAAAAATGGTTCTTTTTCTTATAACTATAAATACAATACAAAACAACAGAAATAAATAGGCCACGATTATAAGAGTTATATGGCTTAGCATACATTCCCAATGTCCAGTCCATATGTATTTGGCACCTGACTTTAACATTCTACTATCTAACCATCTCCATGAGTTTAAAGTTCCATATCTAACTCAGCTTTCATACTAATTTGCCTCATAATTTTAAAAATATCTTCTTAGATCCAGAACACCCTCTTGATTCCTAAACAACTCAAAATTTAACTATGAGACTCTAGCTATCTATTCTTTCACCACCTCAGAGACCTGAGAGGGATAAATATATCTGATTATATAGGAAGTGCAGGGCCTGCAGCTTCCAAAACTAAAAAATGACATACCAGTGGCTGCCTGGACAGTTCCCATTTTCTCTCCATACATTACAGCATCAATCTTCAGCCATTTGGCCCCGTATTTCTGACAGACATTGATTGTAGAGCAGGAATTATGAAGGACTTACCTACCCTGTTTTGGCAGAGCTAGGCTGTCGACTTATCTGCTTCCAAGTTTTGTCCTTTTTGGACAGCAGTCTGTCTACAGTTGAAGCAAGGGGTTTTTCTTGCCAAGAGAACGGCTTACCACCAATTCAATCATCTCCCACTGGAGATTCTTCGATGCTCATCTTCTACTTGGAGTAGAATAGGGGGTGCTTTCAGGAGCTGACATGTCTCGATATCAAAAAATCTTGAGTTAAGAAAACATATTTGAATGCCATATTCTGCAGATCTCTTGAGGTTTTTGAAGATGCCCTATCTATCTCTTATATTTAGATAAGCAAATATTGCTTGTCTCTTAGCAACTTGATTTCTGAGTAGCTTAGAAAATAACTGTGATAGACTGTCATAGTAACTAACAAAATGACACGTTTTCATGACTATTAGTTTCCGTTTCTTAATTATCCTAAACAGTTTATGTCAGTTGGTAGCGAGAGGTCAAAACTTGACATTTCATTTTAAGTATTACTACGAACAATACCTTTAAGAAGCGTTACCCTTAATTTTGTATCAATATACAAAGATCAATACCAATGTGGCCAAATATAATCTTAATTTTGTATCAATATACAAAAATCAATACTGATGTAGCCCAAAACATTCTTGATACAAGTAGAACTTTCTCTCAGTAAAAAATGGGGAACAGTTTTATCTGCTGTACATAAAATCATTACTAGCTTGCATTTCTGCCAGTATGTACTTGTCAGATTCTACTGTGTCAATCAACTGAATGAGTTTGGAGCAACTGATCAGCTTCTACACACAGATAATTGTAGATCACATCTCTCTATTATTGAGTCAGTTATAAAATTTTCCACATTTAGCATCATGTCAGTGTTTATCCCAGTTTGTGTATAGTACAGTCACATTAGTTATATGTGTGTGTGCATGTGTGTATGTGAGTGTGTGTTATATGTGCATGCTTTATGTACGCATAAAATATACATGTAACAAAATTCTAAACATTTTACCAAACAGAACTAGTGAACAAATATGGCAGTTTCAAGATATGAGCTCAATATGCAAAATTAAGAAGCAGTTTTACACAGATATCTAACTACCTAAGAAATAAATCAAAAATCCTATTTAAATAGTGTCAATAGCATCAAAAGCATCAACAAAAAATAAAGTAGTTGTTAGAAATAAACCTAATGCAGGTTTTAGCATCTCTAAAAATTGAAAACTATGAAACATTGATTTAAAAAATTGAGAAGATAGAGGTAAGTAGGAAGAAAGCCTGTATTCATGGATCTGAAGAAGCAACAATGTCAGAGGTCCATTGTAGCCAAAATGGCCCAGAGCTGGGATGTGCCCCCTGTCCAAACTAAAATGACACATTTTATAGACATGGACAAAAATCCTAAACTGAGAAGAGTTAGAGCAGAGGACGTTAAATATCCAAAACCAACTTGAACAACTGAATAATAATACGAAGATTTCAGACTCACACATGGAAGCATTAGAATACAATGCCAGATTTGAAAATTTGTTACAAAATTAGAGTAATCAAAACAGCATTATATTGACATAAAAACAGTCAATAATGAATGTAATGGAACAAAAACAAAAAACTATAAAGCCACACACAGACTAGACATCAGTCAAGCTTTGTCAAAAATGTCAAAAGCACACAATGGGAAAAGCAGCACTGGAAAACTTTCAAAAGGATCACTAGGAAAACTGAATAGCCAAATGCAGAAGGAAAAATAGGCTTAACCTCAAACACAATGTTCAAAACTTGAAAACTACTATAAGAAAACATAAAGGAAATATTCTTGACATTGGTCTGAACAAAAATTTTTTTGGACAAGACTCAGAAACTGCTGACTACAGAGTCCAAATACACAAATAAAGGTGCATCAGACTGAGAGTTTCTCTACTGCATATTAGACAACTATCAAGATACAAGAGTAACCTGCAAAATAGAAGAAACAATTCACAAACTGTGTTCCTGTTAGGTGTTAATATTTTCTAAATGAACTTGAATTATTCAACAGAAAGACAGTAACTTGGCTTTAAAATGGACAAAAGCATGTAAGAGCCAGAGGAGATGGAGGAAACATGGATTTCTAAGCACAGCAGGACCAACATCTGGATGAGCCCACAGAGTGTGGGGCAGAATGCACGGGGCCTGCACAGCTGCACCAGATGGAGTCCTAGAGATGAACAGAGATGTAGACACGTGCCTCCACCGCTAACTCAGAGGCTATCTCCAGTTGGTAACCATTTGTAAATGAAAAATTAGTTTTCTCCAAGCAAGTCTCACTGTGGAAACAAACCACACATAAGGGTAGGACTCATGTCCAGAACTAGATGGTCAACAGAATATGAACTCAATGGCATTTGTGGAGCTTCTTTGTCTTCTAATATTTTGTCAGGGCATTTTTTTCTTTTTTCTTTTTTTTTTTTATAAGTACTTTATTTTTTTTCTTCAAGTTACATCTCAGTCACAAACCCTTCCCTATTCCCCCTTCCTGTCCCACCCTTCCACCCTCTTCCCCCCACAACAGCTTCTCTTTTCATTCCAACAAATGGTTCTTTCTCTTATAACAGTAAATTCTATACAAAACAGCAGAATTAAATATGCCACATTTATGAGAGTTAAATGGCCCAGTATACCTTCCCATTGTCCAGTTCATACATATTTGGCCCCTGACTTTAACCTTCTACCTTCTAACCATCTCCATGAGTTTAAAGTTCTATAACTGACTTAGCTTTCATACTAACTTGCATCACTATTATAACCATCTTCTTAGATCTAGAATGCCCTCTTGATTCCTAAACAACTCAAAATTTAGCTATGAGACTCAAGCTGTCTATTCTTCAACCACCTCAGAGAGCTGAGAAGGATAAATATATCTGATTATATAGGAAGTGCAGGGCCTGCAGCTTCCAATACTAAGAAATGACAAACCAGTGACTACCTGGACAGTTCCCATTTTCTCTCCATACATTCCAGCATCAGTCTTCAGCCTTTTGGTCCTGTTTCTCTGACAGACATTTATTGTAGGTCTTGTATATGTATTAGGGCTTCCAATTTTGTGTTTTATGGGATTCCTTTGTGTGCAAACACGCATCCATATGTGTTTCTCATGCTTTTTCTTTGTTTCTTTTTCTTCTTTTTGTTTTTGTTTTATCTAATTTTAATAGTATTATTTAGATACCTGTTTGTTTTCTAAGAAGAGACAGAAAGAGTGTGGATGTGAATGGGAGGGGAGGTG
Source organism: Lophiomys imhausi (assembly GCA_907164525.1). Lineage (NCBI taxonomy): Eukaryota > Metazoa > Chordata > Mammalia > Rodentia > Muridae > Lophiomys > Lophiomys imhausi. Next base: position 2,050,954 of record CAJQZJ010000594.1, read on the forward strand.
GGGAGGAACTGGGAGAAGTTGGGGGAGGGGAAACTATATTCAGAATATACTGTTTGAAAAAATCTATTTTTCAGTAAGAAAAAAAAAATGGACAGAAGGAACTGGAGAGTTGGCTCGCTGGGTAATGTGCTTGCTGTAGAAACATGGGATCTTTGATTTGTATTCCCAACACCCATGTGAAAAGCCAGGCATGGCAATGTACACCTGTAAATCAAACACTCAGAAATGGAGACAGTTGGATTGTGGAAGAATTGACTGAAAAAATATCCCAATGTCAATGTATGGTCTCTATATATGCCTGCATTTGCATACCACACACACACACACGCCACAAACACAGACTACATATGTTACACATGCACAGGCATATCATACCCACAAACTCACATGTATATACCACACACATATACACATGCAAACCACACACACATACAGTATACACACCACAGACACACACTACACATACATATCACATAAATACATACCAAATACACCACACACACACACACACACACACACCATATAGCAAAAGAAAAGTAGACAAAAGGTTTGTGTGTGTGTGTGGCTTAATGGAAAGCATTTGCCTTTGTGAAGCAGGCCTTGCAAGCACACACACACACACACACGCACATACACACATGCACACACACATTCACACACGCACATACACACACATACACATATGCACACACACACATACGCACACACACACGCACACACACATACACACACATGCACACACGCACACACACACACGCACATACACACATACACGCACATACACACATACACGCACACACACACACACACACACACACACACACACAAAGAATGAATTAATTATCTGGATAGACACTTACCAAACAAGACACACAAATGGTCAAAGGGCACACAGAGATCATTCATCACTAACCAGTAAGAAAATACAATTCAAAACCACAATGATGGACCTGATGCCCATTAGAGTGGTCATCAAAAAGACAACAGATAGGAAGCATCATGAGGATGTAGAGGACAGGAAAGCTCGAGCATCAACTGCTAAGAATGTAACTGATTGAGCCACTATCAAAATTGTATGCAAGTTACTCAAACACTGAAAACACAGCTACCATATAGTCTGATAATCACACTGGTAGGCATACAGAAAGAAACCACTCACAAAAACTAAGAAATGGAAGCAAATAAAAGAATAATCATCAGTTGAATGAGTAAAGAAATTGATGCATACACACATATACCTTGAGGGTATTCTACAATGGAATGTAGAAAGGTACGTACTTTGTGACCTCTCTTCTATATAGAACTTATTCTAAAAACACATCATATCCTTAGAAACAGGTTAGAATTGCGGCTACCAGGAGCTAGGAGATGGGAAGAAATGGCAAGATGTTGATCATAAGATATCAAGCTTCACTTGAGAGGGAGAGAGGGAAAGCCTACAAATCTAATATGTGACACAGTTGTTACAGTTAATAGTGTTGTGTTGAATACCTGAACTGTCACAATAAGAGAAAAAGTCATATAAAGTGTTGACTATGTTAATTATTTTGATTGCTACAATCATTTTGGGTTGTATATACTTACTAAAACATTGTGCTGTATTCCATATATACAATTTTCTTTAGTTAGTTGTACCTTATTAAAGCTGGGGACAAATCTCACCGTAAGTATCTGAAACCATACTCTCCATTGATATTAAAAATAGACAGAGTACACAATAGTAAGAATGTCCCAAAGAGATAAGATTAGGAAATTAACAGGGCAAAGAAATGAACTAGTGTAGCTTAATTCTAGACAAGAAAACCCAAAAAGGGAAAAAGGGTAGGATGAAGAACGTCTGCCTGTTCCCTCATCACCCAGGAAGCAATGAGACAAATACCCTCAGAGAGCATTCTGGGTAAATCTAAGGTGAACCTCTCTCTCTCCCCAATGCTCCAAGTCCTAGAGACCCCTTCACCAAGAGAATGGCAGTGTTATTAATCCACCTCTACTAGCCAGCTGTCTATGAGCCCTACTGGTTAAATTCCTGCTCTTCCAAGTTTCTCAAACACTGTACACAATCGTTATTTCTTACAAATGGAATAAATGGAGTCACTGACAATCTGTTTTAAAAAAAAAAGTAAGGAAATAAAGAAATGCTAGTTTCTATTTGTCAAGATAATTTTGATTAGAGTCTGAAAATGAAATAAAATATTTCAAATTTCATTAGGAATAAATTCAATGATTTTATCTAAACTGCGGGTATGAGTAGCATCAAGAAATCTAGTCACAATACTGGCATTCATTTGAGTACTCCTTGAGACATTATAGATATTCAGAACATGATTGCTTTATCAGCTTCCTGGTAAAGTAGCGGAGCTCCCTCATTACATAAGAAAGGCTTTTGGGCACTTAGCACAAGCTTTCATAGCTATCACATGACCAGTCCACAAGAAGATCACCATTTTCATCCCAAACCCACTGAGTTTTATCCCAATTTCAATGTTTATGGCTTCATTTTTAGATTAGAAAATTTTAAGAACCTACATATAGGAGAAATATCTGCAAATGCTTCATTTTGTAGCACTGGTAGATTTCTGCTTTAGAATATTGAAATAAGAATCAGTATTTTAAAAGGTAGAAACAGAGTCCTAATTGATAAAATGTGAAGTGTTTCAAATGAAACTTTTGTGATTTGTATTGTATATTTTAAATACAGGCAAAGTGGGAAATGGAATGAGACATGTCTCCCAGCCTTTCCACATTCTGAAGCAATGAGTTCTTCCACTAACTCTAGTGTTACACAATTCAATCTATAAAATAAATCAGGAAGTTATGTATTTGAGACATGGCTAGGGAAGTGACAGATGTGTGGTAGGGAAATCAAGTAATTCCAATAGGCTACAGGAACTTGTTATTCACTTCCCCTTTAGAAATTCCACATTCTTCATTGTACAATCAAGAGTTAGTTTTAAATCGAGGATCTCTAGATGATCTCCCTCTGGTCCTCTGGTACACGTGTGTGATCATGTACTTTTTCTGACAAGAGGTTCCCTTGTTTTTATAGGATTGTCAATAAACCTGCCATATTAGATGCCTCCATACTAATTTGATATCTCTTAAATTTTCAAGTATGATAAAGATATACATATAATTACAAGTTTAAATGGAAAATAGGCATATAATTATTACTACCAAAAAAAAAGATTACTACAAAAGCATATTCCTCACAGAAAAGAGTTTCCTTGATTAGTCCTATGTTTATATCAGCTGAGCAACTCTCTGGATACTTCCTAGATTGTCTTGGGTTACGTGCAATTGGTGTAACAATGGAATTGGCCATGAAAAGTCCAAGAACATCATGAGGTTCCCAATCCTCAGTTGTTTAGCCCAGATTGTTCTGCTACGTAGGATAACTGAGATAGAAAAAAACCCACAGCAGTCTGCCCACAGATGAAAGTGTCTTTCTTTTGGGTTTCAGGATGTCCATTTCAGAACCCTTTTCATTATGATTTTTTTGGAACAGTCAATTGCCAAATGTTTTATACCATGTATAAGATTATTAATACTCATAAAATTGCTGTTTCTCTATTTTTTCCTATCTTTAATAAGCATTCAGTAATTGCTGGGTTTGTAGTTAGTAACTTGCCTAGACACATAAAGTATCAATGAGCAAAATAAATATTTTCCATTCTGATAGTGCCTATCTAGACAAGTGAAATTAATAACATATTTTAAATAAGTGAATTATTTAATTTATTTTAAATGAAGTGATACTTTGAAGAACAAGAAGAAATTAGAGTAGACAGGGAGGAGTTTCATAGGTCAGAATGGTTCCAACTTTAAATAAATCAAGGCAGACATTGTCAGGAAGGTTTCATTTGACAAAGACCCAGGAGAAGAGGAACTGTGAGCCAAGTACAAACTCTTGTGGAAAAGCTCTCCAGGCATGGTGAGGTGGAGGACCAGGGCAAGCTGGAGTCTCTCAAAGAATATAAAAAGACATGTGGCCAAAAAAAAATTTTTTTAAAAACTGCAAAATTCAATCTGCTGTGTGATCATGAGTTTTGTGAAACTTCATCTTTCAGGAGTCTTCATAATCTATTCCTTTGACATTTAACAGGAAAGTTATCCTAGAATATGTCATTAGAGCCCCATAGATGTCCAGAAGCAAATTTAAAATTCTGGAAACGTAAGAATCACCATATAAAACCATGCTATGTATTTGGTATACACATTAAGACCCTCAGTTTGTGAAATCATATATTTGGTAACAAGTTATCTGATATGCAAATGTGTCTTTTAATAAGATGATATCATTATAAAGAAATGAAATGAAAGGTCTTCATTCTGGAAATTTAGAAATTAGGCATAAAACATTTGTTATTGTCACAACGAGGAATTCCAGACCCACCATTCACATGAAAGCAGCCTTTCTTTCTGAAATGCCACTGACCCCTTAGCATCTACTACATTGTTCACTTCTGTAGCTTTCTTGCAGAAATTAAAACAATCAGGGTTATTGTAACAGTGCACATGATACTTCCCAGGGAAACAGTGCATCAAAATAAGAGCCCTATAAAAATACAGACCTTCCCCACAGTTCATACCCTGGCAATGCTCTCTGATGCATGCAAGGGATCATGCTGTCCAGAGTTTATCACTGAAGCATAAAACAGGCAGCCATACCTTGCCCATCTGGTCCTTCTTGACAAAACCAGTGGCAGCAGCAATGTTCCCAGCTCCTTCCACTGTCTTCTGAGCAACTGCTGTCACACCAGTTACCACTGCCCCTCCAACATTTGTCACTTGCTCTTTGGTCTTCTCAGCCACTTAGAAAAATCAAGAGCAACAATGGATTAAAAGATGATGGTGTGACAGAGATTTTCAATAATTCCACTTCCAGCAGCTGTCGGCTTCTATAGGCACATACAATATAGGCAACAGGAGTCCGAAGAAACAAGACACCAAGGTAGAAGTGTCATGTTTCAGCCAAATAGTTAATCTGAGTTTAGTGCATAGATTAGAAAAGATTGAGCGTTTAATTATAGCACACAGCAACAAGTGAATTGAATTTGGTTTGCATTGAGGCAAATGGACAGAAAACAACGCACCCAGGGGCAGTACCAAGTTGCCAGTATGAGCACCTCAGCATAATCTCAGTTTCAAGGCCAACTCTGTGCTCTCTCTTCCCAAGTTCCTTTCCATTATGCCTCTTAAGTAAACACTTCTCACACATTTAGTATCACTACCTTGAAAGTCCAAAATTCAAAATGTTGTCAAATTCTTAACTTTTAAGGGGCATCAGTGTGATACTAGCAGAAAATTTTACACCATGAACTTTGTTACATGTTCAGAATTATTCTAAAATAGAGTATGAAATTGCCTTCAGACAATATGGACAAAGTATTTGAAATATAAATCAGTTTCACGTTTAGAACTGGATTCCATTGTCAACATGTCTTATTATGTATCCATAATTGCACATATTCTCAATTCTAACAGTTGAAGTCTAAAACAAGTGTTTCCTTAAGCACTTCTGATAAGGAGGCTGCATATGTGCACACATGCTTTCCATACATGCTGGAGATAGGAGATAAAGAAAGAGGACGGTTCTTTTAAAAGATTATTATTATTTAATCATGTGTATTTGTGGCTGGTTGAGTGGGGGAGTGAGGTATGTATACATGCATGCAAATATACAAGGATGACAGAAGGTGGTGTGTAGGGGTTAGATAAATTAGATTTAGAAAATATATAGGAGTTTCTGATACTGTCTCCTAATTCGGGGCCTGAAGAGCATTATCAGCATGAAGTCAGGAAAAACAGGAAAGACTTAATAGACTGAAAAACAAGGTTGAAGTCAGGAAAAACAGGAAAGACTCAATAGACTTGAAGAAACAAAGTATCTGCCCTGACGTTGTTTTCAGCTGCTAAGTGGATGGAGCCCAAATTAAGCTGAAACAGATTTCGTCTTATTTAAGGACAGTGCATGGAGCCCAGAAGAAGAAGAGGCCCCTGATGCTAGAGAGCTCCAAGAGTCCTGCTGAAAAAAGGGCTGGCCATTGATGGCCAGCTCTCTCCCTGAAGCAGAAAGAAGCCGGTGAGCAAAGAAAGCCTGAGCAAGACACCAAAAGGCCAAGGACTGGACCCTGTGGCTCAGCTTTTGCCTGAAGGGGTTTGATATGTCCGATCAGTGGCCTAGGGGAAACTGTGCCTGGCTTTAAGGACTGAGGCCGAGCAGCTGAGTTCCTGATTCAAAAGAAGTAAGTTGGCCTGCAGACGGCTGGGGTCTCCCACAGAGAAGAAAGCATGAAGCCTTATTTAAGGTGAGACTGCAATAACCAACTTACCCTGACGAACCTGCATCTGAGAGATCCAGAAAAAGGACTGCTAAGTGCGTTAAAGAATCTACGACAAAGACTGTGTTCCTGACGACTGAGGACCTGCCCCAGAGACTGTATCATTCTAAAAGGTTATGAAAGTAGTTGTTATAATTATCAATAGGTTTAGTGGATAGGTTAAAGGGGTTGTAAGAATTTATAGGATTAATAGTTAAGAAATTGTTGGTGTTTGTTATAAGTGAATTTAGTAATAAATAAATAAGTGTTAAATAATAATTTAAAAGATCGGTTACAGGTTACAGTGGTGTCAGATCCCTGGGGCTGGAGTTACAGGGGGATGACAACCTCCCAGCATGGGTGCTGAGAACCAAATTCTAGTCTTCTAGAAGAGCAGCAAGTACTCCTCACCACCAAGCTGTCTCTCCAGCCAAACAAAGATATTAAGACATATTTTCAGTCACTTTAAAGGGAACAGAGAATCTAGAAATTTAATAAGTGTGAAAATGAAGAGATTTACTGAGTATACTTATATTTTATTTACATAAAATAATTGGTTATTTAGTATGCTTTTTTAAACAAGTTAAATTTCAGAGAAGATACTATAAATAATTTGGATAGAATTTTTAAACAGAGATTTTTTATATAAAAATTCTCCAAGACATCCTAGAAGTATGACTAATTGCTAACTCAGTCTTTCTTCACCAATTCCACGTATGTATATATGTATATAGCAGAAACTCAAAATAAAATGAATTTTGTTCCCATTAATTCCATAGTGCCAAGCAAGTGAAAAACAAGATCCCATTTTTAAAATAATTCTAAGTTAAATAAATAAATAAAGGAACCTGTCTGCACCTGAACAGCTACATCCTATATTCACACACCCTGTTGTCTCCCAGCTCTTATCCACATGGATGTCATGTTTGCCTTTCATTTACTCTACAATATTTTTTATTTTGCTTTTGCCCCAAATCTCAGTGTTAGGTTGAGTTCATATTCTCACTGTATTTTCTCACTTAAGAAAATAATGCATGTTTTTCTTCATGCTCTCCTGAGAAACCTGTCTGGGAATCCTAAGGAATCACATGGCATCAGATAGTCACATGGCTATTGTACTATGCAGATTCCATGCCATCAGCCAGAAAGGGCACTAGTTCAATAAAGTGGGCAAAGAAGATCATTTTGGAAGGGACAATTTCTGTAATTGAAGTTAAGTTACCTTGTAAAGGCTTACCCCTTAAACCAAGCAATGTGGGGAAGCCTAAAGGTCACACAGACTGCAATCTGAATTTACATTCAGGTAAGCTCCCTTTCAGGTTAGTCCTCTGTGACCCTGAGTATAAAGTCCCTGTCATTCTGCATGGCTCCTGAAGACCACTGGGTGCAATTTTAAAGCCAGGGTAGAGCTACACTAGAAATTTTGTCTTAAACATCACTGGAACCATGCTGAATTCTATGTTTCAGGTTGTTATGTTTTTCTTCCAAGAAAATTATAATGTTTTGTTTGAGATCTAAGAATGGATTATAAAAAAATATGTTGTACATTTACACAATGGAATAGTACTCAGCTATCATAAACAAGGAAGTCATGTAATTTGCAACCAAATGGACGGAACTTGAAAAGTTCATCCTGAGTGAGCTAACCCAGACTCAGAAAGATATACATGGCATGTATACACTCATAACTGGATTTTAGACATATAGTACAGGATAATGATCCTACAACCCACAGACCCAAAGGAACAGGAACCTAGCATAACTATCCAGAAGAAATTCTATCCAGCAACACAACGAGGCCCAGGCTGAGAGGACACACAATCAAAGATTAGGTGGAGCTCTGAGAGTCCCATATAAGAGAGGGAGGAGGATTAGAGAAACCCAGAGGGGTCAAGACCAACGTATGAAGATCAACAGAACCAAACCAATCTAGCTAGGTCCCTAGAGGCTAGAGGTGACTGAAACAGTAACCAAAAAAAAAAAAAAAAAAAAAAAAAAGACAAAAGAAGAAAGCTTAGACTTGATCTAGAACCCTCTATACAAATATAAATGATAAGCAACTTGATCTTCACACAAATCCCTTAGCAAGGGGGAGGGGCAGTCTCAATGATGGACTTTATTACGTATTAGTGGAACACTTTACCTTAGCTGAGATGCCATTTAGGGCACCAGAGCAAGAAGAAGCTCTTAGTTCTCATGTGACTGATGAACTGAGGGAGGACCCCTCATATATGGGGGACCCCCACACTGGAGGAGAATGATAGATGGGAGAGGGAACAGAAGGTGGGAGGGTGGAACTGGGGTGGAGGAGGGGGCTGAGATCGAGATGTAACTTGAATTAATAAATCTTATAAAATTTTTTAAAAAGAAAAACATCTCAAAGCAAGGCAAAATAGGTTTTGCATTTTTTTACATATTCATATTTTCTGCCAGCCATAAAATTTACTTTATGTTCACACTTCTTTATATAAATATAAACTTTAATCTGTTGTTTTAAAAATGCAAAAATTGTACATTAAGTGTAATTCACACATGATTCTCATTTCACTGTTTTATTATAATAATAAATAAAGAACTTTATAAAATACAGTGTACAGTACTGTTAACAGATACACTTAAAAAGATAAACATCTGTAGGAATTTTTTTTTTTTTTGCCTTTAAGGTCTTTACTTTGTGTTTTTACTAATTAACATTGCCTTAGAAGACAAAAGGAGACAAACTTTTTTTTTCACTCCATAAATGGCATTTATTTTTGTGGTTAAAGACCTTATAGTCAGGATCAAAAGGGTATTTACCCCACAATCAATAGATACAGTAGACCTCAAATTGACTTCTTTATTCCAATCTGTCAGTGTTTCCCATTTGGTAAATGGACTTCTATCTGATCAGAAATCTTTATCCACCTGTTTACGCAGTGACTCAGTGCCTCTATTGTAACCTGCCCAAATGTCACAGCCTGTTAAAGACCTCCAAACAACTCCTTCTCCCTCCATGGCCTCATGCATTTATGATTATATCTTGCTGACTGTATCTCAGTTGCAAACACTGAGTATGTTACATGATTTACTATATGCCTTCCTCTCTCTAGCTCCATGTTTTGAGTCTTTAAAATCATGGGCCCAGTTGTCTTGTTCCTCCTATAATGCAATGACAAAAATTCAACAAATTATTTTTAATTCACTGAAAAGAACTTAATGTGCCTGCTGGAGGTGGTTGCACATGCCCTTAATCCTAGCACTGGGAAGGCAGAGTCAGGTGGATCTCTGTGAGATCAAGACCAGCCTGGTCTACAAAGTGATTCCAGGACAGCCAGTAATACCCATAGAAGCTTTGTCTCAAAATAAAAAAAACAAAAACAAAAACAACAAAAAAGAACTTAATGCCTAACTTAGTCCAAATTAATTTTAATTATTATATATATCATTTTAGTTTCTAAAAGTAAAATTTTAATAATAATATTATTATGCATATTATATATTTAATAAGGTAAAATTTTTAAATAAAAATATTCATAGAATCTCCTGACATTATAGTTATACCAAATATATATATTTGATATAATATCAAACTTAAGGCATATCACCATTTTTCTCAATTTCTTTGTACTTTTATGTGTATTATGTCCACTACATGAATACAGCACCCTTAGAGGTTAGAAGAGGATACTGGAACTAGAGTTACAGACTGTTTTAAGCTTCCAAGTGGAAAGTGAGCCAAGATCTGTGTAACTACAGCCAGTGCTCGTAGCTGCCGAGACCACTATGCAGCCTCACAGTTTATTCTGAAGCAACTTCAAAGATGTCTTCTAGTAAATCTAATAAAATGTATTCTTGTATCCCTGCCACATGACACATATATAGGCAAGTGAAACAATATCATGAGGTCACTACCCCCAAATTTAAGATATTTTCCACATTTATACTGATCAATTTTTCTGACTGAGAGATCATCTTTTCCTTGGATTTTGTAAGTAGAATAGTTACCAGCAGTTTCTTGGTTTATTTTCCTGCTGAAGAACCAGTGGGTGAATCTGGGGGGGAACTTCAACAGTTGTAGATAATGGTATAAGCTGTAGGAGAGTCTCTTGCTCTTTGTGTAAACATTATGAACAATAATGGTAATCTTTACTTGGCAGGTGGGATGAATCTGTACTGTGCATTTTATACCCAGCACATATAAGTCACCAAATCTCCCTCTATTTTCATATTGAAGTGATTACCAGAAGCATTTATCCTTGTAATTGAAATTTGGGATTTATATTAAACAATACTACTCAATAAATTAAGTAATCTATTTATATGCAATGGGGAGGAATAGTACATACTGTGGTCTCTTTTTGGAAATGCATTTATTCATAGCCAGACTAACTGTGACAATGTATTTGATATAATACTGCCACAGTAGTACTCTTAACTTGTAGAATGGCTGTACATATTGACTACACTCACACCACTGTGTCCTTGCTGCTTAATAGTGTCTCTCATAGTGTTTTGATACAGTAAGTATTGAAAGGAACTTTCAATAGTAAACATTTCAAAACCCCTGGATTATACTATATTATATGTGTTTATTTATTGTGGGGCATCTCAAATCCTATAATAGACTAAAAAGAAAATATAGTATGTAAAAATAACCAATATTATAAAACTATGAACATTTAAGCATGCTATTATTTTTTAAAAAATACTTGTAAAATGTTGCATATTGCATAAACTTCCCTTACCCTCCCCCTTGTTCTTCCAGCCCCCACTCTCTTTGACACACAGTATGAAAACTCATGTTTTACATTCTGTTATTCCTGGGAATGCTAAAAATTTCCAAACATGTCAACAAAGAGCTCTGTTACAGCAGAGCTTCAACCTCCAACAGGCTCTAAAGCTTACCACTTGCTACCTGTGTTATAAACTACATGGCCACTCCCTCAACTATCAAAACTGGAACACTGTTACTCTAGGGTGGGCCTCTTCATAACACTATCCACCTATCTAATCTCTGTCTTATTACAATCATGTTTAAGGTTGCTTTCTTTCAACCTACAGAACCCAAGCAGCCTGTTTGCTCACTGACTGTCTGCACTTCCTGTTGGACAGTAACAGAGAGAATACATCAGCATTGTGAATTACTGAGTCTGTGTTCCTGGGCTTCTATTTTATTTTTGCAGCCTCATTCTTCATCAGTGTGCTAACAGGAATGATACTCTTTTCTTCCTTGGATGGCAAATGTTGGTTAGGAAAGGGCCATTGGAAGACACAGGTTGCCCCGGTGTAATGTCATGTATTTGCTTTCAGTTTTTGAGCTCTTTCATAGATGAGAAAATTAAATCAAGGGGAAGATAGGACTCTAGCAGAAAAGCACCCATCAGTAAAGAATAAGCAAAAGGCTGAATCAAAGCCTGACTTTGCCATTTGTATACCTCCCATAGTGAAGTAAGAACATTTTCTTACTTTTCTCTGCTGTTTCTAGACATTGTATTTTACACATTGATGGGAACTTGTTATGTACATGGTGTTATTATGCTCATTGCTTCCTGATCACGTCAATTACATTCCTGACAGGTCTTTCTCACTGCAGGAAGTCCAATGCATAGTGAGTGCTCATTAGGAAGTTTGACTACAGCCACGCTGTGGCAACTTGATTATATATTTTCCCCTTTGCCTTTCCTAGTCTTATCAACGTACTTTTCATCTCTCTCCCGACCATCACTACATTGTCTTTGTCATTTTTGCTCTTCATTATGTCTTATTTTAGGCTTATTGAAGTTATATCAAGTAGACATAAATACAATAAAAAGTATATAGTTTTTTTTAACATGCTCCTAAGGATGTTTTCTAAAAAGGACCCTTGATCACAGAGGATTATTAGTTTATGCAATTTATGGTTCAAGTACAAGATACTAAGAAATGTTTACATCAAATATTTGAAGAAAGAATAGTATCATTACATTTTATTTATTGAGGTGTTTGTTTGTTTTTATGCAAATACCCAAATAATTAACCATTGGAATTAAATATGGTTGGTAAATTTAAAATCACTATTCTTGATCATAAATCTTTAATCCCTATTAGTTTATTTTAAAATACTTCATAGACAATAAGTTTTAAACAAAGCCAGTAGGCAAGATGGATTGGTGCATGCCTGTAATCTCAGCATTTAGAAAGTTGAAGCAGAAGTCATTCTGGCCTATGCAGCAAGATTCTGTCTTAACAAACCAAAATAAATTAAAAAATAGATACATAAAAAATAAACTGACCAATGTTCTTTTGTAAGCAGTAGTTTTTACAATTATATTTGAACCATAAGCACCAAGTGCAGTTCACCTAGGGGGCATTTTGGATATCACCCCTGGATAAAAACCAACAGATCTTACCTGTTGTCACTCCATGAACCACTCCCTCCTTAGTCTTAGAACCTAAAAAGCAAAGAAATTGTATGTATAAATCTTAAGCTGTCCTTGGATTTCCAGCAGCCAATTAAAGTCTCCATATTCAGATGTTAAGATGCAAAGATAACCACAGAAGACGAACACCACCAAACACACACAAAAACCGCTAGAGTTGGCAATCCAGCCACCACCACAGAGGAAAGCTAGCAGAGGCCTCTCTGAATTGAGTTCAGGAGGGAAAACAGGACAGGGTACCTGTTGGGCAATGAGTTGAGTGAGTCAGTGGTAATAAGGTACTGGGCTGTACCAGAGGGTGCTCATAGGCAGAAACTGGGCACTGTGTAGGGTAAAAAGCTACAAGAGAGTTTAGCAGTTCATGTCATTAGAGATCTGACAAATATTTGAGGCCACAGATATGTATACTCTGAGCACACAATGTAACCATGTATGGAAACATCACAAGGGACCTTACTGATAGGTCAAGGTTTTGTGCCTTTATGTATCAGTTAAAGGTGAACTTAATTTAAACCAAAAAGAAAGAAAAAGAAGATTCTCACAAAACATAATGATTTTTTTT
>CAJQZJ010000594.1:2064633-2129942 GCA_907164525.1 Lophiomys imhausi
TCTAAATAGCTGAGCACAAAGGGACTGAACATCAAATGATTCTATTAACATTTTTAACCATTTTTCCATTCTTATCTGGGCCCCAAACAGGTTTACTACGTCCCAAATCAGCAGGAAGTCATTTTAAGAGAACAACGTCCCATCCCCAGAAGGTGGGGAGGGTGTTCTTCCCCTTTGGTTATTTGATAGATAATAGAAAATTTTGTTATTTAGGGGAAAAGACTACAAGCTGTTAAATGGTCTTGTTAAATGGGTTTTGGAGGTTAGACCCAGGGACTTCTCTCTTTTGCTTTTCTGTATCCTCCTTTCTCTCCTATATAGGAGTGAACAGACTTGAGAAAAATGGGACATAGACATAGTATAGGAAAGAACAAGAAAAAAGGACAGATTATTGAATATAGCTTTATACCTTTGTATACTGATACAAAATTAATATTATATTTGGATAAATTGGTATTGATCATTGTATATTAATGCAAATTTAAGATTGTATAGGGCTACATCGGTATTGATCTTTGTATATTGATACAAAATTAAGATTATATTTGGCCACAATGGTATTGACCCTAGTATATTAATGTAAAATTAAGATTGTATTGGGCTACATCGGTACTGATCTTTGTATATTGATACAAAATTAAGATTATATTTGGCCACATTGGTATTGATCTTTGTATATTGATACAAAATTAAGGGTAACGCTTCTTAAAGGTATTGTTTGTAGTAATACTTAAAAATGAAATGTCAAGTTTTGACCTCTCGCTACCAACCGACATAAACTGTTTAGGATAATTAAGAAACGGAAACTAATAGTCATGAAAACGTGTCATTTTGTTAGTTAACATAATGATTTTTTATCTAATCCTTGCTTGATACTTCATGTATCAATTTACAGAGAGAGGGGAAAGCTGAGATAACATGGGTCTTAGTAAGATTCTGTGTGCAGATCTGAGCATGCTGTAAAAGCACAGTGAAACAGAGACTGGGAGACTCACAATGAATAAGAGGAAGAAAAGAAGGTGTCAATGTCTGTCCGAACTCAGGTAGGGGTTCACCTCACCGAATTTCTGAAGTAGCCAACCAAAGCCCATTTCATGCATAAGAAAATTAAAAGTCATAGTTAAGGCAGACAGTGGTGGTGCATGCCTTTAATCTCAGCACTTGGGAGGCAGAGTCAAGGAGATCTCTGAGTTCATGGTCAGCTTGGTCTACAGGGTGAGTTCCAGGACAGCCAGGACTACACAGAGAAACCCTAAACAAAAACAAAACAAAAAAATCGTAATTAAGTGGTTTTCCTAATATTAAGTAACAACATATTATGGGCACTTTCAAACTAGGCCTGTATATAAAATAAGAATTTCAACTATAACTTGGCCACTACTAAACAAATAAGCAAATAATTATTGCACATACTATGAAAAGCAATTTTTTGAACCATTTTAATCATAATCTCCCTAATGATGAATTTTTCAGCATGGCTCTGAATTTAATTAAACTGAATTTAATGTTTTTGGAGACCTGAGGTTCATTTCAAAACCTCTGTTTGTGATACACACCAGAGTGTCTTCCTGCACTCCTCCATTTGTGGGAACCTACATGATTTCATAATGTACTACGGTTGAGTCGTCAAATATGCAAGGGTATGCAGTTTATTATTTTTGTGTGCTGATTCTGGTGTTTACACAGAAGTGACATGACTGGAAATTCTATTTATATTTTTTTTGAGAATTCTCCATGCACGGAATTTCATAACTGAGTTTCCTTGAGTAATAAAGGAAAAAAATGGAATGATGATATGTGAAAGAAAATGGATGGATCAACACACTAAGTGAAATGAGCCAGTTTACAAAGATAAATATGGCATCATTTGTTTCTCCCATAGGTGAAATATGGAGTGATTAAAACAGCACGCAAAAGTAACAGGGCATTACTAAAGATGTGGAGAGTAAGGGCAAGGGAAAGAAAGAGCAATGAGGGCATTATAAATGCATTACCAAACATCACGTTGTACATACATTAAAATATTTTTATGAAACATTTTACCATGAACAATAAGTATGTGTAATGAAGGTAAAACAGCAGTAATAACAAGGAAATATGAAAGTATTATCTTTACAAACAATATAAATCTGAGTAATAGAAGGATGGATATAATCTATATATTAAATGCATGTATGGAAGAATCAAAATGAAACACATCACTTTGTACAATAAATGTTCACAATTTATATATATATATACACAATATGCATACATATAAATAATACAAATTTTAAGTGAAAGGTATCCTATAGGGATGAAGACATAGTTATTAGTACAGCAACGTTGTCAAATATGCAAGGACCCGGATGTGATCCCCAATATTACCAAGAAAACAGAAAAGAAAGGAATGAAGAGAGGGAGCAAGGAACATTAGCTAAAATAATCCTATCTAGACACAAAAGACTGTAAATGATAAAAGGAAATGACACACAAACTGAAAATGATTTAGGTCTATGTATGGGAAGAAAGCTACCATTCTGTACTTTTAAAATCCACTATTAAAAAACAAAAAAAGAAAACTCTTCCTAAGTGTACTGGAAATAAGTAGAAAAAATAGAAGAAAACAATATAATATACATAGCTTACCAGGGCCAAGTGCTCAGTAAATATAAAATACAAATATCAACATTAATAATAAACTTCATGATTCCCTGTACATAATTCATTCGCGAATCACATTTGTGATCAAATAAATGCAACAAATGGAAAAAAGTTTATTTCAGCTTGCAGTTTGGAATTGCATCATCTAGGGAATCCAAAGCAAGAGCTCAACCATGGCAGGAACCTGGAGGCAGGAGCTGATGCAGAGGTCATGGGATCTCCTCCATCAGTTAGCAATCAGCAAAACAGCCTCAGTAACATTCCCACAGGTCAATATGATGGAGGCAGTTCTTCAAGTAATATCTCCTCTTCTCAGGTATCTGTACTTCATGTCCAGTAGAGAAACACTAATGAGCATATGAGGTAATTTCTAATTCCAAAATTGTTTAAAATTGAGATGTGCATGTCTATAACCTGAATAATATGATCAATAAGATGGATAATCTAAGTACATGCACAGAAGTGGGTTGGAGCATTTGGTAAATACTTTTGAACATATATAACCACAGCCTTAACTGACATTTTTGTACATCATATTTAAAATTATATTTTGGAAAGGAGTCAACTCAACTCTCTACTTAAAAATAAGCAAGCATATGTAGGAATTTTCATTTTGAAAATAAAGACCCTCCCACACAGAGCCCAGGCTCAAATCTTCATGAAAGACCCAAATCTGTATCATTATCTTAGCAAAAGGACCAAATGAAATAGTTCAAGCAAAACCCTAGCACTGCTCAATGCATGATACGCACATGGTGAAAGCTCTAGTTCTTACACACACACACACACACACACACATGCACACACATATACACACACATACACACACACACACACACACAATGGTTATGAAGAAAAAGGGTGAAGCAGAAAGCAGAAGAAAGACCACCAAACTAGAAGCACCACTACCATCTAGGACTACAGTACACACCACATCTGTTACCTTTACTTGCTAACATGAATGGACACACTCTATTGTTTCACATGCGTGCTGTCTCTGTGTATTTCATAGGCACTGCTCATTTTGCAAAGCACTACATATCTATAAGAAGGACAAGCTGAGCTGTGCAGTGTACATGACCTAATAATGAATGGGGAAACTGTATAAGCTGGGAAAGGCTCAGTGCTATCATTCAAATTATTAAACATTCAGAGTAATTTATAAGTGTGTTGGGAAATGATAAAATATTAAAGCTAATATTTATCTTATGTTTTGTAGATTAAATGTTTAGCTTTGCAAAGGCAAAGTATTAAGTAGTTTCAACAGTACCTTCTCATTGCATATGCTTTATGGGAGAGGTATCTTTTTCATGTCCTACAAAACTGTGCAGGTTAACGTCCACAGTGGTGGAGGGGGAGCAGGGCAGGAGGATCAACTGAGAGTTTGCATCCTGATCCAAAAGCAGGAGACCAAGAGCACACTGAGAATGATGGGTGGCTTTTGAAGCTTCAAAGTTTGCCCCTGTGACGCACTTCCTCTAACAAGGCTACACCTCACCATCCTTCCAAATCAGTTTCACTAGCTAGGACCAAGCTCATGAGCCCCTGGGTGGCATACTCATTCAAACCACCACAACTCTACATGTCATGATCTGTCCCTGATAGTTCCTCTGGGATGGGGTTAAAATAGCATTCCTTCCTCTGAGGCAATGGCTTATGGTATATCACACCCTCAGTGTATGCTTATACATTACCACCAGACTTTTAACTGCATATATATTATCTTGGACTACAGTAGAGCCAAAAGCTGTTATCTCTTCTTTGTGTCAAGTTGACAAACTCTAACCAATATATAAGGTAATTGGTAATTCCAAAATTATTTAAAATTCAGCTGAATAGTTTCTACAATCTGAACTGTTTCTTCTATAAAGTAATTACTCCCAGCATGTTTTTCACTTTATTGCTTGATGTTCCTTTACCTCAGCTGGTCAGTTTTCTCTTTCTGGGATGCATTTCTGTAGAATGTCACATGGATTCATCACCAGGGGACAAGAGACAACACACCCACAGGTGTTGCTATTCGTGAGAATTGTATAACAGATGGAAAGTGGCAACTCACTGACAATTTCTGAAAGAAGTGATTTAATTTAGTCACCAATTATAATGGGCTTGGCTTATTTTTGTGGTGATTTTCAGGCTGAAGAGATAGCAGTAAAGTTTGCACCTTACATAATTACTCTTAATTTATGCACTGCAGTAACATGTTTACATTGTGTTGTTTGGTAGCGCTGCTATTGAAATCACAACTGGAATTTCAATAGATATCACAAGTAGTAGAACAGCTTACCTAAGAGAATCCCTCTCTTCTGTATCCTTCATCTTCATGACCTACAACCTTTAAGACCATGACTAAACGGAAAGAAATGCTAACTGGCTGGTCTCTGTCTTCTCTGCCTCCACAGTACCTGAGAATTTGACACTTGGTGTCAAACTCATGGAATGCTGGTTTAATGGAAGACTAATGACAGTCTTGATACACCAGCTGTATCTCAAACCAATACCTGTTCTTTATTATCATAATTATCAGTTAAGCTATGAATGGTAATTGAACTTCAGCTTACAGCAGAACTCTAAGTGATAATATATAGCTAGGAAGTAGGTGTGTAGTGGCAAATAAGAAGCAAGATATGGAAGCTGGGGACAACTTAGATGACAGCGTCTCTGAGCCAAGGTGCCCTGCCCCCACCCTGTCTTGTTTTTTAGAATATCACAAGAGTGAAGACTGGGGAGGCCTGTGAGAACCCAGCTACATCATGTCCTTACATAAGGACATGTAATAAATCTCAAAAGTGAGAGTTAAGTGTTAGATGTATGGCCACTGCTGCTCACCAAACAATGAAATTGAATCTGAAGGTATTTTTCTCCAACTTAATACTAAAAACACTAACATTATGTGAAGTAAATTTTTTGGCATTAACCCCAATGTATAATTATATATAATGCCATTGAGGTTGTTGTTGAAATTTTGTGCAAATATCACAAAGAAACAGCACACTGATTACTATGACAGTTCTTCAATTACTTAAAAGGCAGTTATCTTAAGCATTTGTTATAAAACAATAAGATGATGCTTTTGACAAGTCTTTTCAGTTTGAAGTGAAATTTAAACTTTTTTTCTTTGACTACTTCTAAGCTCTAACTTTTAATCTTTTGTTTTTCTGGTACAGGGACCAAACCCAGTGCTGCACACATGTGGACAAGCTTTGCGCAACTAAGCTGAAGTTGCATCCCAGAATACTTCTAATCCTTCAAGTTAATTCTTGATAACAGTTTCATATATTAGATGAAAAGTAAGAAGAAATAGTGTTGGTAAAATAACTGATGAGTTGAACAGCTTATCTGATAATAATCAAGGTTCCTAAATATGAAATTCAGCTACTACATTTCCACAACAACTCAGCAAAATGATTGCATTTTTATGAACTTATGTTTGTAAAAAAAAAAAAAGGTGTGGGGGGGGAAGGAGACTCAGAGATATTAAGTCACCTCCTGAAGATCCTAAAGGCAGAAGTGATATGGCTTAGATTAAATTTATGTATAACATAAATTTAAATCTCTGTATGACATTAAGTTCATAGTCTACATCCCATTTACTTTTCTATGGCCTCAGAATCAATTCCAGCTTATTGTTTTGATAAATAAAGATTGCAGCATATTAACACTAATTATTGCCTATAGTTGCTTTCACACTTCAACAGTAGAGTTGGTTATCTAAGACTGATTTTCTAAGATGTGTTTGAACATTAGCAGAAGTTGACAAAAATCTGATCTATGATTCTTATCTTCACATGTTACTTTTCATCCTAAATTCTATATATGTGTTCAGTTTTTAATTAGACTCCAGAACATAATCAGCAATTGACTAATTATACATATGTTAAATATAATAACAAGCACTGATAATTTTAGTAATGTTAGACATATTTAAAATTACACTTTTTATATAATTGCCTCACAGTGAACAGCAATATTAATCTTTGAAAAATATAATCATTTTACCCAAACTCACAATTAACAATAAAAAACAAATAAGTGTTCTACTTGATAAAATCTGCTAATTATCCTGAGAGAGCAATGAACTAAATTAATATTCAATAACTTATAGATTTGCTTTAAATTAGTAGTCTAAAAAGAAGAAAGATATATTTATTAAGCAACTGAAGTTTAAAAAAAAATCTAGTCACAAAGTCACAAGCCTGCAATTGCAGAATGTGGAAGAATTGAGCCACTGCCCCAAAATCTACAAATAACTGATTTTATATTCTGAATTCTATCAAAAACATACTTTACAGTACACACACACACACACACACACACACACACACACACACACACACATACACAAACCTCTAATAATTAACTCACTGACACCGTTCTCTTACAATATGCATTTCACTTCAACTCTTTCTAAAAGGATGTTTTGAAGTAGAAGAAGAGATAAATACAGCAATAATTTATGAAGAATGAGCAAAGATGATCTTCTAGAAACTTCTATGAAAGGAAGCATTCATGAAAATATTTGCAAGTGTAAATTTCCCCATTGATCTGTTGGAGACTCAGCATGGCTTCCCTCTCTTGATCCTTCTGTGTGTAGATCTATGTTACCTCTGCCACCTGATCTGTCCTTTCTCCATGTTTATGACAGACCTTCTACCAAGGGGGATGCCCTCCTAAGAAGGTGGAAACTCTCAGAGAAGCAAAGAGAGCCGGGTGAGTCATGCATGTGTGCTCCCATGAGCACCTGTGTCTGTTCCTTCCATCAAAGTATTGGAAGTGATTTCTAGAGTTACACTCAATGTAACACAGGGAAAGACACAGCAAAGGGAGGTTGATCTCTATTTCAAGGTATACAAAACAGGCACTAAGTAATTACCTCTTATTGTTCCTTTTATGTATGATCTCTGACAGGCAAACTACACAAACACTTCTGAGGTTCCTTGAGCTTTTGGACCACAATGACCAAGTGATTTCCAAAGGGAGATCCACTGGAAAAAAAACTTGCTTTCTTGCTATTAGGGGCCAAAGTATGTGAATTTTCACAGACAGTTAAATAAAAGTATGCAAAAGTCTTGTTTTAAAAATTATAATTCATTAAAACTAGCAAGTATTGACTAGAGTGATGATGAAGGAAGTCAAAGTCCCATGAGTATTTGGGCTCATTTTATTTTGTTTTGTTTTGTTATGGAGTCTCACATAGCCCAGACTAGCCTCGAATTTACTCTGTAACTGAAGATGACCTTCACCTCCTGATTCTTGGGCCTCCATTTCCCAAATGCTGGGATTATAGGCATGTGCCACCATACTTGCTGACTTAAATGGGTTTGATTCATGAAGCATACTCTTGGCTATTTTTCATGGGTTGCCAATTTAAAAAATTTGATGTAATCACACCCAGAAACATTGAAAAAAACTAAGTAAATACCAATAGTAAATATTCTGAAAAAAGAAAGCATTGTCCCTATTTGTTTCTGAGAGTTAATAGGCAGGTTCACACTTTCTCACCCACACACCTGCCACTCTTCTGAGAGGCAGTGACAAACATGCAACAGACATCACACACCGGCCATCTCATCTTATCAGTCACAATGTCACTACCTACCTACATAGAGGACTCCCTCTTTTGTCTTCCCTGCTGCTTCTGCCACACCCTGCTTGGTTTTCTCAGCAGCAGCCACAACTCCCTCCTTGGCCTTTGAAAGTCCTTTCATGAACACATCCATGGCTAAAGGTGTATTTTGCTCCACACTATAGAATACAGAATACATTTGGAATCAGAAAATTGAGGTAAAAGAAAAAAGATTACAACAGCTAGTGTGGGGGAAAAATTGAGAAAGAAATCACTGAAAAATCAATAAGGGTTCCCCTCCCCCATTCTCAACCCCCCCCCCACCCGTGTGAGTGTTCACCCAGTTTTTTTGTTGTTGTTTTGGTTTGGTTGGGGGTTTTGGCTTTGTTGTTGTTGTTGCTGTAGTTTTTTGAAAACTAGGCATGGTGTTGCTTGTTTTTAATTAGTTCACTAAAAACTATTAAAAACTCATGCCATTTAAGGATGCGATGGATCCATATGAACCACCTGACTGTTTTTCTGGCATTTCAGAAGTGGCTTTACAAGGGAAGATGCAAGTCTTCTACCCCATCAAGTTCCCAGGGCCCAAAGGCAACATTCTAAGTAAAATGCCTATCTAGAAAACGAAGTTAGGGGAAAGAAAAAAAAAAAGCAAAACAAAACAAAGCAACAACAACAACAAAAACCCAGAGTTGGTGTCCTGGGCAAGAGGAATAAGGACCCAGAGGGGGTTCATTTCCCTTTTGAGAAGGGAGGCAGGGGAACTGCTCACACCAAATCACATCATCTGCAGCCCAGCCTTTCTAATCTAGCAAGACCTTCCATCCACCTCTAGCTCTCTGTCTGCTATCTGCCCAGAGCAGGCAGCTCTGTTAGTACACTTGGGCAGTCTCACTTCAGAGCCACCTATCCTAGGAGTACAGTCCTTAGCTGGAATCCTCTAGAAGACCCTGTATCCTTGCTAATTAACCCCTTGTCACCTGTTGCCTAATATCCTCTGCACGTCTATTAATCATTGGCCAAATGCACCCTCCTTACTCTACAGAGAGAAGCTAGTATGCGCCTAGGTTGAGAGATGAAAGTTGGATGTTCACTTTCCACCCAACGCCCAGCATCCTGCTTCCCACACCCAGCACCCAGCCAGAAACACCCTGGCGTTTCCGCTGAAAAAAAAAGCAGATGCCACAGGCAGCCTAGCCTATCCCTCGGGTTTTAGGAGGATGGAAGTGCACGTCTCCAACGGAAGGAAATAGCCGGAAAGCAGAGTGATGTACTTTCTAGGCAGTGGCCCTGTCCCCCACCTCCAAGGTAGCCACAGTTGGTCTCCTCCAGGCACGTCCTGGCTCCTCATAGCCAGGTGTCTCTCTGGGATCCCAGAAGCTGCTGCGCTCTATGGGTACTTACCGGCGCCTTCGATTTTGGCAGAAATCGGATTCTTCCTCTTTCCCCCAGATCTAAATTCAATGGGAGAGGGAAGGAAGGCTCTGGGCACCGGGTCAGGCACAGCAGCACCTGCTGGTCTCCTGCCCTCTGCTGCAAGGCGCTCAGGCTAGCCGGCTCCTCCACGTCGCCCCCGCAGCTGATTTGTCAGCGCCTTTCCCCGCCCCTCGTTTGCCTCGTGCCTTCCCCGCTTTACTGGGGCGGAGACTGGATGGAGATGCGTGAAGGCTGCGGGTACCAGTGGCATGCGCCCCGGGAGGAGAGAAGAGAGGACGACTTGAGCTTCACCTGGAGTTCAGGGTCCCTTCCCCCCACTCTATCGAGGCTGAACTTGAGCTGACATTTCCCCTGCGCCATCCCCCTCCTTCCCTGCCTCCTCCAGTTTTTCTTGGCGATCCCTCCTTGGGGAAGAGCTGGGACACAGGCACCAAGAGCGGACCGCTAGAGACTGTGTGTGTACGGAGCCAGGCCCTGGGGAGGGAGCACGCACCCTTTTAGGTTGTTTTTGTTCACACAGCCTGAGATTTCCATTTGCTTTAACCCCGAAGGAGTCTAAAAAGGGTTCCGGGTGTGAAGAGGAGCTGACTAAGGAAGAGTTACAGGTCGAGTAGGCAGGGGGATGCTCAGCAAATCCTGTTTCCCACTCCACTATCACCATTTTCTTTTCCACCAATCAGAGGATGCCAGGCGCTGATTTTTTTCCCATCTGTGGAACAAGGAATAAATATCCCCCAACCGTCGAAAACCAGCTGCCTCGAGGGTATTTTGCTCTTGAAATGTGGCTTATTGTAGAGAACCACTTTACAGGATTGGAAGATAACGTCTGTGGGATAGATACACCCTCCAGGACCATCACAGGCCAGGCAGTTCCTTCCTCCGCCCCCAATGAAGGCACGTTTTGCACACTTCTTACCTTTCTGACTTCTGGCTGCGTGGAACTCTGGCTGACAGACTTTTCTTCCAACCCCAGCACACACGCAGATGCACAGGCTTCGAGACAATTTTGTTGCTTAACACATCTCCACTTCTTTCTGAGCTAAGCAGAATGAATACATTGTTCCTACAGCTGAGTAGATTTGAGAGCCAAGCTCCTCCTTCAGAGGAAAGTGCTTTCCTTTCTTATATTCTGAACTCCTGTTGGACACTGGAAGCAAAATCAAGCTTTTACTGTATTTTAAAAATGTGGTAAGAGGGAAAATGCTTTCTCTGATCTTTGCACTCATTTGGTATCTGAATTTTGAAGAATAAATAAATAATAAAGTTGAAGTCTAAAAAAACCATTTTGAAACAAGAACAAACAACTGGTTTTGCATGTTATTTAGAAAGGATTTAGGTAGAACCGTAAATGCTGAGTAGAAGTAATGTGACTGAAATTCATTGCTTAACCACCGCCTTACATTCTTGGTGTTCCTTTTAAAAATCAACCTTCCCACACAGTAGTAAGACACATCGTATTTACTTGAAATTAGAGAAAGAAGGTGGTGTTCCTGGAGTAGATAGAATCAAATTCTGCATCCTGGCATCCCAATCAGGTAGGCTAGGACACCTGCCCTCAGTAGGCCAGATAAAGAAACATAAATAAAGCAATATGGGAAAAGAGAGTTATTCAATGTGGTCACACTGAGAAGAGGAACAGAGAGATCCAGTGTCCTCAAGTTCATCTTTGGGGGACCTGATATTAGGTTAGGTTTAAATATAGGGCTGGAGGTATGTATAACTTATTATAGTTCTGGTCAAATTGTGGTTCCAGCATCATCATTGGCCATGCTCCAGTCTCTTCTGGAAGCAAGATTGTTTGACAAATTATCTGAACTATGAAATTTCTTCCTAGGAGACATGATCTCCCTATGGCTGGCATGGAACTTCAGCCTTTTCCTTCCCCCAGCAAATTCCCCAGGGACTTTCAGTTTCTTGGAGTCTATTTTCCAGTCATCTGAAGCCATATGAAAGGACCCAAACTTCTCTTTAGGGATAACTTCTTGCCAGGCCTGTTTGGTTGAACCTGGGAGTTGGTCTCTGGTTCTCAGAGCCTGACCAAGTTGTCTCACATACCCTGTTTTCTCTTTTGTAAAAAGGAAAGTTAATCGTGATGATGCCTCTCCTCTGAAACCTTATTATGTAAAATATTTAAAGGCATATACGGTTGTGAGGATAGGACTCCCACATGAATATCACCAGCTTCCACAGTTTTTCAAAGCACGATTTTTGTCATCAGTGTGGCTACTCTGTCACTATCACTGCCTCTCATTATTTAAATTTAAGATTTACAGATTCTTCCATCTGTGAACATTCCAGCATGCACTCATATATATGAGAATGACTGAAATACCCACAATGGCATCAGGTAACATCTTACATTGAAATGTAATTTATAGAGTGAACTGCTCAAATTTTAAGTGTCTCCAAGTTTTGAAAAAAAAAATCCGTGTGATAGAGCATAGCTCACACCATTCTGGAGAGAGACTATTTCATCATCTGGAAGACTCCTTGTACCCTCCCTATGAAGGAAGTGTGTAAAATCAAGCAGCACTGTCCGGATTGTGGTTTCTTCCGTAAGCATTGTCTGGTCCCCAGTATCTCCAGCCACATGGTCGGGCCAGTTGGCTGACCTGGGTAAAAACATCTCAAGATACAAAAGATAAAAGGAAAATTTTCATCATTTTGAACTAGGCTTACAATTCTCTCTTAGTATATGCATATTCATGATGTATATAGCCTTTAGTTTATGTCAGTCAACATGAGGTGATAATTCACCCATCTTGTTGTGTGAATTATTTCTTTTCTTTTTTTATTACCGCCAATCATGCATTTTTTCAGTTTCCCATAAAATTCAGTTAGTCAAATAGACTACTTAATATGTTCTCTGATATGACATATTTATAAGTTCACAGGGATCTCCTTTTAATCCCTGGGCTTTCAGTTAAAAGAGAAATAAAATGACAGATACTTTAGGCCTCAACAGCCAACCCAAGGGAATCACTGAGATGGCTGTCCTCCCTACAGCTCAGCATAACTCCACATCTGTGTGCAGTGTTTTATGTCTGGCAAAGGGCTGGTGCGCTGTGCCATTTAATCATCACAAGGGGATAAATTTAGTTTTGTGTCACTTTTCTAGACAGGGAAACTAGAGCCCCAAGAGAGCATTAGACTCAGACCACATCACTCTTAAGAGTCAGATATGAGATAATCTACCAGGCTTTTCCAGAAGGCACAATCCTCTATCATTGTAAACCACTCTCTCAGATCTCCCAGATAAAGGATGGAAAGGAAAGAGGGAGGACCCAGCTGTGTTACAATAGCCTTCAGATGAGAATATGACCACAGGAAATCAGGAACGTAGGTTCTCCTGAAGACACAACTCGGTATCTTTGGACTATCTGTATCAGTGTTCTTTGGTTTGGAGAGATTATTTCTCTCCATTCACACAGTTCGGCGCGCGCGCACACACCCACTCACACACACATGACAAAAGACTAAAATAAATTTGCAAAATAATAATGTTCCCTGTTTTCAAATATTATTATAGTTCTGTTTTATTTTGTCCACACTTGAAAGTACCATAAGCACAGCAGGCAGTTGTTTTAACTGAGCTGATATTGGTTAAAATCCTCCTGTGGGTTCCTGTCTGCATTTATAATGGAGCTGAAGCCGTCTAAAAGAAAGAAAAGAACTAGAAGCTACAGTTGTTTTCTTCTTTCTGTTCCACATCCCCACAGGTAGCAAAGCCTTTCTCTAAAATTTACCTTAAAACTTAAAGTCAATAAATGGCCTGTTGTGTAAGAAAAAGTAGCTTAATTGGACATGTGTGTGATGTGCACACTTGCTACCAAGTGCTCAGTCAGACATGTCAGCTGCTCTTAATGAATGAAATCTAATATTTTACCACACTAGCAGCATTGACTTAACCAGGCTTAATAAGGTAATTAGGCAGCAGATTAGCATTCTATGCAAATATATACTTAACCTGGACTCTCTATTATTTCCCTGTGAAATAAGTGAATTTTGAGGCTTTCCCTGTGGTAAGTATGCACCATTACAAAGAAAGCAGAGTGAAATGCCATGGCAAGAAGGAAGCTGATCAGCTGATAGTGAGAAAATGATTAAAAGGATAGAAATCATTGTTTTAATGTGCTTAAGTGATACAGAAATAATATGAATATCTTTGAGCTGTCTGCTTCTTAGTATCTGTCTGTCCTTTTCCCCTTCCTCTGTAATTACATGAGACATGTGTTGCTGAGATCTGCATGTTTGTATCTTACAGTCTTATATGGAAGGTTGTAGAAGAGAAGCACAATACATGGCTTTAGGATGGCATCATGTTTCATTTTTAAAGAGTTAGAAACATGAGACAGAAAAATAATTTACTCCAAATTAGAAATAAAAAGTGAATCAATGAAGAGGGAATTTAGTATCTGAAGAAAACCTTTAATTTGACATTGTGCAATTTATATTATTTCTATTATTCCATGGGAAGCAAAAGGTAATGAACAACAATGAAAAACAAATGTAAATTTTGACCACAGGAAAATAGCTTGGCATATATGAATAATTCAGTTGGATATCTTCCTAAGCATCACAGCCATTTTTTTAGTCCTATGAACATGAAGATACACACGATTTCAAGATGAAAGACTATAAAACCAAACGGAAAATGTATTTAATAGTTTGTAATATAAGAAATTCATTTACTTCATAATTAGAAAAAGATCACATTGATGAACCCAAGAAAAACACTCAACTCTAGTAATCAGGATGGAATTCTGACAGTGGGTGCCAAAGTACCACTCAGATGATAGACTGACCCACGTACTGCTACTACCAACAATGAGTTAGAGCTAGCACCTCACCTCTGTATTCTCATCTGAAAAAAGGACGGATATTTTATTGTCTTGTGTGAGGTCAGCAATAAGTAAGAGTGCTGTTATGATTCAACTGAGTTCAATCTTAAAATGATTACACATTTTTGAATGTTTAATTTAGTGTATATGTCTATGTAGCACTATATACACATGAGCACAGTGCCAAGGAGCCTAGAGGTATGAGATCTCCTGGAGGTGGAAATATATGCTGTTTGAGTTTCCTGATATAGGTGTTGGGAACTGAACTCAGTATTTTCAAGAGCAGTTTGATCTCTTAATCATTAAACCATCTCTCTAGTAAAATGAGTAGAAATTTTTATGTGGACTGCTGTTTGGGGTGAGCTAGAAAGCACCTCTTTTTATTGTGGTAGCATTGACCCTTTATTTGCAGCCCTGTGTCATCTCTGATTTCATTCATAACATACCTGAGATGTCTGTTACTGCCATCAATAGTTTTGTCTTAATATAGTATGTAGAATATTTCCAAGTGGGCTAGAGGCCATTCCTGTGATATTTTGGTATGGTATCTGGCCACCTTCTTCTCATGTCCTGAGCACTTGTTTGAGGCTCAATTGAAAAGTATTGGACTAATTTCTTTGGTGGAGGAAATTTTAAGACAGCATAATGTTGAATCTGTAGAATGGTTTTACTGAAAACTCTTATGCAGGTCTGCAATGAAAAAAAAAAAGCAAGTGGGGAAAAAGAAATACAAAATGTACAGGCTTCTACAGAGAAGAGTACAGCAATTGTCTGACCAGTGCCAAATGGTAAGCTATGAAAACATACATTCATATAACATTGTTCAGATTGAGTAGGTTATACTGAGGAATACTTACGTTTATACATATATGTATAAAATAACAATTAATTGACAATGGGGGCCATTAAATTTGAAAGAACTGAAAGGGATATATTGAAGGATTGGAAGGAAGAAAGGGAAAAGAGAAATGTAATTTTATTAAGATCACATAAAAAAAAAAACCCACACAAGCTGGGGAACACCAGGCATGAAGGAGGCATCCTCTTTTCAGTTGCTGGTCGGGGTTATCCAAGAGACTTATAAGACATTATGTGCTATTGCTATTGCCTTTGTTGGCCCTCCAGAAGAAGAAGGTAAATCCTTATTGCTGAAGACACTATTTACTTCAGACACTGAGGTCCTGAGCTGGAACTGACTCGAAAGCCTCCTCCCTGAGGGCTAGCTTTCATGGTACCTGGAGATGCCATGTAAGCTTCCAAAGGAGGGAAGCAACTCATAGTTCTACCCAGCTGTAATGGCTATGTGTAGGGGTTAGATAAATTAGATTTAGAAAATATATAGGAGTTTCTGATACTGTCTCTTAATTCGGGACCTGAAGAGCATTATCAGAAACTCCTATATATTTTCTAAATCTAATTTATCTAACCCCTACAGCTATGAAACACAACAATGACCAACATGGAATGATAACCCCAAGTGTGTGTAAGTGGCAGGCACATGGCAATTACCCAGGGCTTGTGAAGTCATGGATCTTGGAGAACCAGCATAATCTCTAACTACATTCTAAGAATGTGTCCTTATGAACACAGGTAAGTATAATGCTCACCCTTCCCCATCAAGGAAACTTCTTTTTGCAACAGATAGAGACTATTACAGAAAACCACAACCAATCAAAATTCAGAGTTGTGGAACCACATCTCAACTGATATAACTACAACAATACTTCTTCCCTAAGGCTTGGGGATACTTGTAAAAAAAAAAGGGGGGGGGAGGGAAAGACTATAAGAGCCAGAGGAGAAGGGAGTTTACTCTAAAGTTGTGTCTTTCAGAAATGTCATAAACTGTATCCAAAAGTCTCATCAACAAGTCTTCCTGAACAAGGAAGATGCCAACATACATGCTAACGTGAATGACCACTAAAGAGGCCTCAAACACTACACAAAGAATTAAGGACAACTAAATTGAACCCTTTGGTTAAATCATTTCAAGAAAAATGACTCAGATGAAAATAAGTTCTTTGCTTATAATCAGTTGGAAATGAACTTGGGGTAGATTTCTTTAATACTTGGCTCTTGACTGGATCTGACTCCTTGGAGGCATGTTGGTGCTGACACAGAATGACTTTGGTATTTGGGAGAGTATAATTTCCTTTAAGTGTCTGAGATTCTGTACATCCTTATAATCTGGTCCCTTCCCTCCTTCGCAGAGCAGAAGTGATTGTCCCAGAGTTGATTACAAACCTTTGACCACTTGTCTTCATCTGGTTTTGTTTCATTGTCTTGTATTATTTTGTCTTTTTATAGACTTTCTCGTGGATGATCAGCCTTAGAGGTAAAATAATGCTCACAAATCTTATAATTAATAAAGCATGGTAGGAATTTTTAAGAGTTAAAGGCTCATGGATTCTTCTCCCATTGTTTCAGAGAGTTTCTTACTTTAGCCACTGTGTGGCAGGGGCATCCTGAATAAAACCCTGAAAGGGCAGGAGGGCTTGACAGGCCATTTTGTGAAGCTATGAAAATGAAGCCTGTGTTGCAATGGAGATCCCAAGATTTTGGAGAGTACAGAGGTATGCATCATCTGACAAGGAGATCTGCAGACAGTGAGTTGTATCAACACAAGTGAAAGATGCAGGTTGCAAGCAGCAAAACAGGGATGTAGTTATTTAAGCCCATAGCACTAGATATTGACCAAAAGGATTGGCATTTTGCCCTGTTGGATTCCAGTCTTGCAGTTTCTTACCACTGTGGCCCCATTCCTCCCTTTAGGGATGGTAATGTATATTTTGTGCCATTACTATTGGAAGTTTCTCATTTTCTTTCTTATTTTATAATTAGATAAGATATAAGGGGGCTATACTTAAGAGATTGCCTTGAGTTAGAGAAGACACTATGGACTTTGAAGCAGGTGATATGATATGAACTTGCATTGTGTTTTTCAGTATGATGCAGCCATGGACCTATACGGGCCAGAGAGTGGAAAGTGGTGTTTTGAATGAGAATGTAACATACAAGGTTGGCTATTTGAACACTTTTTTCCAAGTTGGTGCTGCTGTTTGGAGAGGTACAGGTGGTGCAGCTTTGCTGGAAGAAGTTATCTTGGGGTTGGACTTTGAGATTATATAGCCTCATCTTACTTCCAGTTTTCTACCTGTCCTTCATGCTGCTATTAAAGATGTGAGCCTCCCTCAGCTTCTTGCTTCTGCCACCACACCTACTGCTTCTTGCTGTGCCTCTCCACTATGATGGCCTGTTATCCCTATGGAACTATAAGTCAAACAAACTCTTACTTCTATATGTTGCTTTGGTTATGGCATCTTATCATAGCAACAGAAAAATAACTAATTCATCAGATTGCAGCAGTGCATAAGGGAGTTATCAACTGAAAAAAAAAGATGTTTCAGCCTTTTATCATGAATGTCATCTTTAATTTATTTTTTGTTTTGATTTATTTATTCTTTATTTCATCAAGTTACATCTCAATCGAAATCCCCTCCTTACTCCCCCCCATCCCACCTCCCACCTTCTTCCCCTTCAACCCCCATCCACTTCCTTTTTTTTAAATTTAAGGTATATCATTCCCCCTCCCCAACAGCTCTCTCTTTCATTCCAACAAATGGCTCTTTCTCTTATAACAACAAATACAATACAAAACAACAGAAATAATTAGGCCACAATTATGAGAATTATAAAGCTTAGCATACATTCCCAATGTCCAGTCCATATGTATTTGGCAACAGACTTTAACATTCTACTATCAATCAACTCAGTGAGTTTAAAGTTCTATATCGAACTCAGCTTCCATCCTAACCTGCATCACAATTTTAAAAACATCTTCTTAGATCCAGAACACCCTCTTAATTCCTAAACAACTCAAAATTTAACTATGAGACTAGCTATCTAGTCTTCAACCACATCAGAGGCCTGAGAGGGATAAATATATCTGATTATACAGGAAGTGCAGGGCCAGCAGCTTCCAAAACTATGAAATTACAAGCCAGTGACTGCCTGGACAGTTCCCAAATGGGATATAGACATAATATATGAATGATAAAGAAAAAAGGAAAGATTATTGAATATGCTCTTATATCATTGTATAGTGATACAAAATTAAGATTATGTTTGGCTAAATCGGTATTGATCTTTGTATATTGATACAAAATTAAGATTATATTGGGCTACATCAGTATTGATCTTTGTATATTGATGCAAAATTCAGATCAAATCTTTTTAAGGTATTGTACCTAGGTAACGTTTAAAAATGAAATGTGAGGTTTTGGCCTTTTGTTAGCAAATGTCATAAACTGTCTAGGATAATTAAGAAATGCAAACTAATAGTCATTCAAGCATGTCATTTTGTTAGGTACTAGGGAAATCTATCACAGTTATTTTCTATGTTAATCAGAAATCAAGTTGCTAAGAGACAAGCAACACTTGCTTGTCCAAAAATAAGGAGATAGATAAGTAGTCTTCAAAAACCTCAAGAGATCTTCAGAATATGACATTCAAAGATGTTTTCTTAAGATTTTTTTGATATTGAGACATGTCAGCTCCTGACAGCACCCCACATTCTACTCCAAGTAGAAGATGAGCATTGAAGAATCTCTAATTGGAGATGGTTGAATTAGTGACAAGCCTGTCACTTGTCAAGAAAAATCCCTTGCTTCAACTGTAGACAGAATGCTGTCCAAAAAGGACAAAACTTGGAAGCAGGTAAGTCAACAGCCTAGCTCTGCCAAGACAGGGTAGGGAAGCCTTTCATAATTCTTGCTTTAAAATCAATATGTGTCTGTAGAGAGCTGCGAAGTGCCGCGCCCTAAAGATGGCGCTGGTCTCCGCCTTCCACCAGCCCGACGGTGAGCGCTCTCTATGATAATAAGTTCATATTTGGCATAGACCGCTGATCTGGCTTGCTTCCACATACATGGACCTCTAAGATAGCACCACTTGGCTTTACTTGACTGGCTGTTCATTTTAGTATTTAGCCTGTGGGTTGGGTCTGCCCAGACATTCGGAATTCGGAAGACTGTTTTCAAGGGACCTGAATAAACTGCTGGAGAAGAGTTTTGTGAGTTGCGTCATTCCTTGCTGGACAAGGGGGGACGCGACAAAGTGGTGGACCCAGAAAAGACTCAGAACTCCTGCAGTCAGGTGCAACGCGTTGGTAAGTTCCTGGGATAAATCAGGACAATAAAGTTTCATGGAGATAGTGAACACAAAGTAAAGTTTCGCGGAGATTGCGAACAAAAGGTAAAGTTTCACGGGAAGTTGTGAACAATAAGGTCTCCGGGAGGGAGCAATAAGGACCTCGGTAAAGAGGCAATAAAGTCTCCGGGAGGAAGCAATAAGGACCTCGGTAAAGAGGCAATAAGGTCTCCGGAGGGAGCAATAAGGACCTCGGTAAAGAGGCAATAAGGTCTCCGGGAGGGAGCAATAAAGTTCCGTGATTTGGACGAGTAGAAGACACAACTGGCAGAGCAAGGTGAGGAAAGCAGAGAGTGCCTCACAGAAATGGAGCGCTTGGTCAAATCTGGGAAAGATACTTTGGAAGAGGATAGCTCAGAGTCTAAAGAGGAACTTAAAAGGTTAACAAAGAAAATGGAGAAGTCATCTTTGAGGAAGAGTTCTGACTGCACCCGGATAGAGCCCTCAGGTCCGGGGCCGCCTGTGATGGCCCCGCCTTCATATAATGAGACTTCCCCTCTGAGTGATCCTAGTGGGTGGTCATTCTGTCCAAATGTCTGGAGGGAAGTGAGACATGAGCTGTACTATCCTGTCTTTCAGGATGGAGGGGAAAGATCTGAGCAGGTAGACAGTGAAAAGGAAACGAACAAAGGCGAAAGATTTGAGCAGGCGGCAGTCGGTGTGGGAGGAGCCGCTGCTGCAGTCGGTGTGGGAGGAGCTGTTGCCATGGCGCCTGACACGTCAGCGGCAGTCGGTGTGGGAGGAGCTGTTGCCATGGCGCCTGACATGTCAGCGGCAGTCGGAGTGGGTGGAGTCGTTGTTACAGCGCATTCAGCCACGCTGGAGGCAGCTGGTGTAAACAAAGCCGTTGCCATGGCGCCTTCAACTCCTCCCCCATATCCAGAAGCCACTCAGACAGAGCAGCCAGTTCAGTCCCTGAAAGTAGGGAGATCTTTCTGCCCAGGGATGTGGACACAAGTAAGAACAGAATAGAACATTATCCCACTGCACTTGCTGCTTTAGCCTTGAATGGTATCCAACAATGCTTGCAGTCTTTTGGAGTTGCTCCTGCCAGTATAATAGTGCCTTATTCCAGTTATCAAATTAAGATTTTGTGTGGCACTGTAGATGACTGGGCAATATTGCAATGTAGCTTTGAAGGAGTGATTGATAACCATTATCCTAAACATCCATTGCTATCATTTTTTAAGGAGCACCCAGTGATATTCCCTAAGGTTACTTCAGCAGTACCACTTCAAGGGTCACCAAATGTGTTTACTGATGGCTCAAAGACAGGCTGTGGAGCCTATTTGATAGAAAGACAAGAGCCTGTGTTATGTCAATTTCAACCGGGCTCCCCCCAAATAGTAGAGTTAAAAATAGTAATTGAGGTGTTTAAAAGATGTCAATTTGCATTCAATTTTATTTCAGATTCAGTTTATGTGGTCAACGCAGTGAAAGTATTAGAATTAGCAGGTCCTATTAAGAATAGTAGTACTGTATGTGCCTTATTACAAGAGTTACATGTTTTAATCTGGCAGAGAAAAAGGTGTTTTTATATTCAACATATCAGAGCACATACAGGATTACCTGGACCATTAAGTGAGGGTAATAATAAAGTTGATCAATGGACCAGGATGACATGTATTTTTTGGAGCTCATTACTGGACCAAGCCAGACAGTTTCACCAATTATTTCATGTAAATGCAAAAACTCTACAGCAGAAATTCCATTTGTCTAGAGCAGATGCTAGACAAGTAGTTTTGGACTGTCCTCAGTGTGTGATTCATCATCATCCTCCCAGTGTAGGAGTGAACCCTAGAGGGTTGATGCCACTTAAAATCTGGCAAATGGACGTTACCCACATTTCAGAATTTGGAACCTTAAAATATATTCATGTATCTGTGGATACCTGCTCAGGTATCATACATGCTACACCTATGAGTGGAGAAAAGGCTCGCAATGTCATAGGACATTGCTTAGAAGCCTGGGCTGCATGGGAAAAACCACAGCAGCTAAAAATGGACAATGGAACAGCCTATACAGCACAGTCCTTTGTCTCCTTCTGTAATAAGATGGAGGTACAGCTTAATCATGGATTACCATACAATCCTCAAGGACAAGGAATTGTGGAGCGTGCTCATCTCACCTTGAAAAAATGCTTTCAAAAACAAAAAGGGGGAATAGGCCAAGGCCGTACCCCCAAGGAGAGAATGTCTTTAGCCTTATTTACTTTAAATTGTTTCAATTTGGATGCTCAAGGCCGCTCAGCAGCGGACAGACATCAGGATTCCCATGGTTCACCTAAAAGCATGGTGAAGTGGAAGGATATTTTGACAGGCTCTTGGCGGGGGCCTGACCCCGTGCTAACATGGGCGAGAGGGTCTGTTTGTGTTTTTCCTCAGAATCAACAAGATCCAGTGTGGGTGCCTGAACGCCTTGTGAGGAAGATTCGTCATGAAGACCTTCCTAAGGATCCTGGTGATAGTAGCAGTGAGTATGTCAGGAGTGCAGAGCAGTTTGGGTTCAACAAGATTATTTTTCCTTTAGCCCCATGATTGGTAATATAGTGAATAAGTCTTGTACAGGAATGCTTGATATATCTACTAGGGATCCTCAGCAGACTGCCACCAATCCTTTTGATTTGTGGCTTTTGTGTGGAGTAAATGGAAGTTGCATGGACTTGGGACCTGTCATTATGCTTGGAGGAGGAATTTATCAAAGAGGTAATTTTTCCCTAGGGTCCGCTACCAGATTGGATTTCTCTGGCGGTAGTGTCTCTGGTACTTGGAATTCTTTATTTCATTCTTACCGCAACAAGAACTTTTCAGCTTCGCCAGTATGTCTCTGGCCTCCTTTTCTGTGGATTGTAAGTAATGGGAGTGCATCCTTAGGTGAAGAAAAGTTAGTATGCACTCGAGTACATGTTTTTATGCCCTATGCTGGAATGCCACAGCCTTTCCTGTGGCTGTGGTGACTAGAATGCCTCGATATGTACCAGTTCCTGTAGAGGCCCCTAATACCATGATGCTATTCAGGTTTAAAAGAGATTTTGGCATCACTGCAGCTATTGTTGCTGCCATCACTGTTGCTGCTGTGGGAGCTATTGCCTCAGCTATTGCCTTGTCTAGTTCTATACAGACTGCCAACGCCCTGAATAACATCTCAGCCACTGTGGCACAGGCATTGGTTACTCAGACCTCTATGAATTCTCATCTCAAAGGAGGTCTTATGATAGTTAATCAACGCATAGATTTAATACAAGAACAGATTGATTCTCTTTGGCAACTAGCACAATTGGGGTGTGAGTGGAAATTGCAAGGTTTGTGTGTTACTTCCGTGCAATATCAAAATTTTACAAAGGCTGCTAATTTGTCTAGACAATTGTCAAAGTTCCTCTTACAGGATTGGTCGGCTGAATTTGAAAATTTAATGAGAGAGCTGAGAATGACAATCGTCCACATCAACTCCACTCGGGTGGATCTGAGCCTGGCTACTGGCTTGTCTTCCTGGATACAGACGGCTATGGATCATCTTAAGGAGTGGGCAGGCGTAGGTTCTTTGGCGATACTAATGATACTAGCCTCTCTGGTTTGCCTATGGTGCATCTACAAAATGAGAACCACACAAATGTGTAATGCAGCCATGATTATACAAGCCCTTGTCGCCATTGAGGCGGGCCAGTCCCCTCAGGCATGGCTTGCTGCCGTGAAGTAAATCTTCACTGAGCATAGTCCCTGCCCACTGAGGTATTCGTTCCACAGATATCAGGGTCTGGCAAGTCAGTGATGGAGTTGACGGGTAAGTCTCGGCCACCTAAGACAGGGCAGTCCCGAGTGGGGAGGCTGACCCAGAGACGGGTAAGAGTTTGAGCACCGCCCTCCTACAGGCTCAGGCCCACCATGAGATCCCCAGATAGAGGGATTACGAAGCCTTTCCAGGGACTTCTACCAATTTTAGAAAAAATAAAAAAGGAGGAACTGTAGAGAGCTGCGAAGTGCCGCGCCCTAAAGATGGCGCTGGTCTCCGCCTTCCACCAACCCGACGGTGAGCGCTCTCTATGATAATAAGTTCATATTTGGCATAGACTGCTGATCTGGCTTGCTTCCACATACATGGACCTCTAAGATAGCACCACTTGGCTTTACTTGACTGGCTGTTCATTTTAGTATTTAGCCTGTGGGTTGGGTCTGCCCAGACATTCGGAATTCGGAAGACTGTTTTCAAGGGACCTGAATAAACTGCTGGAGAAGAGTTTTGTGAGTTGCGTCATTCCTTGCTGGACAAGGGGGGACGCGACATGTGTCAGAGAAACAGGGTCAAACAGCTGAAGATTGATGCTGTAATATAAATGTCATTTTATTAAAACATTAATATAAATATTAATAATCCTATATATGCATTTAATTAGAGCAGTTGATAGCAGGAGTGTTTGTATATTCTACTTTTGCTTCAGGGAGACAAATGTGTTTGAGAATATGGGAAGTAGTCGGACTTTCAGTTTTCACATCACACCTGCAGAATGCATCTGTTGTCCACAAAGAGTGAGGCTTAGCCAAAGATGAGCAAGACTAAAAACTTCATAGTAGAACAGCAGGGCACATTCTCCTCTCCACTAGGGAAGGTTCAGCAACTCAGAGACTTATCTTCAGGAAATAGTTCTGGATGAAACCACATGTTCTCATCAAAGAAAGAAGCATATTCCTTCATTCCTATCCAGGCAGCATACAAACTTTTCTTATGCTCCTTCTTGCTCATAATAAATAGTGCCATTTACAGAATACATGATAATTCCCTCTTTTATTGTAGTGCATATGACCCATTTCACTGCACCCTCATGATCACAATATTCCTACTTCTCATGATATTTTCATCCTCTTATTTTACCCAAATAGACAAAATGAACTTAACACTTTTGGAATAGAATTTAGTAGCAAAGAAAAATGGTATACCTTTTAAAGTGTTAATTAAAATGGTGACAACTTTCCTATAAAATTCTTTCAAACTCTCCTATCATTGTTGGATGATATTGACCATGTTAAAATTTGCCAAATGTTCAGACTTACTTTTAATGGGCTTTTTAAAGACAAGGTGTTATATATAACTTGTTCTGCCTCAAGAAGTTAGAGACCATATTAGAATTGTCATGCAAGTAAGAACTATGTATTAAACCAGTATAAAGTTAATATAGCTCAGCCTTCCTCCACTGCTTTCACCTTCATCTTTCTCTTTGTCTTTTAAATTTACAATTCATGATGACCTTTTCTATATCTCAGGGGGAGAAAAATTAATTTTTTTAGTAAGATACTATTTTTAAATTATTTTACTTAGGCACCTGTAACTATTGTCGCTAAGACTACAGTGTTAAGTGCTAAGCTGAATCTCATGAACTTATGTGTTGACAATGACCTCAAAAAATAAAATATCTTGGAATAAATCTAACTAGGGAAGTGAAATATTTCTACAATGTAAATGTTAATGCACAGGAGGAAAAAACTGAAGAAGATACCATGAGATGCAAAGACCACCAGTGTTCATCCATTGCTTAGGATTCGTATTGTGAAGCTTGTGCAACCACTATGGATGCCAGTCTGGTGATATCTTAGAAAACTTGGAATAGCTCTGCCTCAGGACCCAGCCATACCACTTCTGGGTACACACCCAAATGACTCCTCACTGAGTCACAAGGAAGTTTCCTCATCTATGTTCATAGCAGCCTTATTTGTGACAGCTAGGAACTGGAAACAACCAAGGTGTCCCTCAACTGAAGAATGGATTAAAAAACTGTGATACATCTATACAATGGAATATTATTCAGCCATCAGAAACAACGAAATCATACAATTTGCAGCCAAATGGATGGAACTAGAAAAGCTCATCCTGAATGAGCTAACCCAGACTCAGAAGGATGCACATGGCATCTATTCACTTATAGCCGGATTTTAGCTATATAGTACAGGACAACTATACTACAACCAACGCACCAAAGGGAAAAGGAACATAGACTTTTTTCCTATCAATGAGACGCTTTGCCCTGGTGGTGCTGCCTTGTAGGCCCCCAGTGTATGAAGAGGCTCTTGGCTCTCATATGACTGCTGAATTGGGATGGGGGACTGATATGTAGGGACACTCCACTCTGGAGGAGTGTGATGGAAGGGACAGGGGGTAGAGGGTGGGAGGGCGGGACTGGGAGGGGTGGAAAGAGGACACTGTGATGGAGATGTAACCTGAAGTAATAATTTTTTTAAAGACAGAAACTGATTATCCTATCAAATGTAATCTATAGATTCAGTGAAATTTCCACCAAACCCTCAAACTAATTCTTCAAAAATTTTGGTAAACTAATGTGAAACCCGCATTTGAAACTGAAAGACCCAGGTAGGCAAAGCAATTCTTTTGTTTGTTTGTTTGTTTGTTTTTCCTTTATTTTTTATTTCTTCAAGTTACATCTCAATCGCAGTCCCCTCCCTATTCCCCCTCCAGTCCCACCCTCCGACCTTCAGCCCCCCATCCTCTTCCCTTTTTTTTCTTTTAAGTTTAAGGTATATCTTATTTCCCCCTACAATTTCTCCTTTCAGTCCAACAAATGGCTCTTTCTCTTATAATAATAAATACAATACAGTACAACAGAAGTAATTAGGTCACAGTTATGAGGGTTATATGGCTTAACGTACATTCCCAATGACCAGTCCATATTTATTTGGTACCTGAATTTAAATTCTACTATCTAAACATCTCCATGAGTTTAAAGTTCTATATCTGATTCAACATTCATACTAATTGCAACACAATTTTAAAAGTATCTTCTTAGATGTATAACACTCTCTTGACTCCTAAACAACTCAAAATTTAATTATGAGACTTTAACTATCTGTTCTTCAATCACCTCAGAGACCTGAGAGGGATAAATATATCTGATTTTATAGGAAGTACAGGGTCTGAGCTTCCCAAACTTAGAAATGACATACCAGTGGCTGCCTGGACAGTTCCCAGTTTTCTCTCCATACATTACAGCATTGATCTTCAGTCATTTGTCCCTGCTTCTCTGACAGACATTGATTGTAGAGCAGGGGTTATGAAGGACTTACCTACCCTGTCTTGACAGAGCTAGGCTGTCGACTTACCTGCTTCAAGCTTTTGTCATTTTTGGACAGCATTCTGTCTACAGTTGGGGCAAGGGGCTTCTCCTACCAAGAGATAGGCTTGCGACTAATTCAATCATCTCCCACTGGAGATTCTTCGATGCTCATCTTCTACTTGGAGGAGAATAGGGGGTGCTGTCAGGAGTTGATATGTCTTGATATAAAAAAATCTAAAGTTACGAAAACATCTTTGAATGCCATATTCTGCAGATCTCTTGAGGTTTTTGAAGAGGCCCTATCTATCTCTTATATTAGGGTAAGCAGATGTTGCTTATCTCTTAGCAGGTTTATTTCTGATTAGCTTAGCAAGTAACTATAATATGCTGTCATAGTACCTAACAGAATGACTGGCTTGCATAACTATTAGTTTGCATTTCTTAATTATCCTATACAGTTCATGACAGTTAGTAGTGAAAGGCTGAAACATCACATTTCATTTTTTTTCTTTACCTCCTAACCCTTCCATCCCATTTCTCTGGGGTGGGGTGTCCTTATATAACAGTCCCTCGTCTCAGTTGAGCGGTCGTATGAGGGCCAAGAGCCTCTTCATTCATTGGGGATCTATGAAGCAGTACCATCAGTGAAAAGTGTCCCGTTGCATGGGAGAGAGAACTACTAAACAAACAAATCAATAAGCATACAATAGATAAAAAAGACTAAAAAATAGAAAAAAATATAAGTAATATATAAAAAATAGATAAAAAATAAAAACTAAAAATAAGAAGTCTATGTCCAAGTTCCCTTTGGTGTGTTAGTTGTACTATTGATACCTTCTACTATATAGCTAAAATCCTACTATAAGTGAATAGATGCCATATGTGTCTTTCTGAGTCTGGGTTAGTTCACTCAGGATGAGCTTTTCTAGTTCCATCCATTTGGCTGCAAATTGCATAATTTCATTGTTCCTGATAGCTGAATAATATTCCATTGTGTAGATGTACCACAGTTTTTTAACCCATTCTTCGGTTGAGGGACATCTGGGTTGTTTCCAGTTTCTAGCTATTACAAATAAGGCTGCTGTAAACATAGATGAGGAAACTTCCTTATGATTCCATGAAGAGGCATTTGGGTGTATACCCAGAAGTGGTATGGCTGGGTCCTGAGGCAGGGCTATACCAAGTTTTTTAAGATATCGCCAGACTGACCTCCATAGTGGTTGCACAAGCCTGCACTCCCACCAGCAATGGAGTAGGGTACCCCTTTCTCCACACCCTCGCCAGCATGTGCTGTCATTTGAGTTTTTGATCCTAGCCATTCTGTCAGGTGTGAGATGGAATCTCAGAGTCGTCTTGAGTTGCATTTCTCTGATGATTAAGGATGTTGAGAATTTCTTCAAGTGTCTCTCAGCCATTAGGGATTCCTCCTTTGTGAATTCTCTATTTAGCTCTGTCCCCCATTTTTTGATGGCATTATTTGTTTTCTTGGCATTTAATTTCTTGAGTTCTTTGTAAATTTTGGATATTAGTCCTCTGTCAGATGTGGGGTTGGTGAAGATTTTCTCCCAGTCTGTAGGCTGCCGTTTTGATCAAATGACAGTGTCCTTTGCCTTACAGAAGCTTTTCAGTTTCATGAGGTCCAACTTATTGATTGTTGATCTCAAGACTGAGCTGTTGGTGTTCTGTTCAGGAAGTTGTCACCTGTGCCAATCATTTCGAGGGTTTCTCCCACTTTTTCTTCTAGTAGATTTAGTGTGACTGGCCTTATGTTAAGGTCTTTGATCCACTTGGACTTAAGTTTTGTACAAGGCGATAAGTATGGGTCTAACTTCATTTTTTTACAAATGGACATGCAGTTGGACCAGCACCATTTGCTGAAGATGCTGTCCTTCTTCCATTGTGCCGTTTTGGGATCTTTGTCAAAGATTAGTTGGCCATAGGTGTGCGGATCCATATTTGGGTCTTCAATTCGATTCCATTGATCCACTGGTCTGTTTCTATACCAGTACCATGCTGTTTTTATTACTGTTGCTCTGTAGTACAGCTTGAAATCTGGGATGGTGATACCTCAAGATGTTTTTTTATTATACAGGATTGGTTTAGCTATTCTGGGCTTTTTGTTGTTCCATATGAAATTGAGGCTAGCTCTTTCCAAGTCTATAAAAAATTGGGTTGGTATTTTGATAGGAATTGCATTGAATCTATATATTGCTTTTGGTAGTATGGCCATTTTTATTATGTTGATCCTACCTATCCATGAGCATGGAAGATCTTTCCATCTTCTAAAGGCCTCTTCCATTTCTTTCTTCAAGGGCTTGAAGTTCTTGTTGTACAGGTCCTAATTTATTTGCTTGGTTAGAGTTACCGCCAGGTATTTTATGTTGTTTTTGGCTATTGTGAAGGGGGTTGTTTCCCTTATTTCTTCCTCAGCCCATTTGTTTGTTGTATCAAGAAGAGCTTCTGATTTTTTTGAATTAATTTTGTATCCAGCCACTTTGCTGAAGGTGTTTATCAGATGTAAGAGTTCTCTGGTGGAATTTTTGGGGTTGCTTATGTATACTATCATATCATCTGCAAATAGAGATAATTTGACGTCTTCGTTTCCGATGTTTATCCCCTTGGTGTCCTTTAGTTGGCTTATTGCTCTAGCAAGAACTTCAAGTACTATATTGAAGAGATATGGTGAAAGTGGACATCCTTGTCTTGTCCCTGAGTTTAGAGGAAATGCTTCAAGTTTCTCTCCATTTAGTTTGATGTTGGCCACTGGCCTGCTGTATATTGCCTTTATTATTTCTAGGTACGGCCCTTGTATGCCCGTTCTCTCCAGAACTTTTAGCATGAAGGGGTGTTGAATTTTGTCAAATGCTTTTTCTGCATCTAGCGAGATTATCATGTGGTTTTTTTCTTTCATCTTGTTTATATGGTGAATGACGTTGATAGACTTTCGTATGTTGAACCATCCCTGCATCCCTGGGATGAAGCCTACTTGATCATGGTGTATGATACTTTTGATGTGTTCTTGAATTCGGTTTGCTAGTATTTTATTAAGTATTTTTGCATCTATGTTCATGAGGGAGATTGGTCTGAAGTTCTCTTTCTTTGTTGGGTCTTTGTGTGGTTTAGGAATCAGGGTGATTGTGTCCTCGTAGAATGAGTTTGGCAATGTTCTTTCAGATTCTATTTTGTGAAAGAGTTTGAAAAGTATTGGTGTTAGCTCCTCTTTGAAGGTCTGGCCCTGGGCTTTTTTTTGGTTGGGAGATTTTTAATGACTGTTTCTATTTCCTTAGGGGTTATAGGGCTGTTTAATCTGTTTATCTGATCTTGATTTAGCTTCGGTAGGTGGAATCTATCAAGAAAATTGTCCATTTCACTTAAGTTTTCAAATTTGGTGGAGTATAGATTTTTAAAGTAGGATCCAAATATTCTCTGGATTTCTCAATGTCTGTTGTTATTTCACCCTTTTCATTTCTGATTTTGTTGATTTGTGTTTTCTCCCTCTGTCTTTTAGTTAATTTGGCTAAGGGTCTGTCTATTTTGTTGATTTTCTCGAAGAACCAACTCTTGGTTTCATTGATTCTTTGTATAGTTATTTTTGTTTCTAAGTTGTTGATTTCAGCCCTAAGTTTGATGATCTCCTGCCTTCTGCTCCTCTTGGGAGTGTTTGCTTCTTTTTTTTTCCAATTCACCCAATTTCGCTGTTCATTCGCTAGGCAAAACAATTCTTGATTAAAAAAATTAAAGCAATCAGCATTCCTGATTTCAGGTTATATTACACAGCTATAGTAATAAAAAACTGCCAACTGCTAAACAATCCAGACGTATAAATCATATAATAGAGGTGAGGGCAGAAATGTAAGTCCACATTCCTAATTCTACCTGATGTTTAACAAATAGTT
Source organism: Lophiomys imhausi (assembly GCA_907164525.1). Classification (NCBI taxonomy): domain Eukaryota; kingdom Metazoa; phylum Chordata; class Mammalia; order Rodentia; family Muridae; genus Lophiomys; species Lophiomys imhausi. The sequence continues at coordinate 2,095,279 of CAJQZJ010000594.1, forward strand.
CAAAGATATAAAATGAAGAAAAGTCTATATCTTCAACAAATTGTGCTCGCCAAACTGGATAGCAACATGTAGAAAAGTGAAACTAGATTCTTGTCCCTCACATTGTGCAAAATTCAACTCTAAGTGGATCAATGACTGAAATACAGATCTGATAACCTGATTATTTCAGAGGAAAAATGGAATATATCTCAACTTTTAGGTTCAGAAATGGACATTTTGAACAGTTGAACAATATTGAGAACAAATGACAAATGAGAAACTCAAAGGCTTCTGTACAGCAAAGGATATTATCATTTGTGAAAAGAGAAAGCCTGAAAAGTGGGGGAAATTTTCTAAGTTTTAACAGCTACACATAAGAAAAGATTAATTTTTAAAAGATACAAAGAATTTTTGAAATCTAAACACCATGAATACAACCAAATTAAAAATGAACCATTGGTATTATATATAGAGTTCTCAAACAATGAAAGATAAATGGCTGATAAACGTTTTTCAAATATTTCATGTCCTTGGTAATTGAGGAAATTAAAATTGAAAGTACTTTAAATTTTCATCTTACCCCATTCAGGATTTCTAAGACCAATTGACAAATGATATATTCTATTGTGGACATAGGAAAGGGGAACACTTATTTAATGATGATGGGAGATAAAAGTGGAACATTCTCTATGAAAATGTAAAATTTTTACAAAAGAGTATATATACCATAAGTATATATACCATATCATCAAGCTACACAGTTCCTAAGCATATTCCCAAAGGACTCTATATCCTACTTCAGATATACTTGTTCATCCATATTCATTGCTAATGTATTCATAATAGCCATAAAATGGAAACAGTAGAAATGTTTCAGCTGATGAATAATGAAAATATGGTACCTAAACACTAAAACAGTCTATTTATCTATAAGGAAAAATGAAATTCTCAAGTAAATAGATGAAGCTGGAAATAAACATCATAAAATAGCCCAGATTCAGAAAAGTAATACCACATGTTCTCTCTCATGTGTGGATACTACTTTTGACTTTTTAGATATTTGTGTTTGGAATGCTCATAGAATTCAGAACACCTGTAGAGGAACATTAAGTGGGTAAAGCGTGGGTCCCAGGGAAGGGGAAAAGAATAATGGGAAAGGAATGATTGAAAGGAGTGAGTTATAGGACAACAGGATAGAGAAAGAAGTATGTGGAGGAATAACACAAAACCTTTGAAAAAGCCATATGAAACCTACTGTTGTAGAAGCCTTCTAATATAAGTACATACACACATATAAAAAGAGATTAAATTATGGTATTCTATAACAGACAGATGATTCCTCTTTCAGACACCATAGCCTCACAAAAAAAATCCCAGTTTGGGTTTGGGTTAGCTCTTTTTGAATTGTTATTGGGGTTCCATAGAAACACAGCTGATGTTCAAATAATAGAGGCTGTTGTCACTACTCTTGACTACTCTTCAGAGCTTGAGAGTAATACATTGTTACTGAATATACCATATACTTGAGGTGTAGGACATGATAAATTAAGCTAGTTGTGACTTGGAATCTTCATACTTACAAGGTAGTTTCCATAGTGCTAGCAGGTCTATGTGTGCTACTGGAGAAGAAAAGCAATCAACAGTCTTACCTACATGTGAACGCTGAAAGCTACAATAACTACTTGTCTGAAAGATATGTCCACTATATGGTGTAATAGTGGCATGAATGTTGTGGGAGTAACCAATCACTTTCTGACTGGATTTAAAACCCATTAAGAATTGATTTCTGGTACCATTAGCTGCATCAATATGGCTGGCTAGATTATAGACCCTAGGGGAGAACTTAATAAAACTATTATCTTAAGTAGATATAGTAATAAAGTGCCTCATACATTTTTTATTTTCATATTCATATACTACTGTGTCTCTCAATTCTCATCAAAGAGGCCTCTTTCTGCAGTATGTGATTATTAATAAAGAGACACACTGCTTTCAGTATGCAGAGAAAAAGATTCTATGGAGTGTTAACAACTATATCTAAATGTGACAACTGTATCATACCTCCTTGCCCTTAGGTCTCAAGAATCATGGTTGAAGTGTAGAACAGAAAGATTAAAATAGCTAGGGGTAGAAGATATCTTTAATGAAGTAGTGTTTGCTGGACATAACAGAGTCAATGTAAACATAAACTCAAAGCATCTGTGACTGCATATATACGACCTGCACACTAACAAGATAATCATATTTTAAGCACAGGTAGGAGAGGGGCTGATGAAGTTCCATCCCTAGCTGAGGAGCTATTGGTAATTGATGGTTTCTAGGGAATTATGAATCACCTTTCTTTGCTACCCATTCCCCAGTAGATTGTTCTACATCCATGCCCATGCAGACAAATAGTGTCAGCCATGATCAGAGAGATTTCTCTTCACAATGAACAGCAGTGAACGCAAAGACTCCTGGCTGCTTCCTTAAGACTCTACAAATAAGTTATTATCGAATGTTCATCCCTAAACAGGACATTTGTACCACTACATCTAAGGTTTGTGGATTATAAGCTGAAGAGGTGAAGAATATAATGAGTTGGATACTGAAGAGGAGTGTGGAGCATCCTCTTCAGGACAAAATACCTCATTAATCATGAGTTCACAGCAACTAAAGTTATTGGCAATGAGCCTACACATGACTGCGCCTGTTAATAGTCCACCACGCGTGGGGAAGGAGTACACATGGCTCTTCCTTTCCGTGATGAACTAACTGTTGGCTATCTGCAGATGCTGACAGAGGCAAAGTCATTGTCTTTACTTGTGTACCTATTTTTGAGCTCACCATGTTCAAGTAGTCACATGCCCATGGTCACACAAATGGACATTGTTAAACTCAGTGGGTCACAAAACAAGAGAGCATAAATGTGGGAAAGATACTTTCAGAGATGACAATGAGGTTTGAAGGAGAAAAGGAATAAATAAAAGAGAGTGGAAGGTGAAAATAATCTGAATACATTATATGCATGTACAAAAAATGTCAATAATTTTTAAAGATTTCTTAAGTAAATTAATTAAAAATAAGTTTTGACAAATTTGTGCTGAAGTCTTAACCCTTAATACATCATAGTACATAGTGTCTTTAAAGAGGACACAAAAGTTAATGTGTGTCATTGAAGAGTGCCCAAATCTACCATTACTGATGGATTTACAAGAAGAGTAGACTAGAATACATTACAGTTAGAAAGAGAGGCTGTGCTGTGAAGATGCAGGCCTGTGAGCCAAGGACCAATGTTAGAATAAATCAGCCCTGCTGGCATATGATACTAGACCTCTAACCTCCAGAACTGTGAGAAAACAGACTCCTCTTGTTTAAGACACAGCACACTTTTCTCATGGCTGCCTTAGTGGACTATGGATAATATTTATATTTACAAATTAACATACTTAGCTACTTGATAATGTCACATAGGACTTGATCCAAGGAACCTAAACCTTCAAAAAATCACATATTTGGCTCATGTAGGACCAATAGGAAACATAGTTATAACTTTTATCCTATCTACTGGCGCCATTGTTCACTTTCATGATGCAATAAGGGAGGGAATGAAATCCATGGAATTGGTCGTCTGCTTTATAAATTCTTGTTTTGTACTCTGCAGCCTTCAGGAGATGAAAAACGAAATCTTGGATAGTGGGACTAGAGAGATGGCTCAGCAGCTAAGAGCACAGGCTACTCTTACAGAGGATGGAAATTCAAGTCCCAGTATCCACATGGCAGCTCAGATCATCTATAACTCCAGGCCCAGGAAATCCAACACCCTTTTCTGGCCTCTACAGGCAGGAGGCACACAAATGGTGCACGGACATACATACAGGCAAACAACCCCACACTGAAACCCACCTTGAGTAGTGTGTGCAGACTCATGCTATGACTAGGATTTAAAATACTGTGCGTCTAACAGGACTCTGAAGCTTAAATCAGAAGCTCTGAAACCTGTGCTCTCAGCAGCTCATGGATGATGTTATTTCACCCCTCCCTGTTGAAAAGCAACAGTTAAAGGGATTAATCTCTCAAATCATTTCGTGTTTTTACTTGAGAAGGCAAGTAACCAGGGTATGGTCAAGTTTTAAAGACTGTGCCAGACTTTACCCCTGATGTTCGGACCAAATTGAAGAGCAGAAGCATCCGGTCACGTGACCTCACTGTACCATGCAGTGGATAATTCACATGACGACTGCTAACTAGAACAGAAACAGCGAATTTTGACATATTTTCAGAGACTGGCTTTTAAATAAACTTTTCTGAGTTTGAAATTTCAACTATGGCCTGGTATGGCCTTGTATAGTTTGTATCAATGGTTGTTTAGTGAACGATTGAGAGCCACCTGCTTTTTTATCTCTCCATGGTCTGCCTTGTGAGGTCACAAAAACACCTTGACTACCGATATTCCATTCACAGTACTCAGGTTATCATATTGTTCCAGAAGTTTTAGTTGTTTAAACAGGCAGCTTTTTTGGGGTTCTTTTTGTTTGTTTGTTCATTTGGTTTGGTTTTTGGTTTTGTTTAAATTAGAGAAAACTTGCCCAGTGGCCTTCATGCAGACTGACATCCCAGACCACTTTTTCTGGATAATATTTGCCTTCAGAGCTTAGAGATTCATCCTACAAACTTCTTAAATGAAAATTTCTTTGCATGTGAACATACCAGTCTTGATTTTCAAATGTCATCATATCCTTTTATCCTTGCCAACTGATAATTTCCTGTGAACAAATTGAATTTAAGCATTTTTTCTTTCTCTTTTGTACCCACAGACTCCCTTTAGCAATGTTGTTATTCTTACTCTCAATAATGAATCAAATTTATCCTTGCATTAGAAATACTTGTACGTGTGCGAGTGTGTGAGTGAGTGTGTGTGTGTGTGTGTGTGTGTGTATGTCTGTGTGTGTAAGAAAAGACAGCTTTGAAAGACTCCCTCATGTTTCTCCACAGTTTTTTTTTTTAACCCAAATGATGTAGAGTTTATTTTCTATACTCAATTCTGAAGCTCTCATCCAGGTAGCAGCACACTGCAATGATAGAACTGCCAGAGACGCCACAGAACATTGAGGTCTGCTTTGTAGAGGGTTGCAGTTTTCTTGGCCCTTTGGAAAAGTGACTCTCTTAGGCGACCACATAATGGGACACAGTATTCTTCAAGTTTCTGGCCTTAATATCAGAGCAGTGATTTGTGTTCCACTCTGTACATTCCCTAACAAAATTGTGATAAAATGGAAGTTTAAAATGCCCAGGGTTTATAGGATCAAAAAACCAGTGTTAGAGTTAGGCCCAGTAACTCAGGTCTGCAATGCCAACACTTGAGTGGTTTGTTCAGAGAATTACTGCAGATTTCAGGGCAGCCTTGTGGACACAGAGAGAATCTGTGTCAAAAAGGATGTTGGGGAAAAGAAAAGGAAAGAAGAATCAGGAACAATGATTACAGGAACAGAAAGGTGTTTAGCAACATGAAAGTTTCTTTCAAAGCAAAAATATTTATGAACACAATATATTCAGCCACATTTTCAACCACTGAACCCAGTGAGTAGTGACTTATCTTAAAAGCAGGGAAGACATTTAGCACTGAGTTAAAATTTAAACTAAAAGTTTTAACTAATTAAGTAAGTTTCCATAAACACCAAGTATTTTGTTCTCCCCTCATAGGATCTCAAAAGTCCAATATATGTGGATATCTGAAGGATTGAATTTCTAAAGCAAAACTGGTGATGTTTTGTTACTGTTACTGTCCCAGGTTCAAATCCGCTACTTGTTAACTTCAGGTTTAATCTTCCTTTTGGAAGCTAGATCCTCAAAATGTGTATCTTCAACAAAATGTTTCCAAAACATCTTCCAGTCAAGATCCTCCCATAAGTAGTGGGTGGTAGGAAAAAATAGCCAAATAATAATCAAAACACTAGACATACAGAAAAAAGAAAGAATATTAAAAGCTACAAGGGGATAAGATCAAGTAACATATAAAGTCAGACCTGTTAGAATTACACCTGATTTCTCAGTGAAGATTCTAAAGCCAGAAGGACTCCGACATGTGTTGTAGACCATAAAAGACCATAGAAGGTAGCACAGACTTCTATAGCTAACAGAACTTTCAATCACTATAGATGGAAAAAAGATATTACATGATAAAGTAAATTTTAATTAATATTTATCTACAAATGTAGCCTTAGATACTAGAGGAAAAATGTGAATCTAAGGAGATTAACTATACCCACAGCAGAATCAAAAGAAGGGAATCTCTCTCTCTCTCTCACTTTCTCCTTTACTTAATCTTTCTCCTTATCCTCCTTCTCACCCTCTCTCTTCTTTCCTTTCAATACCAAAATCTTTGGATTTAAAATTTATAGAAAGTTTAGAAAGTTCTAGAATCACTTTAATATACTAAGTTATTTTTAAATTCATATTATATGCAGTCCATGTATATACATATATATTCATTTATCACTACAAATTCATAACATTTATAGCTTCCATGGCCTATATTAGTTTCTTCATGGCCAATCTCACACTAACATCATTTATTTTGCATTGGCATATAATATGACTTATTATTTTAATTAAAAATACCAATTAGAATCTCATTTGCATTTCAACATTTTATTTAATGTGAATTATTTAAAAATGCTTTATCTCACATCCTTTTCAAAATTTTTACAAATTAGTATGCTTCTTTAAACTTGTTTTAGGAAATTAATGCAGCTTTATCTTTGTCACACATTGTTTATTATTGCTTCGAATAACAAATTATTAGGGCTATCCAGAAGGCTCAGGGATTAAAGGTGCTTGCCACCAACCCTGATGACCTGAGTTCATTCTCAGAGACTTAGAAAGATGAAGACGACAAACAACTCTTCACACACATGCGTTCATGTATACGCATACACACATACACACACACATACTAACTGTGTCATGTAAGTGGATTTTTGTGTGGGTGTGTGCATTTGTACATGCTGGCACATGTGTACAAACATGCGTTTGATTCACACATGTAGAGATGGACACTGGAAGCTTTCCACTTTGGTTTTTGAGACAGGATCACTCACTAAACCTATAATTCATTGGTTCAGCTGGACTGTTTGGCTAATTAGCTCTAGAGATTTCCTGTCTACACTGCCAGCTACTACACTGGAGTTACAGACACACAGGGTTGTGTACTGAGGTTTTTACATGGGTGACAGCGACTAGACTGAGATCCTCATTCTAGTGGAACACACACCCTTACCACCTCACCTGTGTTGTCATCCCAGACCATAAAATAACAACTAGTTCTTTATTATTATTGACAACACACTTCAACTTTTAAAATTTTAAACCTTTAAAAAAGACAAAACCTTTGCAATTTAAAATTTGGAAATGTTGCAATGATTTCTACCTAACTTATATTTCAGTGTCTGACAAGTGATTAAAAATCTCAAAACAGCAAGATGGGGATTGATATGCATTAATAACCTGTGTTTACTTGAACTGTGAAGAATATCCACAAGATAGTGTCAGGCAGTTTCTATGCTGAGAACATGTTGAATTTAGAGGAACTTGCAATAAAGTAATTCCAGTAACAGGATGCCAGTTAAGTTCCAAAACAACTTAGATTAATTCTAGGGCAACTGGAATTAGTCATTTGTGTTGAGGGGTCTATAAAAAGTTATAGGGAGCATAGTAGTTTATAATTATTTAACAGGCTATTGAATGCAAAGACCTCTAGTTCTTAGAATTTTTTCAAAGATCCAAAGCTGAAGAGCAAAGATGAAATCAATCACTATAAAGAGATTCACCAATAATTAGTACTGTGGAATTTGTCCCAGAGTTTATTTTAAAACATGGGCATTAAACCCATTTACATTAAGTCATAACTCCTTTCCATCCACAGAGGAACAAGTTGAAATAATTAAGCTTGGGTTTGCTCCAAGAAAGTCAGAAATAGGGTGCAAAGAATAGACCATCACTTACTGACCTGGGCAGATGTCACTGAACCTCAAACTCTACGGGTTGCATAGCCTGTCATTAAAATTGAGTGAAGGAAGAATGCTAACATAGTCACTGAGATTTTTTTTTCTGATTCAAAGTTGGAAAAATCATGGAAGAGGGTGTGGACAAGCCTGCACTGTTCTGTGGTTGAAGATGTGGACAAGGCTGTACTATCCTGTGGTTGAAGATGTGGACAAGGCTGTACTATCCTGTGGTTGAAGATGTGGACAAGGCTGTACTATCCTGTGGTTGAAGATGTGGGCAAGGCTATACTATCCTGTGGTTGAAGATGTGGGCAAGGCTATACTGTCCTGTACTTGAGGACAGCTAAGGGACATCTGTGTACTGCAGGGTCTTTCAGCAATGAGCATGTCGACATATACTGAGAGAACGGGGCTTCACAAGGGAGGTATTTGGAGGGATTGAAATTAGAAAAAGTTACTGGGATATTGATGAATTTAGAAAGAAATAAGAGAGCTAAAGGGAACACACAGTTAAAGAAGTGTAAAGAAACTTTGATTTGAGAGTTATGTTTGATACCAAGGTCTGGTTCAAGAACATGTTGCAAATGAGAATAGAGAAAGTCTAATAGGCTTGTTGACTGTTCTCTTGGAAGTATGAAAGGCATTCAAGCATGAAACTAAATCTTCTCCCAAGCTTGGTAAGGTGCTGACTAGTATCCAGTAACTAATACTCACATGCTGCTATTTCCTAAAGATCTGCACTGTTAAAGGCAAAGTAAAGCCAGCTATTACTGGATTGCAGTAACACATTAAAGCTTGAGTTGTATCCTCAGCATGAATACTGGAGAGCCTTGTGTATTTGTCACCCATGATGAATAAAATCATGTTGAAACTGCTTCTATGTTTCTCTGTGTCTATAAAATTTCTCCAAGAAGGTGACACTAAAATGTAGTTAGTAATGCTTGAAACGCACATTTTATTAAAAGTAAAAAGTAAATGAGACAAATCTATTTTGCTATTGAAATTGAGATATGAGCTAATTTGAATTAAACATGCTATTTATAATGTGTGTAAATACATTAACAGTTTTTTGTTTTGAAAATCTGTTAGTAGTCTTAAAATAAACTCACCTTTCATTATGTTCTTTTAAGAATTTTTCTGGTTTCTCAGGTTAGTCTTAATATAATATTCATAGTCTGAATGATATTTCATAAAGAGCATATATATATATATATCATAGTATGAGGATGCATAGTGACTTTATAAATTTATATAGTAATTCTTCCCTATACTAGAAGAAAAGCCAACCAAATACCTATATATCTATCATCTATCTATCTATCATCTATCTATCTATCTATCTATCTATCTATCTATCTATCTATCTATCATCTATCTATCATCTATCACATATCCATATATCTATCATCTATCTATCTATCTCCCATCATCTATCTACCATCTACCTGCATATCTGGTATATCCATTTATTTATCATATATGAAACTATATATATAGTCTACCATCTACCTACTGGGTTATTTATCTATGCAAAATAAAAAATACAGCAGAGCAGTACATATATGGAACAGTACTTAGAGGGAAGAGAATGGCTATTTCCTGTGAGGGTGTTGAAAAAGGCCTTCTGAAGTGATACTTAAATGTTCTATTAAACAAACTGAATGAAGGTATAGAAATAAGAAATACTATTCTACATAGAAGGATAGCATAGCCACTCCCCATTGCTATAATAGTATCAGTATTTTCAGGGGACATGATTAAATACATGGAAGTGGGTATTTTATAATAGAAAGAAGTCATGCTCACCTCTCGAGAGTCATGAACATACCTGTGCATCTTTGATGAGGACCTCCTTGCCTAAGTCACAATGTAGCTAATGCTATCATATTGGAGAATTAGCAGGAGAAGAGGCATGAAGAGGCAGGAAACTAGAGACAAGAAGTGATCTCATCTGAGGATACGCCAAATACCAGGCCCATCTCTTAAGGGCTATACCATTTCCAAACCTCATCACACTGAGGAGCAAGCTCTGAATATGAACTTTTGGGGGCCATATCACACCCAAACCATGCACACAAAGGAAACAGAGATTCCATTCCATTACTAAGGAGACTTCATCTTTAGGACAATGTAACAGAGATTTGGGAATTCCAAGGTCATAATGTAGGCTCCAGACAGCATAGATTTTCAGAAGAGGACTGTGATATAAGCATATTCAAAAGGAAAGGTGAATCAATGTCTCCAAGGAAAGAGTTCTGAGAGAGCAGGGGAGGTGTCAGAGACCCTAGGAAAGGGAGATATAAAGACATACAAAAAGAAAATGGGCTCATCCTGAGCTTTGTTTAAATGTAGGGCACAGTTTACACATTTATTTTTAGCACTAAAGATCTGGTTTCTATAAGAAGAAACACTTAAAGGTGTGAAAAATATCCATCAATAGATTCTTGTTTTCATCTAAATAATGTCAAGTGTTTAGTTTGTATTTTTCTTGGCTTACTCAGTGAGTTGGTCATAGCAGGATGTGAAGGGTTCCTGAGAATATGCACTTGCAGCTCATTCCCTGGGTGATGATGAGGCAGCTGATTTAAAGTCTGGACCTGGAAGCTACAGCTCTGAGCTCTCCTAAGGGCCCCAGGGGCTGGTGCTCAATACAGATATCCTAAGGCAGGCTGATTCCTTAATTCTGTAACAGCAACTAAAGAAGTAAAACCTTTGTGTCCCTGAAAACAACCAAAGATAAACTATTCTTAACCATTTTTAATTAAAATTTATTACATCATTTCTTCCTTCTCTCTCCTTCCTTCTACAATGTGTCTGAACCCACTCCCAAAGTCACAGCCACCTATTCTTTAACAATTATTGTTACATGTATACATAAATCAACATATAAATGGAACTTACTGAGTCCAATAGTAGTGCCTGCATGCATATGCTTCCATAGCTGATCACTCTATATTAGGGAATCAATCTGGGGGGGTCATCTCTGGGGAAAGCTAATTCTCCCTTTCTCAGTAGTTATTAATTACCTGGAGGTCTTCATTTAGGGATGGAGTCTAATGAGATCACCTCCATCTACACTGGAATGAGAACTGCTCTTGGAATTCTTCACGTCTTGTTTAGACAGCCATGTTGTTGAGGTGTCATTGGTGAAATGTCCCTGTGATTTCCAGAAGACACAATCTCATAGAAGGTACTTTGGCTTTTACAGGGCCTGAGCTCTAGAAGAAGGCTAGCTAATTATCACCCTATGTGAAAGCCAGCAAGCAGTGTTCCTCTGTGGTTTTTGATAAAGTACTTGCTTGACTTCCTTCAGTAATGGACTATGACTGGAAGTGTAAGCCAAATAAAGCCTTTCTTCTCCTAAGTTTCTTGTATCTGGAGTGTTGTTATGGCAACAGAAATAAAACCAGAATACTGTTGCTTGATATGTTTTCACAACTCAACACTCAAGAAAGAGGTAGACACTGTGACCCAGACTCATTATGTTATCTGAGTAGTCACCAATAAGGATGGCCACTCCCCTGACTGTCAAGAGTGATGTATGCCTTCCATTGTTATTATCTATGAAGTCTAAACCATTTTTGTTATCCATGAAATCTAAATCATTGACATCTTCATAAGGACATTGTATAAGTTTAATATTGCTGATGAAAAAGTTACCACAAATTAATGTGTGGTATGAGTTATTTCTCTTTAGTGTATTAGTTGTGGATCAGTCTGGCATCTGGCAGCACATAAAGGAGGAGCTTGGCATCGCTTGGGCTTGGGGCTGAGATGGGTAGAGCCCAGTTGAGGCCCAGCTTCATAAGAAACACCACATACTTTGTTGAAGGGGTGTGGCTAAGACACTGAACAAGCTTCAGATGTCAGTTGCAGCAAGAAGCTACAGGGAACACTAGATATTGTGATAGGGCTCATGAGTCTGTGACACCCAGGAAAAGACTGAGAGATTATACACTATATAAATCAGAGATCTCCACATGGCTTGCTCTCTTGCCCCCACATGCAGAGAAACCAACATATGCTGGAGAAGTATACAGCAAGGTATGCCATTTGTCAGCCTTTAGGCCACAATAGCCTGAGGCAAATCCTGTAAACCAGCCTAAGAAGGTTAGCAGAAAAGGCAAGGCATAGAACCTGATGAGAGAAAGTTCATAAAACCTGGACACTAAAGACGTCCATCCAGGGGCCTGAGAGTGCCAGGAGAGTGAATGAGGCTGGTGGAGGTCAGAGGCTGTTGTAAGGAACACTAGGTTGTGAAGCATACATAGGCTGAGGTGACTATAGAAGTAATTCTCAGCTGATGGAAGAAGCTGGCCTCAAGTTTAATGGTTAAAACAGGCTGACCTCATAAGCCAGCCACAATCTAGCAGTTGAAATAAACTAACCATACAAACTGGCAAAGTTAGGCCCAATGGATGCTAAACTTGGAAAGGACTGCCTGTTGTGACTGCCATAACCATAAATCTAGTTTTCCTGCACAGACCAACACTAATTAATAATATTAATAAGTTAATTAATAAGAATATTAATAAGTCCAATAGCCTAGCTGTGCCAAGAAAGGGTAGGCAAGTCCTTCATAATTCCTGCTTTATAATTAATATCTGTCAGAGATACTGGGCCAAAAGAATGAAGATAGATGATCTAATGTATTGAGAGAAATTGGGGACTGCCCAGGGACAGCCAGTTGTCTGTCATTTCTTAGTTTTGGAAGCTGCTGGCTCTGCACTTCCTGTTTATTCAGATATGTATTTATCCTTCTCAGGTCTCTGATTTGGTTGAAGACCAGATAGTCATAGTCTAACAGTTAAATTTTAAGTTGTTTAGGAATTAAAAGGATGTTCAAGGTCTAAGAAGATGTTTGTAAGTTGGTAATGCAAGTTAGGATGGAAACTGAGTTATATACAGAACTTTAAATTCATTGATATAGATAAATAATAGAATATTAATATTAGTTGCCAAATACATATGGAATGGACAGTAGGAATATATGTTATATCTTATAATTTTCATAATTATGGCCTAATTGTTCTTATTGTTTTGTATTGTATTTATTGTAATAAGAAAAAGAGCCTTTTAATGGTTTAAAAGGGGGAGCTGTTGAGGTAAAAAATGTACCTTAAATTAAAAAAACAAAAAAGCAGATAGGAAGGTGAGGGGGAAGAGTGTAGGAGGGTGGGACTGGGTGGGGGAGGAGGGAGGAGGATATGATTGTTATGTAACTTGAAGAAATAAATAAATGTTAAAAATAATATTAATATACTTTCAAGAAAATTAAAATAGGGTTTGTTAGGTGTTCCTAGATGTTAATTTTTTATAGGTATTAGGTTTTAGGTTATAAGGCATAGAGTTTTATAGTTATTTGTTACGTATTAATAAATATAAGTGTTTTAAATAAAAATTTTCTGTTACATTAATGTCCTTAAATAGTACAAATTTATTTTACTAAAGTTTTATCAGTTAAAAATCTGATACAGATCTTGCTGTCACAAGGTAAATGATATTCTGGGCTGCTACTTTATGTATTCTCTGGGACAGGGGTCTATGCATTTTCCAGTTCTAGAAACTACCTACAACAATCCTTGGCTTGTGACATTGTCTCTCCATCTTCAAAGTTAGTTGATCTGCTTCCTTTCTTGTTTTCCTCTACCCATAGTTGGAGGAGGTTCCACATTGTCAGAGCCAAGCCAATAGATAAATAATATGGATATAGATGACTGGTACATCTCAAGATCTCTTACTTCAATCATATTAGTAGAGTGCCTTTGGCCAGACTGGGATGGTATATTCACAGATGTCAGGAATTGAAATGAATATCTTTAGGTATCCTTTACTAGGGTTTAGTTACAGATTATATTAGATACAGGTACTCAGAGATAATCAGCATTCAGAGTTCTTCAGAGTGGTGTCATGAAGTTGCCTTCCTTTCAGCATTGTGAAATCCTATTTTGAACTTCTGCATTCGGCTCTTTCTGAGGCCATTACTACAAAACAACACTCCTGAATTTTTACACCAAATTTTACTGCTTTCCAGAGTGCTGAGTCAAGAACCCTGAAGGTCTAACTTTTAATCGGTTTTAAAGCTGATGTATTAGCATGTCTGCTTCAAGGATTCCACTATGACACGCAATGTCTGAGAAAGAGATAAAAGATAGACTAAAGAGATTAAAAATGAACCTCAAATTCCAAATAAAAAAAATCCCCATCTGAAGGCACCACTGGGAGGAAGAGGAGCCTCTTTTGATCCTCTGAAGAATGCCCTGAAAGGTATGATAGGGTTCCAGCCTTCCTCTCTGATGTCTGGCCACCATGAAGTGAGCAGTGCCCGCTAACCTGTGTTCCCCACCATGATGCTCTCTACCATCTCAGGCCAACCACAGCAAAACAGTAGACTACGAACTGAAGCCTCTGGAACCTTTCCTCCCTAAAGTTGAGTTTTCAAGTACTTTCGTGTTCTGACACAATGATAGAAAGATGACTAATGCATCTGGCAGCAGTGGCAAGAGTATTTCAGTTGCTCCAGCTTCCATTTTGCATCCCCCCCTGGGCAACACAGAGAAGACTAGGTGGCAGGCCTCACTTGGAGTAGGTTCCTTACAGGAGATAAAGGGTGAGAATAGTGAACCAGGCCTCTACACTAGACACATGCTTTCTTTTGCCTATGCCAAGACACTGTGCCCATCTTCTATGGTTGTAATTGAACCATTAGGTTACTCTGGAGTAGAATATTATCTGTTGATAAAGTCCTCCCCATACCTTGAAACCATGGTTTGGAATTGCTATAGTGTGTGCACCTGCTTCTAAGACACACAGGGAGGAACAGACCTAGAAGGGAGTTGTCTCCTAGCTTGTTGCAGCTGCTTATACTTGGAATTGCAAACAAGATCATCCTATGGCTGCACAGAGCATATTGGGTAGCATTACAAATACGAACCGAGGATGCTTTTTTCTTTACGGTGTTTACAAGCTAGTTGAGTATGGAAAGTGCATAAGACAGTGTTTTAGAATAAAATAGAATGTGCTCAGCATGTATCAGGACTAGCTTCTCTTTGTAGCTAATAATTTCCAGAAATTACTGTTATTGGGCATTGCATACTCTGTGATTTTTACAAGTTTAATTGTTTGTAATAAATTTTGCTTTTTAAATGTGTTTTAAGCACTGAAAATTAATAGATGTCTATTCATGGTATGAATAAGCTATCAACAGGAAGTGGGGAAATCTTTTCTACAGGTAGGATTAGGGGAGTTTGTACAATGTATATTGTTTAACTGAACCTTAATGGGTTACTGGAGAGAAAACCATGAAAACAGGGATCCACATTTTAGGGGCATGAAGGAGATGTGAGGAACAGATGTGCAGAGGGAGGTCCATACCGTCGACCACTGAAATCAGTTGAGTCTGATTAAAAAAGAATACATGGTTGACCACCTCCCTCCATTTCTTTGCACAAATGCACATAAACAGTTCCTTTTAAATGTTTAATTTTTGTTTTAAATCTTTCTGAATTAAAAGTATTTAGCTCCTAGCCTAGATTTGTTGTTGTTGAACTAAGGAGAGCTAGATTGTGAGACTATTTGTTGAGACCTAAAAGGTTGGTGTCTGTGAGAAGGCTGATGTGTTTTAGGAGCAGGGAGTGAATGGGGAAGCTCCGGGATGAGGCTGGGCTTCGTGGAAGGCACTGTGTGTGTGGTGCTGAGGGAGAACCAGGGCAGCAGATGCCCAACAGCACAGCCTGTGAGCAGGTGGGGCTGATGGGCGCAGAAGACAGACGGGAGCCTGGAGACAACCAATCTGTGTTTTAGCAACAAAACAGTTCTTGTAGCCGAGCTTTCCTCTCAGGCACTTGGAAAACAGTGGTGGCTTTAATTGTGATGAAGAAGGCAGAAAGAACAAGGCATTTTAGAAGATCTGCATCATTCTGTCGATACTTCACAAAGTTTCTGGAAATTCTTTCTGCTGTCTCGCCTTTCAGATCTGCAGAAGACTATTTAGGAAAATACCCGAGCTTTCACTGCCCCGGGATGCTAAGCGGATTTGGTGTCTTCCATGGCCCACTCAAGCATTGGCATCTCTGTTACTGGTCACATTTCCAGTGAGCAGAACCATATTTACTTTGGGAAGTGAGAACAGATTGGGGGGACATCTGACAGAGTGAGTGGATGGCTTGAAAGTCATAGTCACTTTACGTTCAATCTCTGTCTCCCTCTGTGTGAAATTATTAATATACACACCATAATGTCATCAAAACTGGATGAACAGGTCTAATCAACTTAAAGACTAAATACATCTGAATTTAATTTTTTTCATTTAGGATTTAGCAGCCATTTTAAAGCATAGATGCTTCTGTACAGTCCTCACCCACTTTCCCCTGATCTTCACATCTCGATTAGCCACCATATACTTGTTACAAATAAAAACTCAGCATTTAAAATTTCGTTTTTAAGAAGTGACAGTTTGAATTTTTAACAAAAGTTGGAAACTTGTTTGCTTTTCATAGCTGTATATCCAGGTTAATGTTTTCCAAATACATACATTCTGGCTGCGTGTGGACCACGAAACAGAATATAATTTTTACTGATGGGTTACTTGAAAACCCCAGTGACACTGTAATTCGTCATGTTCTCCTTGAGATGTTTGTGTCTGGTGGGATTAATGGACTTACTCTGTTAGTGAATTACAAATAAAAATTGCAAGTAGTTCCCTCAGTAAAACTTAAATGTCTACTGTTAGGACTTGAATTTTACTGTTACTGATCATTGTGAAACAAAATGAAATTGTAATTAAGTCAATTTAGAAACCTACTAAAAATCTGTCAAATTAATCAACACCATATTTGTGCCAACTGGGAGGCAAATAACTTTTGTACTCCAGCTGCTATGCAAAGCCCGAAGCAAGTTTTAAAATAAATAATTTGAAATGTATGATTTTTGTTGTGAAAATAATGTATACCTTTCAAGCACTCTAGTTACCATAGCAACAGAGCAGAATGTGTTTCTTTGATTTTAGTTCAGTCATCACTCATTTGTATTTGATTGTCACACACACACACACACACACACACACACACACACACACACACACAAGAGCAGAGTGGGGGAGGGTTGAGAGAAGTTGAGAGGGAGAAAAGGAGAAAGGGAGAGAGGGAGAGAGGGAGAGAAAATCACAGGTAGAGTACAAACAGCTTCCTCACTTGCTCTCTGGATGCAGGCACAGGCCTAGGTGCTTTCTTACCTTTGGGAGTTGATGCGTAGGCTTCCGTGATGCTCAGAGATGCACTGTCCACGCAGAACTGAAAAAGGCTCATTTGGGGAGGTCTTTTGCTGGTTTGTGTGACAGGACATTTTATGTTAGAATTATCAGCAGCTTATAGAACTTTCCTGAAGGACTTTTGTGCCTCCTTTTATTCTTCATAGATTTCTCCCTTCCATTTCCTGAAACATGGATCCATTAGGGAAAGCTATTGCTGACACTTTGAATCTGGACAACATGGGCATCTGTTAAAAATACTAGAACAGCACCTTAAATGTAATTTGAGCCTTGAACACTCTCTGGAACAGCATCTCCATCCAGCACTTGATTGAGAATTTTTACACAAGAGGGATCATTTTCGTTTTATTTGGGCCATTGTGAACTTACCTTTTTCCTGTTTTTTTTTTGTACTTTAAATTAGTCCTAATGAAAACTAGAAATGTAAAAACTGGAAGTAGTAGCTATGCTTTTTCCTGTCCCCTGTTAACAGTAGAGCTGTCACTCCTCTACCCCTACAACTTTTTGACAGACTGTCTTGTTTACAGGAGACCTACAGTCACTGCATGCTTCAGGCCCAGGCTGCCTGACCCCAGGACGAATGGTAGTCCACTTGGGCACTAAAAACGTTTGTTGTGAAATACAGGATGGTTATGCTGTTTTGTTTATGATAACATTATGTCAGAAAATTCTATGATAAATCCAAAAGCTCTAGAGCTTTGCCCAATCAACAGTGTAGAAGGATGGCATAGCGTCTTCCTTTTGTTTCAAGAAAAGAGGTAAAGACAGTTAATTTATACTCCTGATGTTTCCTGTCATGATACATTTACACAATGTGTCCATATTTTACACTCTTCATAAGTCCTCAAAATAACCACACAACTGGTGTATAAATTTATCAGGGAAGTGGAAAGAGTGAATTTCTATTGAGGTAGAAGGTCTGTTTAAGTTTCACTTGAAGAGAAATTATGAAATAAAAATATATTAAATGGAGTAAAGCACTTTCTATAAGCTTTGTTATTAAAGATTATTTAAATAAGTCCAAACATCACACAGCAAAATTATCTATACCCAAAGTCCATACAACTCAGTGAACATCTATATAATCAGAAGAGGTATTTGTAACAGTACCTGTAGAATTTATGTTAAATTCTACACCTTCAGGATCCCATATATGTTATTCACTTGTTGACCACCAAAACTAAATGAAATTTCTTACATAATAGAAAAACAATCAGCTTTATGTCCTCTTTCATAACTTCTGTCCATTACTTGAGTTCAGCCTTTTCTCACCCTGTATACTCATTCTTTCTTGTTCTCTTTTCTTCTTGGTATACTGAACCCACTATACATTCATTTAAATATGTGTGTAAATGTACCCACTGCACATTTGTTCACAGATATATATATCTACATATATAAACATATATACATATATATGTTCAGTTCTGCGTATCAGAGAAAGCATGTGGTTTATTTTTTTCTGAGATCGTATAATCTTGCTTAATATTATAAATTCTTTTTTATGTTTATTTATTACTTCAGGTTACATCTCCATCACAGTACCCTATAAATTCTAAGTCCACACATTTTCCTGAAGATTTTTCCTTTCATTTTTTTCTTAGAGCTGAATAGTATTCCATTATACATTCATATAGAGAGAAATATAAATTTTTCATTATCCATCTATTAACGGAGCAACTAACTTGGCTCTATCCCCTTGCTGAAGTGACTAAAGCAGCAATAAACACTGTGGTGCAAACTTCTCTATGGTAGCACATGGAGTCCTCTGAGCATGTGACCAGAAGTGAAAAAGCCGGTCATATGACAGTTCTATTTTTAATCTTTTGAGAAACCTAAAAACTGATTTGTACAGTGGTTGTATTTACTTGCACACCAGTCAAGGTGCATAAATATTCCTTTCTCTCCACATCCTCTCCTACATTTGCAGTCAGATTTGCTCCTAATAGTCATGCTGACTGGGATGAGGTGGCATTTCCCCGATGGCTAGGGATATTAGAGCCTTTTTAAAATAGTGACTGGTCATTTGTATTTCTTTTTACTTTTATTTTGAAACTATCTGTTCAGTTCATTTACCCATTTATTGACTGAACATTTTATTTCCTTGATATTTAATTTCTGTAGTCATTTGTAAATTCCAGATATTAACCACTTGTCTGAATTGTAAACAGCAAAGATTCCCTCTTGTTCTGTGGACCATCTATTAGTTCTGTGCATTGTTTGTTTCACAGTACAGAAAGTTTGTATTTTCATGTAGTCCTATCTGTAATACTTGGGGTACCCTTGTCCTGTTGGTGTTTTTTTTTTTAAAGTTCTTGCCCCACTAGATATCCTGAAGGCGATCCCTGTGACTTTTTTTCTGATAGTTTTAGTGTCTCACATTTTAAATTAAAGTCTTTGTTCCATTTTAATTGATCTTGAATGAAGCAAAATGTAAGAATCTAGTTTCATTCTTCTGCCGTAGAAATCCAGGCTTACTGGCACCATGCACTAAACAGGCTTTTTCTCAAAGTATGTTTTTGCCTCCTTTGTCAAATTTAAGTGTTGCCATTTTATTTCTGAATACTCTATTCTATATGTTGGTCTACCTATTTTTATAGCCCTTATCAGGCTGTATTTATCACTATGACTCAATAGTATGATTTGACATTGGGTATTATAATCCCTCCAGAACTATTCTTACTCCTTAGGATTACTTTGGATACTTGTGGTCTTCTGTGACTCCATAATTTCTTGTATTTTTCCTCTAAATCTGTGGAATATGTTATGGGAATTGATATGTCTTGAATGAATTTTTATATTGATTTTGGTAGCAGAGACATTTTTACAATTTTAATTTTGCCCACCCAATAACATGTTGTGGTTTTTTTTATCATTTAGTATATTGTGATTTCTTTTGTCAACATCTTGAAGTTTTCCCTATAGAGATTCTTTATGTCATTGGTTATGAATATATATATATATCCCTAAATGCTTAAGTTTAGGAAGAGTTATTTAAAAGGAATATTTTTTAATTTTTTTCATAGAGTAGACTGTTAGTATAATTAAAGACAACTGTTTTATTATTATTACTATTATTATTATCATTGTTATTGTTGATTTTGTAGCTGGCAACTTCACAGTGTTTATCAGCTCCAAGAGTTTTCTGGTATATTCATGTGGGTCATTTAATTAAACAATCATGTTATCTCAAAGTGAAATTATTTTACTTCTTTCCTTCTTATTGTTATCCATTTTATTTCTTTCTGTTGTCTAATTGCTATAGATAAAACTTCTAGTACTATATCAAATAAGAGGGGAAAATGAACATCCTTGTCTCATTCCTGATTTTAGAAGAAATGTTATCAGTTTCTTACCAATTAATATGCTGCTATCTACAAGTTTGTTTTATATATATATATATATTCTTTATTACTTTGACATATGTATCAACTATTCTTAAAGTCTCAAAAATGAAAGCATGTTGAAGTTTGTCAAATGCTGTTTCAAAATCAATTGAAATAATTATGTAGTTTTGTCCTGGATTTTGCTTATATGGCACATTGTGTTAACTGATTGATGCATGTTGAACCAACATTGGCATTCTGGGATGAAGTCCATTTGGTCATAATGTGTAATCTTAATGTATTCATAAATTCGGTGTGGTAGTATTTGTTAAGGATTTTTTTCATTCATGTCTGTAGTTTATTTTTTACAGTGTCTTTACTTGGCTTGGGTATCAAGCTGATAATGGTTTCATAGAATAAATTTAGTGGTATTTCTTCACTGTATATTTTACTTGCTATGAGGTTTTCCTTGAAAGTTGTTGGAATTCAGCAATGAATCCATGTGGTCTTGGGCTTTTCTTTGAAGGAAGGTTTTTAATAAGAGCTTCAGTCTCATTGCTTGCAGTGAGTTTGTTTATGTTATCTATAGCCTTATAACTTAATTTTAGTAGATGACATGCCTTAGAAATCTTCTATTTCTTCTGGATCATCCAGCATGTTATCAGAATGTAAGTTTTCATAGTACTTCATAATGATATTCTGAATTTCATTTGATTCACTGGTACCCCTTGGATTATTTATTTATTTGTTTGTTTGTTTTTCGAGATAGGGATTCTCTGTGTAACAGCACTGATTCTCCTAGAAATCACTTTGTAGACCAGACTGGCCCCAAACTCAGAGATCCACCTGCCTCAACCTCTCAAGTACTGGTATTAAAGGTGGGTGCCACCATGTCTGGAGAATTTTTAATTTTATTAATGTGCAATTTTTCACTCTTGCTTGTTGTCGGATTAATTAAGGGTTTGTGTATCTTAGTAACTTTTTCATAGACCCAACTCTTTGGTTGATTTTGTGTATCATTTCTTTAACATCAATTTCATTAATCTCTTCTCTAATCATTATTATTTCTTGTCATCTACTGTGCTAGCTTAGCTTCTTGTTTCTTGGGAGCCTTGAGGTATATCACTAGGTTATTTATTTCATATCTCTCATATTTATTACTATGAACACTTATCACCATACACTTCACTCTCAGAACTGCACTGACTGCATTACAGTTCTGTTTCCTGTAAATGTGTTAAGTCATATTCTATTTTCCTGGATTCTTGGTTTTTCTGTTCCTACTCTCAAACTAGTTTTGAGGATTTGCTGAATTGCTGTGTTGGATATGTTTCTTTCTTTCCTAAGTCTGGTTTACCTATCTTTAATTAGACTATCTTTCATCTTCCTCCATGTAAAGTTTCCATTAAGAACTTTTTGTCGTACTGGATTGATTGTCGTTAATTGCATTAATTTGTGTTTGTCTTGAAATACCTTCATTTCTCTAAAGGTTTTGGCAGATAACTTTGCAGGATATAGCATTCTGAACTCACAGCTGTTATTTTCAGATCTTGGAACATTTCATTCCTTGCTTTTCTGGCGTTGTGCTTGCTGATGGGTAATTCTGATACTTCTGACATAGATGTATTGTCATTTTTTCTCTTGCTGCTTTTAAAACTGTTTCTTTATCTTGTGTCTTTGACACCCTCATTGGGTAGCTTGTTATCTGATAGTACTTCTATGTCTCTTGTGCTTTGAAACCTATTATTCTAAGTAAATTTGAGAGAATTTTTCTGCAGTAATATCACTAAATATCTATTACATTCACTTTTGCCTCTGGTCTTTCTACACCATGAATTATCAGATTGAGACTGTTGAATGTATCCCAGATTCTTGGAAATACCCTAGATGCACTGACTCCTTAATTTTTCCCTTTATGTATGATTGATTTTATTATTATGTTGACTTCTGTATGGTTTTGTCTATTAATGATAATGTCTACTGTGCTTTTTTATTTTATTGGCCAGTTCCTTCATTTCAAGTGTTTCTGTTTGATTACTTTTCAGTGTCTCAATCTCCTTACCAAGGCTTCCCTCCATATTGGCTCCAATTATTAAATATTACATTCAGTTTGGAGATTTTCTTATCAAGAAGTTGGATAAAATCCCTTTTTTCCTGTTTCTATTTTTTTTGACTTCTATACAACCATTAATTCTTTTAAACACTAAAACTCTAATTTTTTTTCAGATATTTCAGCTATCTTTGTAATTTTGGATTCCTGCATATAGGAGTTGGTGAGTTGGTGATAGGTCATGGGTGGGGGCTGCATCATGCTTGTGTTGCCTTTTCCTGCTTATATGTCTGTTGAAGTAGATTTGTTTTGACTTCCTCTTCTCCCAGGCCTATTGGAGTATTCTGGTTTCTGCAACTCTTTTTTCGAGGAAGATATGCACAAAGTTCAGGTATGAGGACCGGTAAAATTTAGTGTTGACTATGGAATGAGTTGAAGTGATCCTGTCTTGATTATGTGCCAATAAGACCAAGGTTGGGACTGTACACTCAGCACCAGGGTGTCCAGATGGACCTTGGTCACCTCTGGAGTCTACCAATCTTCTGGAGACAGGATAACAAACTTCAGACCCAGGGTGTCTGTCTACTGTCTGGAAGCTTCTGTTCGAGTCATGGGCCCAAAGCAACTTGTATGACCACAGCAGTACAGACTCCAGGCCATGCAGTGATCATTAGCACCACAGACATCAGAACCATACCCCCAGATTGACCTCAGACACTGCTGGAACCAAAGCTTTAGTTTCTTAGGGCACCTTGGGCACACAGGAAATGAAACCCAAGTGCTATACTGACCTCTGAGGCCACTGGGTTGGAGCTCTGGTCTTCCAGTTCCCTCTGGTTCCATAGAAGCTTAAGACCACTAAAGTACTTTAGTTCTTCAAAGCCTATTTTCCCAAGCACAATAACTGTTTAAAAGACTGAAGTAATAGAAAAGAATATATTGTTAATAATTTGTTAAGTTATAAGAGCATAGATGATATTACTTTCAAATGATAAAGAAAACAGAGAGAAAGAAATGATGATTTTAGAATAAACATTTAAAATCTAAAACAAAGAGGGAAGTTCTGGAATTATCAAGCTTGTAGAAGTCATGAAATGGAAGTTGCTAATTTCAAACTCCCCTGCTGATGAAGCCACACCCTGGCAAGGCATGCTGTCAATGAACTGGTCCTCTCACATCCACTGAGACAAGCTCCTGGAGAAGAGGAGCTGGTTCATCTTCCTTCCCCCACTCTCCAACCCTGTGTAGTCTGCTTCACACTGAGTGCTTGAAGGATACCTGATCATTTTAGTTTTTTGTTTTAAACTCAATGTAGCTACTACCATTTGCTGGCTTCTCAGAGACAATTTGGTTCTAAAATCCTTTGACTCTGTCTGCTTCCCAATATCCAGTTCTTCCTTGGAACTGAGAGGCAATTGCCTAGCAAAGGGTCTAGTGCCATTGGTGTAAATCTGTTGGATCATGTGATTGATTTAATTTGCTCTGATATTAATGTATCTTAAATCAATGAGTCAGAACTGCAATATATTGATTCTATTTTAAAACAATGTATCAAAGATACTATAACCATTTTTCATCAAGACTGAATGTTAGTAAAGCTATCATTCCTGAATTTAAACTAATTATATTGATAAGGATAAGATAGTCATTGTGATTTTGGTTTTTGTTGTTTTCTTTTGAGGAAAAAAAGTAGAAAAATTGTAAAGTGAATTTACAACTTGACAGTGCCATTTGTTGTTTAGAAGCAAAACTGCATGGACCTTAAAATGATAAATTTTAAGAAAAGTATATGGCTATTTTTCTAGTTTTTCAATATATCAAAAAGAGAAAAAAATAGTGCTTTAGTCATGCGGTATTTCTGAATATACCAGTCACTTATTCTAAATCTAACAGCATAATTTATACTTCATTGTTAAATAGTGGAATGGAGCCACTCATGATTGCACATTTCTCTAATCCCAGCACATGGGAGGCACAGGCAAGTGGATCTCTGTGAGATCATGGCCAGTGTGATCCACAGAGATTCCCAGAATAGTTGGATCTACACTGAGAAACTCTGTCTTGTAAAACCAAATTAAGTAAATGAAATGCATGAGTTTACTTCTTAACAAAAAATAAACAGAAAAAACACCTAACTATGGCAACATTTAAGCACATATTTTAGTCTTCTAAGAGTATAATTTTTCAAAATATTCAATTTAGTTGAAAATGCAAACTCTATAATTTGTTTTTGTAAAGAAAATACCCTCAAAATTCTAATACAAACATTAAATATTCTTATAGATGTATATAAAACAAAAATAAGAAATTGATTGATTAAAAATACTTATTTGGAATTTTAACATGAATTACTTTATAAAATGCATGCATGATATAAACTTATGTATTCTAGATCTATAGTTCTGTTTGTAGTCATCCTATGAAGTCTAACCACTAATCATAACAAAATCGCTATTACATAAAAGTTACTAATCAAGAGGTAAAAAGAAAATATAAATCATATATGATTTTTCTTATGATTAATTTATTACTATAAGTTCAAAGAGTTTATCTTAAACTTTTAATAGAAGAACATTTCAAGAATGTAATACAAATCTTGCATAAATAAAAATAAAAATTTTCATTAAAATATCTAATCTTTTAAAAAATGGTTGTCATTGAGTTTGAGGCCAGACTGGTCTTCACAGAAGGTTCCAGGCCAGACAGGACTACATAGTAAGATAACATCTTTTTTATTTAGTTAATTTTTTTGCTTTGGTTTATGGAAAATATTACTGTGCAGCTTTCTTTGTCCTTTTTGCTTGGATGCTCAAGAACCAGGCATTGGCCTGGGCCATTCAAAGACAGACCAAAGCCTTGAAGTTCTTTTCTTCTGTGATGACTCTGGCTGTCTCCTTTTTGTAGACATTATAGATGGGCATCACAACACTTATTAGCTGGATGGCCAACTTGAGGTCTTCAGCAGAACTATCCCCCTTCTTTGGAGCTCTAGAAGGCTTTGTGGGAAAACTGTGAACTTGGAGCTGCATTCCTTCAGGCACTCCATATTAACCTGTAGTGATTCAGTGGATTTGTTTCACCTTCATGGATCCACAGAGATACTGGTTGAGCCAGGCACCTTCTTATGGATATCAACCACCCTGAGTTCTTCCAGGCTGAGGCCCCTGCCAGCTCAGACCTTGGTGTGGTGTCTCACTGTAGAGCACCTCACTATGATCCTGATGGAACCAGACACAGGATGAGGGAAACACAGTGTGCTTTCGCCTGCCTGGCCTTGTGTCTGAAGATCTTCCATATTAAGTTTCCATCCCCAATCCTATGGAAGTGTGGCTTCAGTATCATACAATTCTGGCTGGTCTCCATGGCTGCCTCATATGAAGAATGAGATCATAGCTTCAAAAAATAAAAAAGAGGAAAAAATTTCCTCTTTCATAGTTGGCTAATATAAATTATTATTATTATTATTATACTTATTGCCTTATTCTCCACAGTATATCAAAAAGA
This sequence comes from Lophiomys imhausi, assembly GCA_907164525.1. Classification (NCBI taxonomy): domain Eukaryota; kingdom Metazoa; phylum Chordata; class Mammalia; order Rodentia; family Muridae; genus Lophiomys; species Lophiomys imhausi. Next base: position 2,121,391 of record CAJQZJ010000594.1, read on the forward strand.
TGTGTTTGTATATTGAAATTGTTAATAGACCAACAAGTATAAGAAATTCACTTTTATTTTGCTATGTTACAGAAAGACATTCAGCAAGGGCCACACCCTTTTCTCTCCTATTACAGAGAACATTTTACAGTAGAGCCTTCAACTTTGCTTATAATGTCATTAATTTGGGACTGAAATTATGAATTTTGTAATTACATCCTCTGTATAGTTATTCTAAGAGTGTTCTTAAAAGACAAAAGTAGAAGATCACCAATTTTTGCATGAACCAAAAATTATGTTCTCTTGCCTGTCATTCTTGTAACTTCTGTAAGGAATAATTTTACATTAAGATTCTTCTCCTGTAATCTCTATAAGTGACTTATTACTAAGAAATGCACAAGAATGAATCAATTCTGGATATTTCAAGAATAACCTGGAAACTTTCACAAATCTAAATGTTTAAGCAAATCTTTGTTCTTATAACACTGCAACAAATCTTTAACCTTATATCACTAAACAATATGAATGCCAAAGGAGATCAAATTAGCAGTCTTGCCTCTGGGAAAGAAGATGCACCAGAAACTACATTTTTGTACCTCTTTGTAGTAGTAATAATAATATATAGAAAGGACAGGAAAGCATTTGTGAGATTGAGGCAGGAGGATCTTCAGTTTGAGGTCAACCTGGATTACGCAATGAGATCCTATATCCACCCCTGTCCACACACACACACAAAAAAAAAATCTAGAAAAAGATATGAAACACTGGCTCCTTGAACAATGGAAAGCAGGCACAGATAAAGTAATTCATGAGTCAGAAAACAAATGAAGTAATGAGCACTGTGATTGCCCCAGCTTATGACTGAGAAAACATGGCACAAGAAGAGGAGCAGGCAAAGATAGGGATTCTCACTGAGTTAAGGGAATGAATGCATTTGGCAATGTGGTAAGTGGGAAGTTCCAGGAGAAGTGATCTGCTTGAAGTAAAAGCTCCAGAAATTCTTCCAGAGCTACCAGCAAGTGTTTCTTTGAGTACTGAAGAGCAAGCAAGCATACATGAGGAATCCCCCTGAAGCCAGAGAAACACATGCAGGGGAAGTGGAGGAAAAAGCTCATAGTGTCATGGAGCACCACCTAAGTCTGCTGCACAGAGGAGAAACAAGTATTTCACAAACCGTTAGAGTACTAGGACTTGGTTTTGTCTGATTAATTGAAAAAGGTCACCTTCAACTGATAGTTCTCTAATTGTAATTCATGAACACTAAAAGCAAGAACTGAAAATGAACAAAATATTTCCAAGTTATTCAATTACCCACATTCAAGAATGAAAATCAAGGGTATTAAAGAATATAAAATATTTGCTATTCAACAGGAACTTTTAACAATGTCTGACATATATTTCCTATTCACTAGGCTCATATAGATAAATAAAAAAACACAACTCATGGGAATAAGAAAATAAACTAAATATGACCTAAGGATCTGTATGGATAGCATTGACTATGAGCTGTAAGACACTAAGCAATTAAGATGGTCACAAAGATTTGTCTTTTGAATATGCTTGGTTTATTCAAACAAACATTCCTCATAATATCATGCTAATATAAAATTAATCAGCTTTCTCACCAAGCAGGGGACAGTTGTTGGGTATTCCAGGCAGGAATGCTATTTCAGGTTCTACTGGGGAATCTTCTCAGATGAAGATGCTTGGGAACCTTGCAGGCTTGACTCACATCCTCAGTAAAGTCCTTCATTCCTATGGCAGGCTGTGAGGACTGCACTGATAGAGAGCAGGGAAGTGCTTGAGAGCATGGGCAGCAACTAGTGCTGCCAGGAGGGCAAGTGTGAGTTCAGCAAAGGTGCCAGAAGTTCAAAGGTAATTGCAACTAGGACTATGCACAGAGGCCAGTCTCAAAGTCCTCTTTCCTAAAGGTCTCAGAAGCTATGTCTCAATTGGACTGACATGCAATCTTAGGGGACACTTCCAAAGTTCCAATTCTTGTATCATTTCATTGGGCAGTAGCTTTGCGCTATGAGGACTCACAGCTTGGGTGTTTCACTAGCACACCAATACTACCTTGGCGGTACTCCATTTAGCATATCAAGGCCTGTTCTAGGTTAGGCTTTCTCTGACCTGTTTGGTGGCCTGCCAGTGGATTGCTTCTGTAGACCTATGAGAGCAGCCTGGAGGCAAGCTCAGACATCATACTATCTCAGCTTACATAAAATGGGTTTAAGTCACAGAAAATAATTTTTTAAGTTATGTTCCTAACAGGTGGAAAATAGTTGTTCATTAGATGTGACTTATTGAAATAGTTTAATCAGCAACCCCACTACGCCCATGACTGCACCTGATAATCAAAACCCAGTGACCTCACTCACTCAAGAAAACCAGACACAGGACTGTGTAAGCAGAGAACTCCCCAATGCCTGATTGATAGTATATAAGCAGAGTCAAAAGCAATGTATCACTTTTTGCCTCTTCCAGACTGATAGATACATTAGCGATATGCAACCTTGATATGCCCTGATGCTGGACAGTCTCCTTCAGGATCCTTTCCCTAGAATCAGAAGGTACCATTAGAGACTGGATCTGGCCTCTGGCTAAGATAAATTGCAGAGATGAGTACCCTTCAAGATTTGGACTGAGGACCATTATTGTTAGGAACTTGGATTATGAACCTTGTATGTAATAACCCTCAGCATGATAAAACATAACTTTGTTATATCAACTATATATATCTACTTCTTTCTTGTAATATTAGACCTAGGTTTTAAATAATTTAAAGTATATTCTAGATGGAAAAGAAGTTAAAAGTAAGATTAAACATAAGTATAGACACAAAAGACATGAAGACCTCTCAAATTGATCATTGTTTGAGATGAAAAATATATTAGATGTGGTTACCATTGGATAAGATATCGCAAAGAAAAGATCAGTAGGTGTTGTGGTTTGAATAGGTATGGCCCCCATAGACTCATGTGTGTGGCCTTACTGTAGGAAGTATGTCACTGTGGAGGAAGGCTTTGAGGTATCTTATGCTCAAGCTACACCCATTATGGCACACAGTCTCCTTCCTGCTGCCTGGTGATCCAGATATAGAACTCTCAACTTCATCTCCAGCACCATGTCCACCTGCAAACGTGCTGCCCACCACGATGATAATGTTCTAAACTTCTGAAACTATCAACAAGTCCCAATTACTTTATCTTTATAAAAGTTACTATGGGCATGATGTCTCTTCACAGCTATGAAATCCAAACTAAGACAGTAGAGTTGAGGATGTATTGACAGAATTATCCTACAAATATCCTAAAGTAATCCTTTGTTAAACATATGAAACCAGAAGGAGGTCACCATGCATTGGCCTATTCTACAAAGAATTCTAAGGAAAATTCTTCAGGAAGAAAAGAATTAGTAGATAGTAAAATGGATGAGTTTACAGAAATGCAAAGAGAAAAGTAACATAAACAAATATACAACCTCGTTTTTTGCTATTTAAAACACTTAAAATGTAATTATTTAATGCAAATATAATAATTACTACATAGCTTACAACATGTATACAAGTAAAATGGGTGGTGATAATTGTACACACTCAGGACAAGGAGCAGAGGAAGTATATTTTTTTGAGGGTCTTACATTTCACAAGGAGTAAAGCAAGGTCACCTAAAGGTAAAGGTGAACATAAATGAGATGGAAGTGTTTTAACTAAAAACCACCAAAAGAGAATATAATATCATAAACAGCATAAGAAATGTGAGGATCATTGGTCTTAGAGTCTGAGCTATTGGTGTTCTGTTCAGGAAGTTGTCACCTGTGCCAATAATTTGTTGCTTTTCCCCATTTTCTTTTCTATTAGATTTAATGTGTCAGGCCTTATGTTAAGATATTTGATCCACTTGGACTTAAGTTTTGTGCAAGGTGATGAATATGAGTCTATTTGCATTCTTTTATGTTGACATCCAGTTGGACCATCACCATTTGTTGAAGATGCTGTCCTTTTTCCATTGTATGCTTTTGGCTTCTTTGTCAAAAATTAAGTGAGCATAGGTGTGTGGGTTCATTTCTGGGTCTTCAATTTGATTCCATTGATCAGCTGGTCTGTTTCTTTACCAGTACCATGCTGTTTTTATAACTATTTCTCTGTAGTATAGCTTGAAATCTGAGATGGTGATACCTCCAGATGTTTTTCTATTGTACAGGATTGATTTAGCTATTCTGTGTTTTTTGTTATTCTATATGAAGTTGAGAATTGCTTTTTCCAGGTCTATAAAGAATTGTGGTAATATTTTGATAGGAATTGCATTGAATTTGTATATTGATTTTGGTAGAAGGGCCACTTTTATTATGTTGATCCTACTTATCCATGAGCATGGGAGATCATCCCATCTTCTGATGACCTCTTCAATTTCTTTCTTCAAGGACTTGAAGTTCTTGTCATACAGGTCTTTCACTTGCTTGATTAGAGTTACCCCCCCCCCGGTATTTTATATTGTTTGCAGCTATTGTGAAGGGTGTTGTTTCCCTAATTTCTTTCTCAGTCCATTTATCTTTTGTATAAAGAAGGGCTACCAAAATTTTTTAATTGATTTTGTATCCATCCACCTTGCTGGAACTAGAAAAGCTCATCCTGAGTGAGCTAACCCAGACCCAGAAAGATGCACATGACATCTATTCACTTATAACTGGATTTTAGCCACATAGTATATCATAACTATCCTGCAATCAACAGACTGAAAGGAACAGGTGCATAGACTTTGTTACTTGTTAATGGGATACTTTGCCCTAGTGGAGCTGTCATATAGGCCCCCAGTGGAAGAGGAAGCTCTTAGCCCTCATATGGCTGCTGAACTGAAGGTGGCTGATATGTAGAGCACCCCACACTGGAAGAGTAGGATAGGTCGGAGAAGGGGGAGAGGGTGGAAGGGTGAGAGGGTGGACCCCCCAGTAGGAGTGGAGGAAAGGGACTGGGATGGAGATGTAAATTTAAGTAATAAATAAACATTTTAAAAACTATGAGGAGAGGGGAACAGCTGAGAATGCAGCTGGTCAGTGAGAAGACACTTGAGTCAGCCAGTGCTCACAGTGAGGAGAATGGGCTGTACTGCAATTAGAGAGCACAAAATGTCAGGTCAGATAAAATAACCAACCACTACCTCATTCTGCCTTTGGTAAAACTAATTCAAATATGAATACTCTGAGTTTAAATAGAAGGATAATACTTTCTGTGCTAATGTTGGGAAAGGAAATGATTATTCACATTAGACTACGTACATTCTGGATCAAATATTACCAATGATAAAGGTCTCCTCAGATGCTGAAACATTCAAATACTTAAGAGGACAATGAGAATCATGAATGTTCATTTACTGAATCAGTTTCCTATTGCTGCATAACAAATTACCTTATACTTAATCACTTTCTAAAAGCACAAGTTCTAAAGGGCAGAAATTGGAGAAATAATCTCTCCTCATTTCACAGGGCCAGAGTCAAGGTGCAAGCTGAGTTATGTGCCTGTCTGGAACTCAGGGTCTTCTTCAAAGTCCATGTTTTTGTGACAGTATTTAATTCTCTCTCTATAAGACCAAGGCTCTCATTTTCTGGCTGACTGCCAGCTGGATGCCACTCTTGGTATCACATGATATATAGTCCTTCCATTTTCAAAGCCAGAACCAGGCAATCCCTTACACATATTCTCTTTCATTCTTTAAGTCACCTTAACCATGATGTTGGTCCTTTCTAAGAACCAGGTTGATTACACAGCTCCACTGAGGAAGCTATGTATTTCACAGGGCACAGAGTAAGACTAAAGTCATTTTATGATTCTGGCACCTATGTCTAATATCAAAGCTTCTGAAAATAATGGAGTCAACACAAAGAAAGCTGTATGGAGTAGAAATAAACTCATATTCATATTATATTTAAGCACTACTCACTCAACTTATAAAATAAACACTGAAAAATCAGAAAGGGTATAGAAACTTTAACAATACTATCGGTCAAGTTGACCTGGTTACTATTTTTAGAGTCGTCCACTTTTCCAGTTCATGTTGAACATTTAATAAAATAAGCCACATCCTATGCCTAAAGTAACTACGTGTGTGTGTGTGTGTATGTGTGTGTGTGTGTGTGTCAATAAAGAAAGAATCAAAAGAATGAAGTACAAAAGCCACTTTAGAGAAGGGTATTCCTGCCCAAAGGCCCTCAAGTGAGGGCATACAAGGAAACCAGTATGACTGGCCCACAATATAAGAATGGTATAGAGACAATGTCAGTTGTGGGGAAGCCCCATCCTCCATATCCCTATGAGTCATCCAAGATAGCAATCAAGCACCACTAGGGCAAAGTGCCTCATTAATGGGTAACAAAGTCTATGTTCCTGTTCCTTTTGGTGCATTGGTTGTAGGATAATTATCCTGTACTATCTGGCGAAAATCCAATTATAAGTGAATAGATCCCATGTGCATCTTTCTGAGTCTGTGTAAGCTCACTCAGGATGAGCTTTTCTTGTTCCATCCATTTGGCTGCAAATTCCATTGTGTAGATGTACCACAGTTTTTTTATCCGTTCATCGGTTGAGGGACATCTGGGTTGTTTCCAGTTTCTACTATTACAAATAAGGCTGCTATGAACATAGATTCCTCATGGTTTGGTGATGAATCATTTGGATATGTGCCCAGAAGTAGTATGGCTGTCAAATGATGGAACTAGAAAAGCTCATCCTGAGTGAGCTAACCCAGACTTCCATATAGGCCCCCAGTGCAAGAGGAAGCTCTTAGCCCTCATATGACTGCTGAACTGAAGGGACTTGATATGTGGGGCACCTCACACTGGAGGACTAGAATAGGTGGGAGAAGAGAGAGAAGGTGGGAGGGTGGGACCAGGAGGACTGGAGGGAGGGGACTACGATGGAGATATAACTTGAAGTAATAAATAAGTATTTAAAAAAAAAAGAAAGAAAGAAAAAGAGAAATGTCAGGAGACAAAAAACCAGATACTGAAGAAAATGAGAGCCCCAGGATGGAGATGTAGCAAAGAGGTCTGAGGTCCTGCCTGGTTTTGCTATGATCTGGTGCCAAGTTATCTTGTTTCCTAGGGATAGGTTTGGAATCTCTTTTATACAGTGCCCATATTGTATTCCCTCCCACCAACAAGTAGGATGCTTAGTGGTCAAACCTGTTATGAGTTGCCCTGTCCAGGGGCTCTGATAACAGGCAACAGGACCTGGCCTCAAACTCCTAACCACAGCTCTTTATTAACTTTCAATTGCTATTTCAACATCATCAGAGAAGGCTGCTGGTGCTGTGTACTTCCTTCCCAAGTTTCGTTCTAACCAATGGTAATAAAAGTCTGATCAAGGGTAAAAAACAACAACAACCAGGAAAAAAAACACAAAACAATGATCTAAGTAATTTGTACTTAGCCCTGTCTCCTAAAAGATTTCACCGCCTTCTAATAGCTTCAAGAAGGAACTACATTGTTAATATTGAAGCAAGGCATCACTTCTTTATACCACACTGGGACCCAAGTATGAGTAGGAAAGGGAGGCCCTCAGCAATTAGGATGTCTACGTGAAAATTGTCTTTTGAATATGCTTAGCTTATTCACAGAAGCTTTTCTTATAACACTATGCTGATGTAAAGTTAAACAGCCATCTCACCAGGTGGGAAACAGTTAGTAGAGTGGAAAATGCTGCGGCAGAGTTCCCCTCAGGAACCTTCTCCTTGAGCTCTTCTCTGGAGATTTGCTGGTTTCACACATCTGCTCTGAAGTGCTTCAGCTTCAGCAGACCAGGGGGATGGCACTGATGGAGGGCTCGAAGGTCATTGAGAGCTTCAACCAGAAGCTAGTGTTGACAGTAGGGCATATGTGAGCTCAGTAAAGGTGCTACAAGTTCAACAGTAACTGAAGACTACACAGAGAGGCCAGTCTCAACCAGTGCAATCTCAACATCATATCTCAGAAGCATAGCAGTGTGATCCTTAGAGCCACTTGCAAAGTTCCAAGTTTTGTATTGTTTCATTCAGCAGTAACTTTGCTAGCAGGGCTGACAGTTAAGCACTAGTGCACTAAGGAATCTATGCCACCTTGAGTTAACACTCAATTAGCATATCAAGGCTGTCTTGGGCTTGGCTCTATGTGAACTGTTTTGTAGCTGGTTCATTAGCACTTGCCCTGGGGCCTAACTCCAGTCTGAGCTGCCTGGTGGCACACTCCTCTCTTACAAGCATTACTTTAGTCTAAGTCACAGAAAATCATTTTTAAATTTTAAGTTACACAAAATGCTTCACTTATGTTCCTAACAGAAAGTCACTTGAACTTTGAGTAGACCTTAACACATGATCAGACAGTACTGAAAGTTATTGTATGTGTTGTTTTTACTGCACCTGCATTTTGCCTGTCCATTTTCACATGAGATCACATCACATGTGGAAGTTTCCATTTTTGGCACCACTTTTGTTAGATTATTTTTAAAAGTCTGCTGGGGAGGGGGGGGAGGAGAGAGAGAAAAAGGAAGAAGAGGAAGAAGAAGAAGAAGAAGAAGAAGAAGAAGAAGAAGAAGAAGAAGA
>CAJQZJ010000594.1:2129952-2141507 GCA_907164525.1 Lophiomys imhausi
AAGAAGAAGAAGAAGAAGAAGAAGAAGAAGAAGAAGAAGAAGAAGAAAGAGAGGCTTGGTCTGACCTAAGGCAGCACCCTGTTTATTCACGGTGAGGGGGGTATCTTGTCACGCTCATATGTGGATGATCAAAATGCCTACAAGGGAAGAAGGTGGGATGCAGAAACTGGTGGGAAGTGTAGTCTTTCAGCTGGAATCTGTTATTCCTAACTCTGCGTGGATATAAAAAGTGCAAGTCATGGGTATTACAGCTGGTTTTTACTGAGGAAGTTCTTTGTCAAAGGTGGTAGTTCTGGGTCCATTGAAGAGAGTTTCCTCTGGTTTGATAGCAGGGGAAAAGTCTTAACTTGTTCAGCTGCAATGTATCAGGCAATTGCCTTCCTGTATTCCTGAACATGAATTGAAAAGAATTATTAAAATAATTGTTACAGGACTGTACATAGAAGACTTGGTTATGTTCTGCCCAGTTCACAAAACCATAAGACAAGCCAGGAAGACTCCAACTTGATGCAAAGGCAAAGGGATCTTTATTCAGGGTGCGAGCCAAGGCAAGGACCATCTCACATACTCCATGCAGGAAGCCAGTGAATGACGGTGCCCAGGCTGGAAAGCCTGAGGGTTTTAAGGGATTGTAAGGGAGCAGGTGGGCAAATAGGGAGATGAAACATACAGAATAACATTTGGTTTTGTAAGATGAGCTCAGAGAGTCCTCTGACAACCCTGTTCTCAGGAGGAGAAGGAAACTCCCAGTCAATCGTATCATGATTAACAAGCCACAAAACAATCTTATCAGTCCTCTCAAGGCAATCCTTACAGTTTCCCAGCCAAAGTGTCCAAGGTAGTTTGTGGTCCAGGGTGGGGGTTAGTCTTGTCTTCAAATACCAAGAGGTTCATGACCTGGTCTGGGGTGGAGATCATTCCTCCTTGCTCATACCAGGAGCCTCAGTGAGAGGGGCTCAGTTGGGCTATTAACAAGATTGTATAAACGTTAAGTTCTTTTGAGAACTCTTTATCTACGACTCTGTCCAAATGGTCACTCAAGGCCTCTGAGGGAGGGAAAGCTAGGTTTTCAGGCCTTTTTTGTTATTTTACTTTTATGAGCTTGTTACACCAGAGGTGGGTGGGTAAGAACTTGGACAGGCCAGGATGAGAGACTGGAGTTTTTCTTCTTTCAGGTACAGAGTAGAACTGAGAGATATCTCAGGAAGGTTGAGGGAGAGGAAGGAACAGTGGTGGGAGAAAGTGGACATAGAGTTAATTCAGGGTGACATGACAGGGACTGGTCTCATTGCCAGGGCTATCACATCAAAATGATGTAGCAGAAGGAGCAGGGAGAAACAATGTAAAGAACTGTATCTGACCAGGGTAAAAGGGACCAAGGCCTCTTTTAGACAGATTTTCACCATAGCACCTAACAGGTCTTTTTGAAGATGTATCAGGAACAAATGGAGCTGTTGTAGGGTGAAAGCTATTGGGAGAGTTTGTTTGGAACATTTTGTTTGGGTATAGGATGAAGTTCAGTAAATACAGCATTAAAAAGACAGGGTAAGACGTAAGTATGAGCATAATGAGGAGGAACAAAGCGACCCAGGGAGGGATCTGTGATGGGAGGAACCAGGAGCCGAGACACACCAGGAGGATTGTGATTATATTTTTTTTCTGATTTCTGTCTCTAGGCCCCATTTCAAGACAGGATTTGTTGACTTGAAAGCACCATGTTTGTGGAGGACACAAATCTACCCAAGTAGTCAAATCTCATCCTTTTTAACTTTAGAGTACTGCAGGAGTCAAGGAGTCAAGCTGGTCTTGAAAGATGTTAAGTTGGTCTTACCAGGTTAATTGGTGTCAAAGGGCCTTCAGTCCCGCTGAGTCCACAAACAATGTCCAGACAGGCAAGAAGCAGATGAGTTAGTGCAGTGGTTCCCAATCTTCCTAATGCTGCAACCCTTTAATACAGTTCCTTATGTTGTGGTGACCCCAACCATAAAATTACACTCTGTTGTTATTTCATAACTAATTTTGTGCTGTTATGAATCTTAATGTAAATGTCTATGTTTTCCTATGGTCTTAGGCAATCCTTGTGAAAGGGACATTCAACCCCAAAGGGCTCATGATCCAGAGATTAAGAATTACTGAGTTAAATGGGTCATGGCCAATTACTTGCCTTTTAGAGTTCACCTAAACTTGTTTTAGAAGCTTGCAGAGGTCCATCTCTGGGTAACTGCTTCAAGGTTGACAGAAGAGCAATGAGAGGAGCAGCAGTTAGAATGCCTCAGGAGACGGTCCATCCAAGGACCCACAACATAACAGTTATCAAAACTCCAGAGCCTCAGTCAGGAACTAATAACTCTACAACTTTCTGGGGAAAGTTACATGAGACAAAGTTACATGAGGAAAATGTTTACGTAAAGATTAGTACAAGTCATTCCAAGTTTAAATATAAAGTTAATTAAAAATTAAATGCAATTAGTGGGTGGGGCCATGACCAGAATTCTGTGGATGGATAAAGTAGCTGCAATTGGCTGTTTGTTTACATCAGATCCCGGCATAAGGAAGAAGAAGGTGCACGCTCTGTAAGTCACTTAAAGTCATCATCAAAGGAACAACTCTGAACAAAAAGTATCTAAGTGATATTTTTAGTTTTCATGAGTGAGAAACTTTGAATATTTGTTTTAAGTATTAACAATACTAGCTATTACTTAATGAACAAAACCAGAATATCTTAAGTAAATTAAAATGCTTGGTTAGGTTAGAAACAATATCTTAAGGCAATTTTTTTTAAATTGAGACTATTGCCTTAAATGACCATATTTAATATTTTAAAACATGACAATTTATATTTTTGCTAACATTAATTGCTATACCTATTTTCTAAGAGACAATTAATGGTATGTTGTATTTTCCAAAAAGAAAGGATTTTCAATTTCCAATTTAAAACTTATACAACAGAGACAGTGACAGCCTTTCTTTCTGCTAAACAGACAGTTTTCTAAAACAGTGATTCTCAGTCTTCCTAATGCTGTGACCCTTTAATACATTTCCTCATGTTGTGGTAATCCCCTAACCATAAGATTCATTTTATTGCTACTTCATAGCTGTAATGTTTTTGCCTCTACTATGAATAGTAATGTAAATATCTATGTTTTCCACTGGTCTTGGGTGAGTCCTGTGAAAGAGTTGTTCAGAGGATACAAGATGGCGGCAGCCAGCGCGGACATATTGATTTCGGGGTCAACAGTCACAAGGTGGCAAGTGTTGCAGGACACTGTACAAAGGGCACAACTCCTTCTAAAACTCACCCAGCTACACAGGGACCATGGAAGATGCCTGGGCAGGACGACATGTCCAACTCTCGGACACGCCAGGAAGCCTCTGGACCTGGGAATTGGGATAACCCATCCCCCCAAAAGGAGAAATCCCCAGTAAGTTCCAACCTAATACCCAGCCGGCAGATTCAGAAACCACGCAGAGATAATCCCCACCCAGCTGGGCACTCCCAGGGCTCACACAGACTATCCAATTATCTGGGAAAGGTTGCGACCCTTGGAAGTGAAGTAGCTCCACTGCAAAGCACCTTCATATCCCAGTCTGTGATGTCACTGGCCAGCTTCCAAGCCTCGGGAGCGGAAAGGCTATTGGAGCTGAACTGCAGATTTACCCCCTACAGGAACTAACCCCGGGAAAACTGTGAGATATTTGAAACTGTCCTATATTGAACTTTTGTACTAGTAAGGGCCCTTCTGGCGGGGAATCAGAGCTTACTTGTGCACAGCTCCGCCACCTAAATTAATTAGGTCACCACCTGGGAGGCGGGACTGAATGACTCAACTTATAGGGGTGGAGTAAGGCAACTTCTACACCACAATGCCCGCTGTGGACCTAAGTCCAGAAGACAGCAAAAAAAAAAAAAAAAAAAAAAACCCCACCCGGCCGCCGGCCCCAAAAAAAAAAAAAAAAAAAAAAAGAGCGAAATGTCTCCAACAAAAGAAAGCAACACTATTCCTTCCAGCCAGAACCAGCTCACCACAACTGAAACACATGAAAATGATGACAATTCTACATTATGGAAAGTGATAAAGTCCCTTCAAGAAGAACTTAAAACTATGAAGGAATTCAAAGAAGCCACACTTCTACAAGTCAAAACAACAAATAACATCATTAAAGAGCTCCAAGCCAAGGTGAATCAGCTTGAACAGGAAAAGGATAAAGCAATGAAAGATCTCCAGACAGAAATAAGCAAACAGAAGAAGGAAATGTACAAAACGAACACTACCATTCAAGACATGAAAATAGAAATGGAAACAATAAAGAAAACACAGTCAGAGTTAAAAGAGGAAATGGAGAATCAAGAGAAGAGAACAGGAACTACTGATGTGAGTATGAAAAATAGGATGCAAGAGATGGAAGACAGGATCTCAGGCATGGAAGATTAGATGGAAGAAATCAGTACAACATCCAAAGAAAATGAGAAGGCTAAAAAATCTCTCACATACAACATCCAAGAAATCAAGGACTTAATGAAAAGATGGAGCCTAAGAATTATAGGCATAGAGGAAAGAGAAGAGTCCTGACTCCATGGTTCAGGAAATATCTTCAACAAAATCATAGAAGAAAACATCCCAAACCTAAAGAAAGAGATGCCAGTAAAAATCCAAGAGGCTTACAGAACAACAAACAGATTAGATCAGAAAAGAAATTCCTCTTGCCACATAATAATAGAAACTCCAAATGTAGAGAACAAAGAAAGGATATTAAAAGCTGTAAGAGAAAAAGGCCAACTCACATACAATGGCAGACCCATCAGAATCACACCTGACTTCTCCTCAGAAACTTTCAAAGCTAGAAGGGCCTGGACGGATGTCCTACAAGCCCTGAGAGAACATAGGTGCCCAGCCAGACTACTATACCCAGCAAAACTCTCTATCAACACAGGAGGAGAAAACAAGATATTCCATGCATGACAAAATCAAATTCAAACAATATCTCCTCACAAACCCAGCCCTACAGAAGATCCTAGAAGGAAAATTCCAAGACAGAGAAGATAACTACACCCAAGAAAACAGAGGAAATAGAAACCTCCACAGCAACTAAACAAAAGAGAAACAAGAGAGCAAGCTATACCAAAATAATGGGAAATAACAACTCCTGGTCACTAATATGCATCAACATCAATGGACTCAACTCGCCAATAAAAAGACACAGACTTACAGACTGGATCCATAAACAAGTCCCATCTTTCTGCTGTATACAAGAAACACAACTCACTATTGAAGATAAACACTACCTCAGAGTAAAGGGCTGGAAAAAGGTCTTCCAAGCAAATGGACCCAGGAAACAAGCTGGAGTAGCCACCCTAATATCAAACAAAATAGACTCCCAATTGAACTTAATGAAAAAAGACAGAGAGGTGGCGGAAGATGGCGGCAAACTGCACGGACGCATTTTGAATGTGGGAGAGAAGAGCCATAGAGAAAACAGAGTTGTGGGACACTGTGCAAAAACCGGAGGGTCTGGCCCCTCCGGGAACATGCACAGCTCCCAAGGGACTGTTAAAAGTCCCAGGGCAGGCTTTCCCCCATCTCTCGCACAGGGAAGCCACTGAATCTGGGATTCGGGAACTCCCATTTGGAGAGGCAACTGGTAAGATCGATCCCAACACACAGCAGGCAGACTCAAAGGCCATATGGCGATCGCCCACTAGCCAACTGGGCTTCCCATACCTCAGGAAGACCTTATAACTATTTAGGAAATTTTGCAGAATAGTTGAAGTCTTGTGGGGTTTTTTTTGTTTGTTTGTTTGTTTGTTTGTTTTTTCGAGACGTAGAAAACGGGCGCTCAGCGGGAGATCCGCAGCCGCTTGAGCGGGAGCGGAAAGTGGGCAGGCAGAGCAGTTGGGGAGGGAAGCAGACGCTGGTGGGAGGGGCCGAAGCTCCGCCCAACAACGGCAAAGCAGCTAGGGCGGGAGGCCGGTTCTGGTGGGAGGAGCTGAAGCTCCGCCCACCCATGGCAAAGCAGCTAGGGAAGGAGGCCTGCTCTGACGCCGGGAGGAGCCGAAGCTCCGCCCACCCACGGCAAAGCAGCTAGGACGGGAGACCTGTTCAGAAGGCGGGAGGGACCGAAGCTCTGCCCACCCAAGGTGGAGCAGATAGGGAGGGAAGCGGCCAGGCCTGTGGCGGAGAAGCCTAGTGGGTAACCAGAAGCCAGGGGACCATAGCTGTATTTGAGTAAACCCAGACACATTAGGTGTGGAGACAGGCCCTGTCAGCCTCCGTGACAACAAACAAAGCCCACAAAATCTCTGCCTGGGCAAACAGGTCTATACCATTAGAACCATTGAAGGCTGATCACTCAGTGTGCAAAATAGAGAAGTCTGAACTGGGAGCAGTGTAACAATCCCGGACTATTACTCACTACCTGGGAATAGGTTGCACCAGCTCACAACGATTCAGGCTATTAAAACCACATTGACCCTGAGATCACCCTGTAAGCAAGGACAGATAGCTAAGCAATTCAGCTCCTTCACCAAAGCATCCCCTGTGGATCCAAACACAGAAAACGACAAGAACAGACAGCTAAACACACACACATGGCCAAAGGTCCAAAAAAAAAATAGAAATCAAGGAAATATGACTCCAACAAAGCAGAATTATCCTAGCTCATCCAATTCAGATGAACTCACACCAACAGAAACACATAAAAACGTTGACAATTCTGCATTATGGAAAGTGATAGAGTCCCTGCAAGAAGAACTTAAATCTATGAAGGAATTCAAAGAAGCCACAATTTTACAAGTCAAAACAATGAACAATACCATTAAAGAGCTCCAAGCCAAGGTGACAGAGCTTGAACAGGAAAAAGACAAAGCAATGAAAGATTTTCAGACAAAAACAAGTAAGCTAGAGAAGGAAATGTACAAAACGAACAATACCATAGAAGACATGAAAATAGAAATAGAAACAATAAAGAAAACACAGTCAGAGTTAAAAGAGGAAGTGGAGAACCAAGGGAAGAGAACAGGAACTACGGATGCGAGTATCAACAATAGTATGCAAGAGATGGAAGACAGGATCTCAGGCATGGAAGATTTGATGGAAGAAATCAGTACAACATCCAAAGAAAACGAGAAGGCTAAAAAATCTCTCACCCACAATATCCAAGAAATCAAGGACTCAATGAAAAGACGGAACCTAAGAATCATAGGCATAGAGGAAAGAGAAGACTCCCGACTCCAAGGTCCAGGAAATATCTTCAACAAAGTCATAGAAGAAAACTTCCCAAACCTGAAAAAAGAGATGCCAATAAAAATCCTAGAGGCTTACAGAACACCGAACAGATTAGATCAGAAAAGAAACTCCTCTCGCCACATAATAATTGAAACACCAAATGTACAGAACAAAGAAAGGATATTAAAAGCTGTAAGAGAAAAAGGCCAAGTCACATACAATGGCAGACCCATCAGAATTACACCTGACTTCTCCTCAGAAACTTTAAAAGCTAGAAGGGCCTGGACAGATATCCTACAAGTCCTGAGAGATCATAGGTTCCCAGCCAGACTACTATATCCAGCAAAACTCTCTATCAACATAGATGGATAAAACAAGATATTCCATGACAAAATCAAATTTAAAGAATATCTCCCCACAAACCCAGCCCTTCAGAAAATCCTAGAAGGAAAATTCCATCCCAGAGAAGAAAACTTCACCCAAGAAAACAAAGGGAATAGAAAAACCCTCAGCAACTAAACCAAAAGAGACACAGGACCATCACCTATACCAAACTAATGGGAAACAACAACCCCAGGTCACTAATATCCATCAACATCAATGGTCTCAACTCCCCAATAAAAAGACACAGATTTACAGAGTGGATCCGCAAGCAAGACCCGTCCCTTTGCTGCATACAAGAAACACATCTCACTACCAGAGATAGTCACTACCTCAGAGTAAAGGGCTGGGAAAAGGTTTTCCAAGCAAATGGACCCAGAAAGCAAGCTGGAGTAGCCATCCTAATATCAAACAAACAGACTTCCAACTGAAGTTAATGAAAAAAGACAAAGAAGGGCATTATATACTCATTAAAGGGAATATTCATCAAGAGGAAATCTCAATACTGAACATCTATGCCCCAAATACAAAGGCACCTACTTTTGTAAAAGAAACACTTCTAAAACTTAAATTGCACATCGATCACAACACATTAGTAGTGGGAGACTTCAACACCCCACTCACAACAATTGACAGATCATCAAGACTGAGGCCAAACAGAGAAATATTGAGTCTAACAGAGATCATGAAACAAATGGACCTAACAGACATCTACAGAACATTTCACCCAAACACAAAGGAATACACCTTTTTCTCAGCACCCCACGGAACCTTCTCCAAAATCGACCATATAGTTGGACACAAAGACAGCCTCAACAGATACAAGAAAATTGAAATAACCCCTTGTAACTTATCAGACCACCACGGAATAAAGCTGGTCTTCAACAGCAAAAGAATCAACAGAAAGCCTACACACACATGGAAATTGAACAGCTCCATACTGGAGGACCACTGGGTCAGGGAAGAAATAAAGAAAGAAATCAAAGACTTCTTAAAATCCAACGACAATGAAGACACAACATACCCAAACCTATGGGATACAATAAAAGCGGTGCTACGAGAAAAGTTCATAGCACTAAGTGCATTCAAAAAGAAAATCGTGACATCTCATATTAGTGAATTATCAGCTAAGCTGGGTGAGTTGGAAAAAAAAGAAGCAAACACGCCCAAGAGGAGCAGAAGGCAGGAAATCATCAAACTTAGAGCTGAAATCAACAACTTAGAATCAAAAAGAACTATACAAAGAATCAATGAAACCAAGAGTTGGTTCTTCGAGAAAATAAACAAAATAGGCAGAACCCTAGCCAAATTAACTAAAAGGCAAAGAGAAAGAACCCAAATCAACAAAATCAGAAATGAAAAGGGAGAAATAACAACAGACATTGAGGAGATCCAGAATATATTCGGGTCCTACTTTAAAAATCTATACTCCACCAAATTTGAAAACCTAAGCGAAATGGACAATTTCCTCGATACATTCCACCTACCAAAACTAAATCAAAATCAGATTAACAGCTTAAACAGCCCAATAACCCCTAAGGAAAAAGAAACAGTCATTAATAATCTCCCAACCAAAAAAAGCCCAGGGCCAGATGGCTTTAGCACGGAATTCTACTGGACTTTCAAAGAGGAGCTAACACCATTGCTCTTCAAACTCTTCCACCACATAGAAACAGAAAGAACACTGCCAAACTCATTCTATGAGGCCACTGTCATTCTGATTCCTAAACCACACAAAGACCCAACAAAGAAAGAGAACTTCAGACCAATCTCCCTCATGAACATAGATGCAAAGATACTTAATAAAATACTAGCAAACCGAATTCAAGAACACATCAAAAATATCATACATCATGATCAAGTAGGCTTCATCCCAGGAATGCAGGGATGGTTCAATATACTAAAGTCTATCAATGTAATTCACCATATAAACAAGATGAAAGAAAAAAACCACATGATAATCTCGTTAGATGCAGAAAAAGCATTTGACAAAGTCCAACACCCCTTCATGTTAAAAGTCCTGTAGAGAATGGGCATACAAGGGCCGTACCTAGAAATAATAAGCCAGTGGCCAACATTAAATTAAATGGAGAGAAGCTTGAAGCATTTCCTCTAAACTCAGGGACAAAACAAGGATTTCAACTTACACCATATCTCTTCAATATAGTACTTGAAGTTCTTGCTAGAGCAATAAGACAATTAATGGAAATCAAAGGGATAAACATTGGAAATGAAGAAGTCAAATTATCCCTATTCGTAGATGATATGTTAGTATACATAAGCGACCCCAAAAACTCCACCAAAGAACTCTTACAGCTGATAAACAACTTCAGCAAGGTGGCTGGATACAAAATTAACTCAAAAAAATCAGAAGCCCTTCTTTGTACAACAAACAAGCATACCGAAAAAGAAATAAGGGAAACAACCCCCTTCACAATAGCCACAAACAATATAAAGGACCTGGGGGTAACTCTAACCAAGCAAGTAAAGGACCTATATAAAAAGAACCTCAAGCCCCTGAAGAAAGAAATGGAAGAGGCGTTTAGAAGATGGAAAGATCTCCCGTGCTCATGGATAGGAAGGATCAACATAATAAAAATGGCTATTCTACCAAAAGCAATATATAGATTCAATGCAATTCCTATCAAAATACCAACACAATTCTTTATAGACTTGGAAAAAGCTATACTCAACTTCATATGGAACAACAAAAAACCCAGGGTAGCTAAATCAATCCTTTACAATAAAAAAACATCTGGAGGTATCACCATCCCAGATTTCAAGCTGTACTACAGAGCAATAATAATAAAAACAGCATGGTACTGGTATAGAAACAGACCAGTGGATCAATGGAATCGAATTGAAGACCCAAACATGGACCCACACACCTATGGCCAACTAATCTTTGACAAAGAAGCCAAAACCGCACAATGGAAGAAGGACAGCATCTTCAACAAATGGTGCTGGTCCAACTGGATGTCCACTTGTAAAAGAATGAAATTAGACCCATACCTATCACCTTGTACCAAACTTAATTCCAAGTGGATCAAAGACCTTAACATAAGGCCGGCCACACTAAAGATAATAGAAGAAAAAGTAGGAGAAACCCTCGAACTCATTGGCACAGGTGACAACTTCCTGAACAGAACACCAACAGCTCAGGACCTGAGATCAACAATCAATAAATGGGACCTCATGAAACTGAAAAGCTTCTGTAAGGCAGAAGACACTGTCATTCGAACAAAACGGCAGCCTACAGACTGGGAGAAAATATTCACCAACCCCACATCTGATAGAGGGCTATTATCTAAAATCTACAAAGAACTCAAGAAACTAAATGCCAAGAAACCAAATAATCCAATCAAAAAATGGGAGACGCAGCTAAATAGAGAATTCACAAAGGAGGAATCCCTAGTGGCTGAGAGTCACCTGAAGAAATGCTCAACATCCTTAATCATCAGAGAAATGCAACTCAAGACGACCCTGAGATTCCATCTCACACCTGTCAGAATGGCTAAGAAAAGAGCTCAAATGACAGCACATGCTGGTGAGGGTGTGGAGAAAGGAGAACCTTACTCCATTGCTGGTGGGAGTGCAGACTTGTGCAACAACTATGAAGGTCTCTGTGGCGATATCTTAGAAATCTAGGAATAACCTTGCCTCAGGACCCAGCCATACCACTTCTGGGTATACACCCAAAGGACCTCTCACGGAGACATAGGGAAGTCTCCTCATCTATGTTCATAGCAGCCTTATTTGTAATAGCTAGAAATTGGAAACAACCCAGATGTCCCTCAACTGAAGAATGGATTAAAAAACTGTGGTACATCTATACAATGGAATATTACTCAGCTATAAGAAACAATGAAATCATGTAATTTGCAACCAAATGGATGGATCTAGAGAAGCTCATCCTGAGTGAGCTAACCCAGACTCAGAAGGATGCACATG
>CAJQZJ010000594.1:2141607-2157416 GCA_907164525.1 Lophiomys imhausi
ATAGGGAAGTCTCCTCATCTATGTTCATAGCAGCCTTATTTGTAATAGCTAGAAATTGGAAACAACCCAGATGTCCCTCAACTGAAGAATGGATTAAAAAATTGTGGTACATCTATACAATGGAATACTACTCAGCTATAAGAAACAATGAAATCATGCAATTTGCAACCAAATGGATGGATCTAGAGAAGCTCATCCTGAGTGAGCTAACCCAGACTCAGAAGGATGCACATGGCATCTATTCACTTATAGTAGGATTTTAGCTATATCGTACAGGATATCTGTACTACAACCAACACACCAAAAGGAACATGGACATAAATTTCTTTTTTCTTTTCATTTCTTTTTCTTTTTCCTTTCCCTCTTTTTTTCTCTTTCTTTTTCCTCTCTTTTTTTGTTGTTGTTCTTTGTTTTTGTGGGTTTGTGTGTCTGTTGGTTTTTTTTTTTTAGTTTCCTCCCCGTAGCAAGGAGACACCTTTCACTGGCAGTACTGCCTCGTAGACCCCTGGTGTATGAAGAGGCCCTCAGCCCTCATATGAATCTTGATCTGTGGTGAGAGACTGGTATGCAGGGACACTCCACCCCAGAGGATCAAGATGGAAGTGTCAGGGAGTAGAGCATGGGAGGGTGGGCCTGGGAGGCAGGAAAAGAGGACAATATATCAAGGATGTAACCTGTAGCAACAAACAAGTAAATTTACTAATTAAAAAAAAAAGCAGGTAACAACGTTAAAACACTGTAAATAAATTAAAGGACACAGCCGTTCAACCTGGTTTTATGAACCTCCAAGTGTCGAAAAAACATAGAGCTAAGGTAAAATACAGGAGAAATGTGGTGTTAACCCATGCCTTTAACTTCAGCAGAGACTGGAGGAGCACCAAAGTGTTAGTGGACTTATAAATTCTAGAGTTACACGGAAAAGGGTGGTGAGGGTACACACCCTTAATCCCATCATTCAAGAAGAGTACACCCTTAACCCCAACACACTAGAGACAGAAACAGGCAGATCTCAGAGCTCAAGGTCAGTCTGATACAAAACAAACTCTAAATAAAGAAAAACTTTGATGCAGGAGTGGTGGAACACCTCTTTAATGCCCTTAGATGGGAAACACAGGTCTTGGATCCCAATATTTAGAATGCAGAGACACACACATAGGATTTGGAAGGACCTAAGTTTAAAAGCTACTTACAAAAGGCCCACACAACACAAAGAAATTGTCCTTCGAGACCTCAAAATATATACACTAAAGCTGGTTTAGCTCCAAAATAACAAAATAATTTCTTCTTTAAACCAGATTGAAAGATAACACTTTATATATTGTCAAAAACCAAATTTGCTTCAGGAGAAATATTACCTACCCCCCCCCCAAAAAAAGAGGGCGATTGTCCCTGAGTGAGGAATAGGGCATGGCTCTGTTCTTATCATTCTAGGAGAATCAAAGCATCCATTCAAGGAACCCAGGGACAACTGGACAACTGAAACCTCAGCAGAAAACAGAATCAGACACCAAAAGAAGACGAGTGACCCAGATGATTCAGCCTGACAGACACCCTCAATAGATGTCTCCATCAAAAGCCTACAACCACAACAACTCAATATCGCTAAGACCATTCAGCTCTACACAATGCCCCAGCCAGAACCTCAGTAAAGCCTGGAAGTTCAGCTTCTACCTACAAACTCCTTAGGTCATCTAAACAGCTGAGAACAGAAGGACTGAACATAAAAGGATTGTATAAACATTTTTAACCATTTTTCCATTTTGGTTTGGGC
The DNA here is from genome assembly GCA_907164525.1 of Lophiomys imhausi. Classification (NCBI taxonomy): domain Eukaryota; kingdom Metazoa; phylum Chordata; class Mammalia; order Rodentia; family Muridae; genus Lophiomys; species Lophiomys imhausi. Next base: position 2,143,379 of record CAJQZJ010000594.1, read on the forward strand.
CCCAAACAGGTTTACTACGACCCAAATCAGCAGGAAGTCATTTTAAGAGAGCGACGTCCCATACCCAGAGGGTGGGGAGGGTGTTTCTCCGCCCCCCCCCTTTTCGGTTATTTGAAGGACAAATGAAAACACTGTTATTTAGGGGAAGAGATTACAAGTTGTTAAATGGTCCTGTTTAATGGGTTTTGGAGGTTAGACCCAGGGTATTCCTTCTTTCCCTTTTCTGTATCCTTCATTATCTCCTATGTAGGAATGCACAGACGAGAGAAAAATCGAGACACAGCACAGGAAGGATCAAGAAGAAAGGTCACATTATTGAATATGCCCTTATACCCTTGTATATTGATACAAAATTAATAGTATATTTGGCTAAAGTGGTATTGACCATTGTTTATTGTGCAAAAATAAGATTGTATTGGTCTACGTCAGTATTGATATTTGTATATTGATACAAAACTAAGATTATAGTTGGCCACAATGGTATTGACCTTTGTATATGGACGCAATATTAAGATTGTATTGGGCCGCATAGGCATTGATCTTTGTATATTGAAACAAAATTAAGACTATATTTAGCCACATTTGAATAGATCTTTGTATATTGATACAAAATTTAAGGTAACGCTTCCTAATGGTATCGTACTTAGAGATACTTAAAAATGAAATGTGAAGTTCTGGCCTCTTGATACCAACCGTCTTAAACTGTTTAGGATAGTTAAGAAAAACAAACTCCTAGTCATGCATGCATGTCACCTTGTTAGCTACTAAGACAGTCTATCACAGATATTCTCTAAGCTACTCAGTAATCAAGTTGTTAAGAGACAAGCAACATTTGCTTATCTAAATACAAGAGATAGATAGGGCATCTTCAAAAACCCCAAGAGATCTGAAGAATATGGCATTCAAAGATGTGGTCTTAAATTAAGATTTTTTTTGATATCGTGACATATCAGCTCCTGACAGCACCCCCTATTCTACTCCAAGTAGAAGAAAAGCATCAAAGAATCTCCAATGTGAGATGGTTGAATTAGTGGCAAGCCTATCTCTTGACATGTAAAAACTACTTGCTTCAACTGCAGACAGACTGCTGTCCAAAAAGGACAAAACTTGGTAGCAGGGAAGTCGACAGCCTAGCTCTGCCAAGACAGGGTAGGTTAGTCCTTCACAATCCCTGCTCTACAATAAATGTCTGTCAGAGAAACAGGACCAAAAGACTGAAGACTGATGCTGGAATGTATGGAGAGAAAATGGGAACTGTCCAGGTAGTCACTGGTTTGTTATTTCTTAGTATTGGAAGCTGCAGGCCCTGCACTTCCTATACAATCAGATATATTTATCCTTCTCAGCTCTCTGAGGTGGTTGAAGAATAGACAGCTTGAGTCTCATAGCTAAATTTTGAGCTGTTTAGGAATCAAGAGGGCGTTCTAGATCTAAGAATATGGTTATAATAGTGATGCAAGTTAGTATGAAAACTAAGTCAGTTATAGAACTTTAAACTCATGGAGATGGTTAGAAGGTAGAAGGTTAAAGTCAGGGGCCAAATATGTATGAACTGGACATTGGGAAGTTATACTGGGCCATTTAACTCTCATAAATGTGGCATATTTAATTCTGCTGTTTTGTATAGAATTTACTGTTATAAGAGAAAGAACCATTTGTTGGAATGAAAAGAGAAGCTGTTGGGGGGGGAGGAGGGTGGAAGGGTGGGACAGGAAGGGGGAATAGGGAAGGGTTTGCGACTGAGATGTAACTTGAAAAAAAATAAAGTACTTATAAAAAAAAAAAGACAGAGAAGGGCATTACATACTCATTAAAGGAAATAACCACCAAGAGGTGATCTCAATATTGAACATCTATGCCCCAAATTCAAAGGCACCTACATTTATAAAAGAAACACTTCTAAAATTTAAATCACACATCGATCCAAACACTTTAGTAGTGGGAGACTTCAACACCCCACTTACAACTATGGACAGATCATCAAGACAGAAGCCAAACAGAGAAATAATGAGTCTAACAGAGATCATGGACCAAATGGACCTAACACATATCTACAGAACGTTTCACCCAAACACAAAAGAATACACCTTCTTCTCAGCACTTCACGGAACCTTCTCCAAAATCGACCATATAGGTGGACACAAAGATAGCCTCAACAGATACAAGAAAATTGAAATAACCCCTTGTATCTTATCAGACCACCATGGAATAAAGCTGGACTTCAATAGCAAAAGAATCAACAGAAAATCTACACTCACATGGAAATTGAACAACTCTTTACTAGAGGATCATTGGGTCAGGGAAGAAATAAAGAAGGAAATCAAAGACTTCTTAAAATCCAACGAAAATGAAGACACAACATACCGAAACCTATGGGACACAATGAAAGCTGTGCTACGAAGAAATTTCATAGTACTAAGTGCCTTAAAAAAGAAAATTGTGACAGCTCATATTAGCAAATTCACAGCTAAACTGGGTGAATTGGAAAAAAAAAGAAGCAAACACGCCCAAGAGGAGCAGAAGGCAGGAGATCATCAAACTTAAGGCTGAAATCAACAACTTAGAAACAAAAAGATCTATACAAAGAATCAATGAAACCAAGAGTTGGTTCTTCGAGAAAATCAACAAAATAGACAGACCCTTACCAAATAAATTAAAAGACACAGGGAGAAAACACAATTTAACAAAATCAGAAATGAAAAGGGTGAAAAAACAACAGACATTTATGAAACCCAGAGAATATTTTGATCCTACTTTAAAAATCTATACTCTGGCACGTCCCCCTCGACCAGCAAGGATGACGCAACTCGCAAAAGCTCTTCTCCAGCAGTTTATTCAGGTCCCTTGAAAACAGTCTTCCGAATGCCCGGGCAGACCCAACCCACAGGCTAAATACTATATGAACAGCCAATCAAGTAAAGCCACGTGGTGCTATCTTAGAGGCCCACGTATGCGGAAGCAAGCCAGATCAGCGGTCTTAGACAAATATGGACTTGTTTACCACCGAGAGCGCTCACCATCGGGCTGGTGGAAAGCGGAAACCTGCACCATCTTTAGGGCGCGGCACGTCGCAGCTCTCTACAGTTCCTCCTTTTTTGTTTTTTAAAAATGTTGGTAGAAGTCCCTGGAAAGGCTTCGTAATCCCCATATCTGGGGATCTCACGGTGGGCCTGAGCCTGTAGGAGGGCGGTGCTCAAACTCTTACCCGTCTCTGGGTCAGCCTCCCCACTCGGGACTGCCCTGTCTTAGGTGGCCGAGTCTTACCCGTCAACTCCGTCATTGACTTGCCAGACCCTAATATCCGTGGAACGAATACCTCAGTGGGCAGGGACTATGCTCAGTGAAGATTTAAGGCTTCATGGCAGCGAGCCATGCCTGAGGGGAGTGGCCCGCCTCAGTGGCGACAAGGGCCTGTATAATCATGGCTGCATTACGCTTCTGTGTGGCTCTCATCTTGTAGATGCACCATAGGCAAACGAGAGAGGCTAGTATCATCAGTATCGCCAAAGAGCCTACGCCCGCCCACTCCTTAAGATGATCCATAGCCATCTGTATCCAGGAAGTCAAGCCAGTAGCCAGGCTCAGATCCACTCGAGTGGAATTGATGTGGACGATTGTCGCTCTCAGCTCTCTCATCAAATTTTCAAATTCAGCCGACCAATCCTGTAAGAGGAACTTTGACAATTGTCTAGACAAATTAGCAGCCTTTGTAAAATTTTGATACTGCACGGAAGTAACACACAAACCTTGCATTTTCCACTCACACCCCAATTGTGCTAGTGGCCAAAGAGAATCAATCTGTTCTTGTATTAAATCTATGTGTTGATTAACTATCATAAGGCCTCCTTTGAGATGAGAATTCATAGAGGTCTGAGTATCCAATGCCTGTGCTACAGTGGCTGAGATGTTATTCAAGGCATTGGCAGTCTGTATAGAACTAGACAAGGCAATAGCTGAGGCAGTAGCTCCCACAGCAGCAATAGTGATGGCAGTAACAATAGCTTCAGTGATGCCAAAATCTCTTTTAAACCTGAATAGCATCATGGTATTAGGGGCCTCTACAGGAACTGGTACATATCGAGGCATTCTAGTCACAACAGCCACAGGAAAGGCTGTGGCATTCCAGCATAGGGTATACAAACATGTGCCCGGAGTGCATACTAACTTTTCTTCACCCAAGGATGCACTCCCATTACTTACAATCCACAGAAAAGGAGGCCAGAGACATACTGGCGAAGCTGAAAAGGTCTTATTGCGGTAAGAATGAAACGAAGAATTCCAAGTACCAGAGTCACTACCACTAAAAAAATCCAGATTGGTAGCGGACCCTAGGGAAAAACTACCTCTTTGATAAATTCCTCCTCCAAGCATAAGTATAGGTCCCAAATCCGTATAGCTACCATTTGCTCCACACAAAAGCCATAAATCAAAAGGATTGGTGGCAGTCTGTTGAGGATCCCTAGTAGATATATCAAGCATCTGATCTTTGATATGTATGTAAAGGACATTGTAATGACCCCACGCCCAGTAGCCAAACAGGCTGGTGCCATACCCGTCCGGTATCTTTTTCTCAGAGATGGGAAACTAGGATACCAACCCATATGCAATCAAACATGCCCTTCTTGAAGTCGCTAGAAGCTGACCCCAAGTGCAGTGCTTAGCCTCGCATCCTGAGCGTGATGATAGCTTAGTCCTTTAGGACAGTCAACCAAGCTTGTGGCTGTCTAGCCTCCAAGGCAGCAAAGGCTTGCACCAGCATGGCATTACTTTTCCTCTGTGAAATCCTCTTCTTACAGATACACCATAGGGCAATGAAACTGACTAGGAAGAACATGCCTCCTAGGGCACCCATTCCCGCCCATTCCTTCAGATGATTCATGGCTCGGAGGATCCATGTTGACAGTCCTTCAGCAACAGAGACATCAACCCGGGTGGAATTCACATGCATGATGGCAGTTCTCAGATTCTGCATCAGCTTATCAAACTCGCCAGACCAATTTCCTGTAAGATACTGAGAGAGTTGCTTAGACAAATTTGCAGCTACAGTATAATTTTGATATGGCACAGAGGTCACACACAATCCAGTCATTTTCCACTCACAGCCAATCTGGGCCACCTGCCACAATACATCCAAGGCCGTGGCTACATTGGCTGACAAATTATTCAAGGTAGCAGCAGTCTGCACTTAGGCATCCAGGCTTCCAACCGCTTGTTCTTATAAGGGGTGATAGCTGCTTTACATTCCTTTGTACATTGCTCATACACAAGTTGTTTAATTAAGGGCATTGCCAAATCAGGGTCTCCAAATACCCTTCCAGCTGTTTTAACCATTATAGCCACGAAGTCTGAGAAAGGCTCCAGGGGATCCTGAATAACCTTGGTTAGATTGCCATTCACTTCCCCTTTGTTAGGCAATGATTTCCAAGCTCTGGTTGTGATTAAATTGATTTGCTCAAACACCTGAGCTGGATACCGAGTTTGTTGTTGAGCATATCGACCTTGCCCAAGAAGCATGTCCATATCCCAGGCTGGGTTTCCTGCTGCACGATTAGCAGCAGCTTGTTCATTAGCAATCTCAATCAAGAAAGCCTTCCAATCTAAATACTGCCCAGAGGACAAGCAGGCATGTGCCAAGCTCATCCAGTCACTAGGAGTCATGTAATAACGATGAAGAGCTTCCACTTGAGCTACAGTGAAAGCAGCATTAATCCCATAAGTGCGGACAGACTCAGCGAGTGCTTTAATTACCTTAAAATCGAGAGGTTCATGATAACGATTTCCCCCTCCATCCTGAAAGACAGGGTAGTACAGCTCATGTCTCACTTCCCTCCAGACATTTGGACAGAATGACCGCCCACTAGGACCACTCGGAGGGGAAGTCTCATTATATGAAGGCAGCGCCAACACAGGTGGTCCCGGACCTGAGGGCTCTATCCGGGTGCAGTCAGAAATCTTCCTCAAAGATGACTTCTTCATTTTCTTTGCTAACATTTTAAGTTCCTCTTTAGACTCTGAGCTATCCTCTTCCAAAGTATCTTTCCCAGATTTGACCAAGCGCTCCTTTTTTAACTGTTCTAATGCCTTTTGTCCTTTTTCCACTGCCTTGTGATATCTCTGATCTCCTAAACAACTCCTCACCATCTTCCAAATCGGTCTTACTCCATGCTTTTGAGTACCTTGTTCCCAAGCAAAATCCAAGTCCCTGCCTAATTTGTCCCAGCAGGATACCGTAAGATTCCCGGACACCGCAAACCACAGAGCCACAGAATCGCATTCATTCAAAAATCTCTCTAGGGTAGACTTCTTAATTTTCAAATTCCTAGCTAAAAGTAGCTCCTGAAGAGCCAGAAAAAATGGATGTGACTGAGACGGTCCGATGATTAAAAATTTACTTTCGGTTCGCAGTTTACCCGTGAAACTTTACCTTTTGTTCGCAACTTCCCGCGAAACTTTACTCTTTGTTCGCAATCTCCGCGAAACTTTACCATTTGTTCACTAACTCCACGAAACTTTACCTTTTGTTCGCTATCTCCGTGAAACTTTACCTTGTGTTCGCTATTTCCATGAAACTTTATTGTCCCAATTTATCCCAGGAACTTACCAGCATGCTGCCCCTGACTGCAGGAGTTCTGAGTCTTTTTTGGTTCCCCATACGGGCCACCACTTGTCGCGTCCCCCTCGACCAGCAAGGATGACGCAACTCGCAAAAGCTCTTCTCCAGCAGTTTATTCAGGTCCCTTGAAAACGGTCTTCTGAATGCCCGGGCAGAACCAACCCACAGGCTAAATAATATATGAACAGCCAATCAAGTAAAGCCACGTGGTGCTATCTTAGAGGCCCACGTATGCGGAAGCAAGCCAGATCAGCGGTCTTAAACAAATATGGACTTGTTTACCACCGAGAGCGCTCACCTTCGGGCTGGTGGAAGGCGGAAACCGGCGCCATCTTTAGGGCGCGGCACATCGCAGCTCTCTATAATACTCCACCAAATTTGAAAACTTAAGTGAAATGGACAATTTTCTTGATAGATTCCACCTACCGAAAATAAGTCAAGATCAGATAAACAGATTAAACAGCCCTATAACCCCTAAGGAAATAGAAACAGTCATTAAAAATCTCCCAACAAAAAAAAGCCCAGGGCCAGATGGCTTTAGCACGGAATTCTACTGGACCATCAAAGAGGAGATAACACCAGTACTTTTCAAACTCTTTCACAAAATAGAATCAGAGAGAACATTGCCAAACTCATTTTATGAGGCCACAGTCACCCTGATTCCTAAACCACACAATGACCCAACAAAGAAAGAGAACTTCAGACCAATCTCCCTCATGAACATAAATGCAAAAATATTAATAAAATACTAGCAAACCAAATTCAAGAACACATCAAAAGTATCATACACCATGATCAAGTAGGCTTCATCCCAGGGATGCAGGGATGGTTCAACATACGAAAATCTATCAACGTCATTCACCATATAAACAAGATGAAAGAAAAAAAACCACATGATAATCTCGCTAGATGCAGAAAAAGCATTTGACAAAATTCAACACCCCTTCATGCTAAAAGTTCTGGAGAGAACGGGCATACAAGGGCCGTACCTAGAAATAATAAAGGCAATATACAACAGGCCAGTGGCCAACATCAAAATAAATGGAGAGAAACTTGAAGCATTTCCTCTAAACTCAGGGACAAGACAAGGATGTCCATTTTCACATCTCTTCAATATAGTACTTGACGTTCTTGCTAGAGCAATAAGACAACTAAAGGACATCAAGGGGATAAACATCGGAAACGAAGAAGTCAAATTATCCCTATTTGCAGATGATATGATAGTATACATAAGCGACCAGAAAATTCCACCAGAGTACTCTTACAGCTGATAAACACCTTCAGCAAAGTGGCTGGATACAAAATTAATTCAAAAAAATCAGAAGCCCTTCTTTATACAACAAACAAATGTGCTGAGATAAAATAAGGGAAACAACCCCCTTCACAATAGCCACAAACAACATAAAATTCCTGGGGGTAACTCTAACCAAGCAAGTAAAGGACCTGTATAACAAGAACTTCAAGCCCTTGAAGAAAGAAATGGAAGAGGCCTTTAGAAGATGGAAAGATCTCCCATGCTCATGGATAGGTAGAATCAACATAATAAAAATGGCCATCCTACCAAAATCAATATATCGATTCAATGCAATTCCTATCAAAATACCAACACAATTTTTTATAGACTTGGAAAGAGCTAGTCTCAATTTCATATGGAACAACAAAAAGCCGAGAATAGCTAAATCAATCCTGTACAATAAAAAAAAACATCTGGAGGTATTACCATCCCAGATTTCAAGCTGTACTGCAGAGAAATAGTTGTAAAAACAGCATGCTAGATTGATGCTGTAATGTATGGAGAGAAAATGGGAATTCTCCAGGCAGCCACTGGTATGTCATTTTTTAGGTTTGGAAGCTGCAGGCCCTGCACTTCCTATATAATCAGATATATTTATCCCTCTCAGGTCTCTGAGGTGGTTGAAGAATAGATAGCTAGAGTCTCATAGTTAAATTTTGAGTTGTTTAGGAATCAAGAGGGTGTTCTGGATCTAAGAAGATATTTTTAAAATTATGAGGCAAGTTAGTATGAAAGCTGAGTTAGATATAGAACTTTAAACTCATGGAGATGGTTAGATAGTAGAATGTTAAAGTCAGGTGCCAAATACATATGGACTAGACATTGGGAATGTATGCTAAGCCATATAACTCTTATAATCGTGGCCTATTTATTTCTGTTGTTTTGTATTGTATTTATAGTTATAAGAAAAAGAACCATTATTTGGACTGAAAGGGAGAGCTGTTGGGGGGAAAAATAAATACCTTAAACTAAAAAAAAAAAAAAAAAGAAGTGAAGAAGATGGTGGGGCTGAGGGGGAGGAGGGTGGAACGGTGGGACTGGAGGGGGGAGTAGGGAGGAGATTGTGATTGAGATGTAACTTGAAGAAATAAAAAATAAGTTATTAAAAAAAAAAACAGCATGCTATTGGTATAGAAACAGACCAGTAGATCAATGGAATCAAATTGAAGATCCAGAAATAGACCCACACACTTATAGCCACCTAATTTTTGACAAAGAAGCCACAACGGCACAATGGAAGAAGGACAGCATCTTCAACAAATGGTGCTGGTCCAACTGGATGTCCATTTGTAAAAGAATGAAGTTAGACCCATACTTATCACCTTGTACAAAACTTAAGTCCAAGTGGATCAAAGACCTTAACATAAGGCCAGTCACACTAAATCTACTAGAAGATAAAGTGGGAGAAACCTTCGAACTAATTGGCTAGGCGACAACTTCCTGAACAGAACACCAATAGCTGAGGACTTGAGATCAACAATCAATAAATGGGACCTCATGAAACTGAAAAGCTTCTGTAAGGCAAAGGACACTGTCATTTGAACAAAACTGCAGCCTACAGACTGGGAGAAAATCTTCACCAACCCCACATCTGACAGAGGGCTAATATCCAAAATCTACAAAGAACTCAAGAAATTAAATGCCAAGAAAGCAAATAATCCAATCAAAAAATGGGGGACAGAGCTAAATAGAGAATTCACAAAGGAGGAATCCCTAATGGCTGAGAGACACTTGAAGAAATGCTCAACATCCTTAATCATCAGAGAAATGCAACTCAAGACGACTCTGAGATTCCATCTCACACCTGTCAGAATGGCTAGGATCAAAAACTCAAATGACAGCACATGCTGGCGAGGGTGTGGAGAAAGGGGTACCCTACTCCATTGCTGGTGGGAATGCAGGCTTGTGCAACCACTATGGAAGTCAGTCTGGCGACATCTTAGATAACTTGGAATAGCTCTGCCTCAGGACCCAGCCATACCACTTCTGGGTATACACCCAAATGCCTCTTCATGGAATCATAAGGAAGTTTCCTCATCTATGTTTATAGCAGCCTTATTTGTAATAGCTAGAAACTGGAAACAACCCAGATGTCCCTCAACCGAAGTATGGGTTAAAAAACTGTGGTACATCTACACAATGCAAAATTATTCACCTATCAGGAACAATGAAATTATGCAATTTGCAGCCAAATGGATGGAACTAGAAAAGCTCATCCTGAGTGAACTAACCCAGACTCAGAAAGACACATATGGTATCTATTCACTTATAGTAGGAATTTATCTATATAGTAGAAAGTTTCAATACTACAACTAACACACCAAAGGGAACTTGGACATAGACTTCTTATTTTTAATTTTTATTTTTTATTTATTTTTTATATATTGGTTATATTTTTTTCTATTTTTTAGTCTTTTTTATCTATTGTATGCTTATTGATTTGTTTGTTTAGTAGTTCTCTGTCCGAGGCAATGAGACTCTTTTCACTGATGGTACGGTTTTGTAGATCCTCAATGAATGAAGAGGCTCTTGGCCCCCATACGACCTCTCAACTGAGATGAGGGACTGTTATATAAGGACACCCCACCCAAGAGAAATGGGATGGAAGGATTAGGAGGTAAAGAAAAAAAATGAAATGTGATGTTTCGGCCTTTTACTACTAACTGTCACAAACTGTTTAGGATAATTAAGAAATGCAAACTAATGGTTATGGAAGCCAGTCATTCTGTTAGTTACTATGACAGCCTATTATAGTTACTTGCTAAGCTAATCAGAAATAAACCTGCTAAGAGACAAGCAACATCTGCTTACCCTAATATAAGAGATAGATAGGGCCTCTTCAAAAACCTCAAGAGATCTGCAGAATATGGCATTCAAAGATGTTTTCATAACTTTAGATTTTTTTATATCAAGACATATCAACTCCTGACAGCACCCCCTATTCTCCTCCAAGTAGAAGATGAGCATCGAAGAATCTCCAGTGGGAGATGATTGAATTAGTCGCAAGCCTATCTCTTGGTAGAAAAAGCCCCTTGCTCCAACTGCAGACAGAATGCTGTCCAAAAAGGACAAAACCTGGAGGCAGGTAAGTCGACAGCCTAGCTCTGCCAAGACAGGGTAGGTAAGTCCTTCATAACCACTGCTCTACAATCAATGTCTGTCAGAGAAGCGGGGCCAAACGACTGAAAATCGATGCTGTAATGTATGGAGAGAAAATGGGAACTGTCCAGGCAGCCACTGTTATGTGATTTCTTAGTTTGGGAAGCTGCAGACCCTGTACTTCCTATAAAATCAGATATATTTTTCCCTCTCAGGTCTCTGAGGTGATTGCAAAACGGATAGCTAGAGTCTCATAATTAAATTTTGAGTTGTTTAGGAGTCAAGAGAGTGTTATATATCTAAGAAGATACTTTTAAAATTGTGTTGCAATTAGTATGAATGTTGAGTCAGATATAGAACTTTAAACTCATGGAGATGGTTAGATAGTAGAATGTTAAATCAGGTACCAAATACGTATGGACTGGTCATTGGGAATGTACGTTAAGCCAAATAACCCTCATAACTGTGGCCTAATTACCTCTGTTGCACTGTATTGTATTTAATATTATAAGAGAAAGAGCGATTTGTTGGACTGAAAGGGGAAACCTAGGGGGAAATAAGATATACCTTAAACTTAAAAGAAAAAAAAGGGAAGAGGATGGGGGGTTGAGGGTGGGAGGGTGGGACTGGAGGGGGAATAGGGAGGGGACTGCGATTGAGATGTAACTTGAAGAAATAAAAAATAAAGGAAAAAAAAGAACTATGGAGGATAATCTGAAAAAAAAAAAGAAAGAGTTGTTCAACGTGAGTCTCAGCATGAAAACTGCTGCTCTAGAACATCCTAAGTTTCTATACAAGTAAGTGATAACCATGTCAAGAGTAAATGATTCACTTTACAAAGTTTTGTAAAAGTAATCCTATTAACTGAAACTTTAAAAAGATCTCTACATTTTCTTCCCATAAAATCAACCAACAAATGAAAACAGTCAGTATATCAAATCTGTAATAATTTACATATATCATTGACTGAATAAGCAAAGAAGACTAAAGTAAATTCTGCTCCTTTTGTCTATGGACATATTCTAGGTTAGCACATACTGACAGCATTAAGTGTATTACCTAACATCATTCTAAAGTAGATTAACTTCTTAGAGACATGATTTTGTAAAATAAGATAATCAAATTGAATGAGCTTTTAGCTTTTGGAATTTTTTAGAAAACATTCCAAGCACCAGGGAGCTCGGACCTTATCAGTCATCAAGGAACAAGTGCATGCTTCTCCACATGAAGGTCTGATCTCAGTCAGTATCTGGGCAAAAAAGGATGGAACACAAAATTAGGTCCTTGTCACAGGATATCCTGACTGGCAGGAGTGGTAGGTATTACAGCTCCTGGATAAAACTGCAGGAGACGAGGGGGGGCCAAGATGGCGGCGACCTACACTGACGCATTTTGAATGCAGGGGAAAAAAGAGCCATAAAAAACACAGAGTTATTGGGCACTGTGCAAAAACCGGAGGGGCTAGACCCCCCGGGGAACACTCACAGCTCCCAAGGGATTATTAAAAGTCCCAGGGTAAGGCTCTCCCCCCAACTCTTGCAGACACGGAAGCCACTATACCCGGGATTCGGGAACTCCCATTTGGAGAGGCGCCTGGTAAGATCGACCCCAACTCACAGCAGGCAGAATCAGAGGCCACTTGGCGATAGATCACTAGCCTATTGGGCTCACCATACCTCAGTTAGAACTTATACCCACTTAAAAAACTTTGCGAGATAGTGGAAGTATTAGCAAGGAAAAAACAGGGGGCTCAGCGGAGGGCGGGAGGTTCTGAGAGAGCACCGGAAGCCAGGAACACAAAGGCGGGTGGGAGAGGCCGAATCCCACGCACTCATGGCAGCGCAGCTGGGGAGGGAGCCCGGCTGGAAGGGCCAAATCCCTGCGAACCCACGGTAGGTCAACTGGGGAGAGAGCCAGGCGTGGGCGGGGCCAGGGATCCATGCACCCACGGCTGAGCTGCTGGGGCAAGAGGACCACTCAGGCGGACGGAGGATCCAGGGCTCAGTGCACCCGCAGCCGAGCAGCCAGGGAGGGGGACCCGTGGCTGCGGAGACAGAGAGGGAATCAGGCACAGAGGCCAGGCCTGTGGCGAGAAGCCTAGTGAGAAACCAGAAATCGGTATCACAGCTGTATTCTGGAAAATCCAGACATATTAGGTGTGGATCCAGACCCTGTCTGCCTCTGTGACGACAAACAAAGCCCACAGAATCTGTGCCTGGGCAAACAGGTCCATACCATCAGAACCATTACAGGCTGATAACTCAGAGTGCAACATAGAGAAGTCTGAATTGGGAGCAGTGAAACAATCCCGGTCCATTACTCACAACCTGGGAATAGGCTGCACCAGCTCACAGTGCCTCAGGCGATTAAAACCACAGTGACACTGAAATCCCCCTGTAAGCAACAACAGATAGCCAAGTAACTCGTCCCCTGCACCAAATCATCCACTGTGTTTCCAAGCACAGAAAACAGACAGCTAAACGCATCCTATGGCCAAAGGTCAAAAAAAAATAGAAATCAAGGAATATGACTCCAACAAAGCAGAATTATCCTAGCTCATCCAATTCGGATGACCTCACACCAACAGAAACACATGAAAACGTTGACAATTCTGCATTATGGAAAGTGATAGAGTCCCTGCAAGAAGAACTTAAATCTATGAAGGAATTCAAAGAAGCCACAATTCTACAAGTCAAAACAAGGAACAACACCATTAAAGAGCTCCAAGCCAAGTTGACAGAGCTTGAACAGGAAAAGGACAAAGCAATGAAAGATTTTCATACAAAAACAAGCAAGCTGTAGGAGGAAATGTACAAAACGAACAAAACCATACAAGACATGAAAATAGAAATAGAAACAATGAAGAAAACATAGTCAGAGTTAAAAGAGGAAGTGGAGAACCAAGGGAAGAGAACAGGTACAACGGATGTGAGTATCAACAATAGGATGCAAGAGATGGAAGACAGGATCTCAGGCATGGAAGACTCAGTGGAAGAAATCAGTACAACATCCAAAGAAAATGAGAAGGCTAA
>CAJQZJ010000594.1:2157816-2172202 GCA_907164525.1 Lophiomys imhausi
AAATCAACAACTTAGAATCAAAAAGAACTATACAAAGAATCAATGAAACCAAGAGTTGGTTCTTTGAGAAAATCAACAAAATAGACAGACCCCTAGCCAAATTAACTAAAAGGCAAAGGGAAAGAACACAAATCAACAAAATCAGAAATGAAAAGGGAGAAATAACAACAGACATTGAGGAGATCCAGAAAATATTCGGACATTACTTTAAAAATCTATATTCCACTAAATTTGAAAACCTAAGCGAAATGGACAATTTCCTCGATAAATTCCACCTACCAAAACTAAATCAAAATCAGATTAACAGCTTAAACAGCCCAATAACACCTAAGGAAATAGAAACAGTCATTAATAATCTCCCAACCAAAAAAAGCCCAAGGCCAGATGGCTTTAGCATGGAATTCTACCGGATATTCAAAGAGGAACTAACACCATTACTTTTCAAACTCTTCCACCACATAGAAACAGAAAGATCACTGCCAAACTCATTCTATGAGGCCACTGACATTCTGGATCCTAAACCACACAAAGACCCAACAAAGAAAGAGAACTTCAGACCAATCTCCCTCATGAACATAGATGCAAAAATACTTAATAAAATACTAGCAAACCGAATTCAAGAACACATCAAAAGTATCATACACCATGATCAAGTAGGCTTCATCCCTGGAACGCAGGGATGGTTCAATATACGAAAGTCTATCAATGTAATTCACCCCATAAACAAGATGAAAGAAAAAAACCACATGATAATCTCGCTAGATGCAGAAAAAGCATTTGACAAAATCCAACACCCCTTCATGCTAAAAGTTCTGGAGAGAACGGGCATACAAGGACCATACCTAGAAATAATAAAGGCAATATACAGCAAGCCAGTAGCCAACATCAAATTAAATGGAGAGAAGCTTTAAGCATTTACTCTAAACTCAGGGACAAGACAAGGATGTCCACTTTCACCATATCTCTTCAATATAGTACTTGAAGTCTATGCTAGAGCAATAAGACAACCAAAGGAGATCAAAGGGATAAAAATTAGAAATGAAGAAGTCAAATTATCCCTATTCGCAGATGATATGTTAGTATACATAAGCGACCCCAAAAACTCCACCAAAGAACTCTTACAGCTGATAAACAACTTCAGCAAGGTGGCTGGATACAAAATTAACTCAAAAAAATCAGAAGCCCTTCTTTATACAACAAACAAATATATGGAGAAAGAAATAAGGGAAACAACCCCTTCACACTAGCCACAAACAACATAAAATACCTGGGGGTAACTCTAACCAAGCATGTAAAGGACCTATATAACAAGAACTTCAAGCCCCTGAAGAAAGAAATGGAAGAGGCCTTTAGAAGATGGAAAGATCTCCCATGCTCATGGATAGGTAAGATCAACATAATAAAAATGGCTATCCTACCAAAAGCAATATACAGATTTAATGCAATTCCTATCAATATACCAACACAATTCTTTATAGACCTGGAAAAAGCTATTCTCAACTTCATATGGAACAACAAAAAGCCTAGAATAGCTAAATCAATCCTGTGCAATGAAAAAACATCTGGAGGTATCACCATCCAGATTTCAAGCTGTACTACAGAGCAACAGTAATAAAAACAGCATGGTACTGGTATAGAAACAGACCAGTGGATCAATGGAATCGAATTGAAGACCCAAACATGGACCCACACACCAGTGGCCAACTAATCTTTGACAAAGAAGCCAAAACCACACAATGGAAGGACAGCATCTTCAACAAATGGTGCTGGTCCAACTGGATGCCCACTTGCAAAAGAATGAAATTAGACCCATACTATCTCCTTGTACCAAACTTAAATCCAAGTGGATCAAAGACCTTAACATAAAGCCGGCCACACTAAATATACTAGTAGAAAAAATAGGAGAAACCCTCGAACTCATTGGCACAGGTGACAACTTCCTGAACAGAACACCAACAGCTCAGGACCTGAGATCAACAATCAATAAATGGGACCTCATGAAACTGAAAAGCTTCTGTAAGGCAAAGGACACTGTCATTCAAACAAAACGGCAACCAACAGACTGGGAGAAAATCTTCACCAACCCCACATCTGATAGAGGGCTATTATCTAAAATCTACAAAGAACTCAAGAAACTAAATGCCAAGAAACCAAATAATCCAATCAAAAAATGGGAGATGGAGCTAAATCAAGAATTCACAAAGGAGGAATCCCTAAGGGCTGAGAGACACCTGAAGAAATGTTGAACATCCTTATCATCAGAGAAATGCAACTCAAGACGACCCTGAGATTCCACCTAACACCTGTTAGAATGGCTAAGATAAAGAGCTCAAATGATAGCGCATGCTGGCGAGGGTGTGGAGAAAGGGGAACCCTACTCCATTGCTGGTGGGAGTGCAGGCTTGTGCAACCACTATGGAGGTCTGTCTGGCGATATCTTAGAAATCTAGGAATAACCTTGCCTCAGGACCCAGCCATACCACTTCTGGGTATACACCCAAAGGACCTCTCACTGAGACATAGGGAGTCTCCTCCTCTATGTTCATAGAAGCCTTATTTGTAATAGCTAGAAATTGGAAACAACCCAGATGTCCTTCAACTGAAGAATGGATTAAAAAATTGTGGTACATCTATACTATGGAATATTACTCAGCTAAAAGAAACAATGAAATCATGCAATTTGTATCCAAATGGATGGATCTAGAGAAGCTCATCCTGAGTGAGCTAACCCAGTCTCAGAAGGATGCACATGGCATCTATTCACTTATAGTAGGATTTTAGCTATATCGTACAGGATATCTGTACTACAACCAACACACCAAAAGGAACATGGACATAAAATTTTTTTTAAATCTTTTTCTTTTTCCTTCTTTTTTTCTTTTTTCTTTTTCCTTTTCCCTTCTCTTTTTCCTCTCTTTTTTTGTTGATATTCTTTGTTTTTGTGGGTTTGTGTGTTTGTTGGTCTTTTTTTTAGTATTCCCCCAGTAGCACGGAGACACCTTTCACTGGCAGTACTGCCTCGTAGGCCCCCGGTGAATGAAGAGGCTCTTGGCCCTCATATGACTCCTGATATGTGGTGAGAGACTGTTAGGCAGGGACACTCCACCCCAGAGGATCAAGACGGAAGGGTCAGGGGGTAGAGCATGGGAGGGTGGGGCTGGGAAGCGGGGAAAAGAGGACAATACGATAAGGATGTAACCTGAAGCAACAAACAAATAAATTTATTAACTAAAAAAAAAAAAAAAAAAAAAAAAAAAAAAGGGCAGGTGGCAGGGCTGAAACACTGTGAATGGAATAGAGGATACAGCCGTTCGGCCTGGTTTTGCAGACCTCCAGGTGTCGAGAAGACGTGGAGCTAAGGTAAAATACAAGAGAATTGTGGTGTTGGCCCATGCCTTTGACTTTAGCGGAGACGGGGGAGGGGAGGAGCACCGTAGAGTTGGTGGTCTTATGTATTCTGGAGTCATATGGAGCGGGGTAGTGAGGGTGCATACTCTTGGTCCCACCATTCAAGAAGAGTACACCCTTGGTCCCAGCTCCCAGCACACTGGAGACAGAAACGGGCAGATCCCGGAGCTCAGGGTCAGCCTGATGCAGGGCAAACTCTAAATAGAGAAAGACTTCGATCCAGGAGTGGTGGAACACATCTTTGATCCCTTCAGATGGGAAACACGGGTCTCTGATCCCAATAATTAGAGTTCAGAGACACACACATGGGATTTGGAGGGACCTAGGTTTGGAGGCTACTTACAAAAGGCCTTCTCCATGCAGGCAGATTGTCCTTTGTGATCTCAAAATATATACACTGGAGCTGGTTTAGCTCCAAGGTGACAGAATGATTTCTTCTTTAACCTGGATTGAAAGATAACTCTTTGTATGTTGTCGGAAGGCCAAATTTGCTTCAGGAGAAGTACTACCTAGCCCCCCCCCCAAAAAAAAAAAAAGAGAGGGCAATTGTCCCAGGGTTGGGTTTGGGGCAGGGCTCTGTTCTTATCTTTCCAGGAGAACCAAAGCGTCCATTAGGGGAGCCCGGGGACGGCTGAACAGCGGAAACCTCAGCAGAGAGCAGAATCAGGCACCAAGGAGGACGAGTGACCCAGTTGATTCTGCCTGGCAGACTTCCTCAATAGCTGTCTCCATCGGGGGCCTGCAACCACCACGGCAATCCAATGTCGCTGGGACTGTTCAGCTAGACACAATGCCCCGACAGGAACCTCAGTGAAGCCTGCAAGATCAGCTTCTCCCTACAAACCCCTTAGGTCATCTAAACAGCTGAGAACAGAAGGACTGAACATAAAAGGATTGTACTAACATTTTTAACCATTTTTTTCCATTTCAGTTCAGGCCCCAAACAGGTCTACTACGACCCAAACCAGCAGGAAGTCACTTTAAGAGAGCAACGTCCCATGCCCAGAGGGTGGGGAAGGTGTTCCTCTGCATTTCTTTTTGGTTATTTGAGGGATAACTGAAAACTCCTGTATTTAAGGGAAGAGATTACAAGCTGATAAATGGTCCTGTTTAATGGATTTTGGAGGTTAGCCCCAGGGACTTCCTACTTTTCCTTTTCTGTATCATTCTTCCACTCCTACGCAGGAGTGCATAGGCTTGAGAAAAATGAGATATAGACATAGCACAGGAAGGTCCAAGAAGAAGGGGCAGATTATTGAATATGCCCTTATACCTTTGTATATTGATACAAAATTAGTAGTTTATTAGGCTAAAGTGGTATTGACCATTGTTTATTGTGCAAAAATAAGATTGTATTGGATTACATTGGTATTGATCTTTGTATATTGATACAAAATTAAGATTACAGTTGGCTACAATGGTATTGACCCTTGTATATGGACGTAATATTAAGATTGTATTGGGCTACATAGGCATTGATCTTTGTATATTGATACATAATTAAGAGTATATTTAACCACAATTGAATAGATCTTTGTATATTGATACAAAATTAAAGGTAACGCTTCCTAATGGTATCATACCTAGAGATACTTAAAAATAAATGTGAAGCTCTGGCCTCTTGATACCAACCGTCTAAAACGGTCTAGGATAGTTAAGTAAAACAAACTCCTAGTCATGCAAACATGTCACTTTGTTAGCTACTATGACAGTCTATCACAGATATTCTCTAAACTACCCAGTAATCAAGTTGTTAAGAGACAAGCAATATTTGCTTATCTAAATACAAGAGATGGATAGGGCATCTTCAAAAACCCCAAGAGATCTGTAGAAAATGGCATTCAAAGATGTTATCTTAAATTAAGATTTTCTTTTCTTTTTTTTTGATATCGAGACATATCAGTGCCTGACAGCACCCCCATTCTATTCCAAGTAGAAGATAAGCATCGAAGAACCTCCACTGTAAGATAATTGAATTAATGGCAAGCCTATCTCTTGGCGTGAAAAAACCCCTTGTACCAACTGCAGACAGAATGCTGTCCAAAAAGGACAAAACTTGGTAGCAGGGAAGTCGACAGCCTAACTCTGCCAAGACAGGGTAGGTAAATCCTTCATAATCCCTGCTCTACAACAAATGTCTGTCAGAGAAACAGGACCCAAAGGCTGAAGACTGATGCAGGAATGTATGGAGAGAAAATGGGAACTGTCCAGGCAGTCATTGGTATGTCCTTTCTTAGTTTTGGAAGCTGCAGGCCCTGCACTTCCTATATAAGCAGATATATTTATCCCTCTCAGGTCTCTGAGGTGGTTGAAGAATAGACAGCTAGAGTCTCATAATTAAATTTTGAGTTGTTTAGGAATCAAGAGGGTGTTAATAGATCTAAGAAGATAGTCTTAAAAGTGTGTTGCAAGTTACTATGAATGTTGAGTCAGATGTAGACCTTTAAACTCATGGAGATGGTTAGATAGTAGAATGTTAAAGTCAGGGGCCAAATATGTATAAACTGGACATTGGGAAGGTATACTTGGCCATTTAACTCTCATAAATGTGGCATATTTATATCTATTGTTTTGTATAATACTGTCATAAGGGAAGGAACCATCTGTTGGACTGAAAGGGGAAACTTCTGGGGGGAAGAGGGTGGAAGGGCAGGATAGGAAGGGGGAATAGGGAGGGGTTTGTGACTGAGATGTAAACTGAAGAAAAAAAAATAAAATATTTATAAAAAAAAAAAAACTGCAGGAGACCCTCTCTGCCATTCAGTGTAAGGTCACAGCCCTTTTAGCAAAGCTGTGGACACCAGGCTTGATAGCCGCAGGAAACTCAAAGCTCCTGAATTGAGCCAAGCAGTGGTGGGAGCCCTACTTGGCTGAGACCAATCTGTAGGCTTAATCGGGAACAACAAACAAGGTAGATAACCACTGCAGTGGGTGGCATGGGAGAAGGCATCAGTTTGTGCTGAGGAGGCCACAGCAACGTGGTGGAGGCAGGAGTTAGTATCCTAGGCACCCTAAAGTAAACTGCCTGATTATTCAGGCGGAACCAAAGGTCCAGTGATGAATTCTTCTGGAAGGAAAAGGCTCTTCCTTCCCAAGTGTTATAGTCCAAAATAAGCAGCGAGTCTCAGAGCAAAGTCATCAGGCTTTAATGAAGTAGATGGTAGAACGAAGGAATCATTTATTTTGTGAACAGGGACATTGTAAATCCTGGGCAATGGGAGGAGTTTTGAGGGTGGATGGATTTGATTGGCTGGGGTTAGGAGTGCCAGGGAAGCTTCATTTACATGTACTGTCTTGCCATAAAAAGGGGAACACAGTACCTAATTATCCCATGAGCAGCAGGGTGTGAGGGAGGAACTCCAGGTATGGTTTGAGGCTTGGGCAAAGGTCGTTGGGTGAAAACTGAGGTACTAACATATCTCATTAGCATAGGGAGGTATTTTCAGGAATCTAAGATGCTGCTGAATGGATTTCTTATTGGGAGAAAGAGTTGGACCTATAATTTTCCTGAGGGCTATGTGACATTTCTCAGATAGAGGGTGTGGGATCCAGTAACCTGGGAACCCCTAAGTAAAGAAGGGGAGACTTTGTTGACAAAGGGAGTCCCTCATTTTGCACTGAGTTCAGAGGCTTTCAGGTATTTCCAGACTTGAACCTTATCAGCTGGATTTCCCAACAAGCTCCACTCACCCTGGAGCTCTCTACCTGGGTAGAAAGAGACTAGATTATATTCCCAAAGCACTACAGGTGAACCCAGGTTGTAGAGAACCTCCTTCATGTAAGTCATCTCCTCCGAAGAATCTGAGGAAGTAGTACTGTGACAGGGCAAGACAACACAGAGACTCCTCCATAACGTCTTCTTGCTGAGGCCATTTCAGATTCAAGTAGAATTTGATCTCCTTAATGAAGAAATCCATAGAAAAATTACCAAGCTCTATTCTAGGAGCCTATTCAAGATACTCCAGGTAACTTATCTTAGTTTCTGGGAAGCTCCACTGCAGTTACTGAGCTAGATGGTAGAATATGTTTTGTTTTTGTTTTGTTTTTTTTTTTTTTTTTGCCTTCAAAACACCCATGCTCTGGATGCTCAGGGCTACCCTTAGGTCTCGGATATCTGAGTGAGTTCCAGCTGGCTGGAATAAAGACTTTCAATTGGATATAAACTGTGTCTGAGTAGTCATCTCTGATTGACTCAATTGGCTATAAACTGTCTCTGAGTGGCCATTTCTGATTGGCTCCCTATAATAGGATGTTACTTAATAGAAACATTTGTTGGCTGCACAGATATGAAACCAACTGTCAAAAATACCATGCAGATATTCTTTATAAATTTCCAAAGTTGTGAGTTTGATCAGAGTATCTTGAATTCTCATTTAATAAAGAAACATGACTGATTAGTGTATAGACTCTAAATTAGCTTTTGTTAAAAGGAAAAATTTAATGCCAGGGTAAAGGCTATAGCTAAGAGGAAGAATTGGATGCCAGGGCAAAAGGCATCGTCACTTGAATTAGCATGTTAAATCCATATAAAGTAGATAGTAGGTTTAGGAACAATGTTCCCATGATCAAAACATCCTATTATGTCAGTTTAGGCGATATTGAAAGGGGAGTAATTACTACTTGGCTCTCTGTTGTTTGAGACATTTAGGATGTGGGTGCAGATTCTGAGATCTCTGAGAAAGAGAATCAATACCCTGTCATTTGAGACATGGGGAGCAATTCATCTTTATATAAGGGGGAGGATTTTTCTGGTTAGGCCTATGCAGCCAGAGGCAGAAGCAGCAGACTTATGGGAAATCTCACTTCCCATGCATCCTTGTCCTGTAATGAGACTGACTGGCAAGCAACTGACTCTGGTGGGATGCTGATCCTTCCAAGGGAACTACTTGAGCCTGGTGTTTCCTGCTGGGCAAGTATATTGTAAGCTTAACCCATTTACTTAAGCTTTCAATAGTTTATAACCAATTTTACAAGATGTCTAACTTTTGAAATTATTTTCATTAAACAAACTTCAAATTTATGTTAAACATTTTGATTTACTTGTTTCAAGCTTAATTTCAGCAATATATACAGAATACTATAGGATAAGAAATAAAAGATAAAATTTCTCTCTCTTAACAAACTTGTCTCTGAAAATAAAGTATATTTGTATTTAGCATGACTGAACATTAACTTGTATATCTTATCTTTAATAGCTTACAATTATTAAATAACTCTTTTACAAGATTAAGACTTTACAATTTTAGTCCTTTTCAGTTGGAGAATTAAAAATTATAATTTCTGAATTAAAAATCCTTTAGTATTAAAATAAATTTTAATCATAAGTATAGTCCACAGAGATACTGGGTACTTCATTTTTCTTGATTCTTTTATAATGTACTTTTACAAAATGCCATTTTTAAAAATATGACTGGGTTTTTTTTTAAAAAAAAAAAACCATCTTGGAATTCCAGTGTTGCTTCCTTAGTCTAATAAAAAAGGAAGACACAATAGTAAGTAGAGATCTCAGAAGTTACAGTTGTTCTATGGGTATTGTCTTATCTACAACATTTTTGGTCATTTTGGGATGTTGGTGAAGTCACATGGCATGCCACTTTTGTAACCTTAGAAAAGATGGGAGCTGAGGCACATGACTACCAAGATGGTGGCAAGCCACATGTTGTTATTTACTCCAAGGTGAGCCTAAGTCATCAGCAAGGATGGCAGTAGGCCACGTAGTACTCCAAGGTGAGCTCATCAAGTTCATACCCCTTCCTAAACAAGAGCTGAATTCAAGTTACATGCATAGTATGTTATACAAAATTAAGATTATCTCTACGTCTTTTAAAAAACACACCCAATAAATTTAAAAATACAGAAAGTTTTAACAAAAGCCTTAAAGATAATAAACAAAACAAAGAAAAAAAGAAGGGAGAATTTAGAGAGCTAAACACTTATAATTGTGGGAAATAATCAATTCTCAGTTTTTCTCAAGCTCAAAGTGCGTTTTCCTGAGCTGTTCTATTTTGCTCTCCTTTTTCCAGTCACAGAGTCAGGTGATCAGCCCGACCCAGGACAGAGACTTTGGAGGAAACTTCCAAACAAACATCCTCAGGTCTGCAGCACACAGGTTGAAATCCAACTCTAGAGCCAGCCTTCTCAGTAGAGTAGAACAGCATGAAACAATTTTTCAATATTATCCATACCCTAAAGACTTTTGTATCTCTCTAAGAC
This sequence comes from Lophiomys imhausi, assembly GCA_907164525.1. Taxonomy (NCBI): domain Eukaryota; kingdom Metazoa; phylum Chordata; class Mammalia; order Rodentia; family Muridae; genus Lophiomys; species Lophiomys imhausi. Next base: position 2,167,438 of record CAJQZJ010000594.1, read on the forward strand.
TAAGCCTACTCATGTACACACCCATAACCAGTTTGAGTGTGTCTGTAGATGGGAGCAGAAGATTTGCAGTGTTCTGACCTCTTAGCTGATAAAGATACAAGTAGTGTAAGGCTGTAAAAATTAATGAATACATGGCCTTCTCCTCTCTGGTGAGACCCTGACCTCACTCCTTCTGGAAACCTTCTACAGAACTCAGTCCTTGAAAACATCAAAGCTTACGTAGCAGACCTGTCTGTTCAGACTCCCCTCTGGTTCCCTCCTCTACACTCCCCACTTGCTGTCACCACCTAACTTAACATACTCTTTGTTCCTTTATCACCACCTGTGGCTGTTGCCTTGCTTGCTAAAAAAAAAAGCTACTCCTTGGTGCCCCCACCTTTCTTGTAGCGGCTTGTGTATTTAAAGGGCCAGAGAACCATTTTATGGGGTTCATTCCTCTAGGGGGGAATCGAACCCTGGCGCGTCAGTTTAATAAACCTCATGTTTATTTCAGCGAATCGGGCGGGGGGGGGATTGGTGGTCTGTGGCGTCAAGATTCGGTGAGCCCCTCTCGGGTTCAACAGTAGGATTTTCCAGACTTGGAGAAGAAGAAAGTAGGCCAAAAGCATAAGGCAAAAGAGTTCTGTTATCTCAGAAATAGATACAAGTTTGGAGGCCCAGTAGAAACTGTATTCTGGCACTGAATATGGTTGTAAACTAGAGCCTTGTGTGTGTGTGTGGGGGGGGAACTAAGTGAGCTAGGGGCTTTGGGGGGGGCACCTTGAGACCAAACTTCCATTCATTCTTAATGGAGTTACTGAAATGAATTAAGGTATTAGAAACTAAAAGTTCTGAATTTGTACCAGCAGTAACCATCTGTCTAATGTATAATGAGGCCAAATTTGCATTGAAAGACAAAGGTGAATCACCAGTTTCAATTTGCATAATGAGAGCTCCCTAAAGTTCAAACAGGCCAAAGGAATGTCTTTTGGTACAAACAAACTGGGAACCGAACCATGGCTGAGCCTAGAACAAAAGTACAGACAAGGCTCAATGTCCCATTGCATAGAGCAACTTCTACGTATGGAAATGACCAAATTTGCCTGGAACTTAAGGGCATGTCCTCAAGCTATACAATCCCAGGGCTAAGCAGCTGCAGACTAGTGGGAGGTTGTCAGAGCTTTCTGCTGAATGGGTGGTCTCAAAGCTAGTGTAAAGCTTATATGGCCTTTGACTGAGTGAACCTTTAACAAAGCTCCAGCGAACTCTGAAGCCTATGGCACCTCTGATTTCGATCCTTAGATTACCGTCTCCCAGCATTTTACCATGTTACAACTTGTTTTACTTGAATGCCGTGTGGTATCCTACCTAGGTCAGACCCTGTCAGGACATTAAAGTAAGAAAGGAAGGACAGAGACAGAGAATGAAAGGAAAAGACTGCCTGAGAGAGAGAGCATTTGAGAACTAGGGAGGTTGGTCCTAGAGTGGTCTTGAGCTGCTAGTAAGCTCAGATTTTTCTATCCTGAGCTTTGGCATTATATGCTAGATTTCTTTTTTAAGTAAGAGTAGAGACAAAGAAGGTAGAAAGAATCAAAGGCTTTGTCTGACCTAAGCCTAGACCTTGTTTATTCACAGCAAGGGGGCATCTTGTCATTCACAAGTGCAAATGCTCAAATGCCTAAAGGGAAGATAAGTTTTGTATTCTGCAAGGAAACCTGGAAAATGTAGTCTTTCAGCCAAAAAATTGTCAATTATTGATGTCTAAACTTTTCAGAAATTGGGAGCATTTTGAGTTTAAAAATTTTAGAATAGGCTTGATCACACTGCATATCCCAAAATTGAATATGGAAATGATGCTTTAATGCCATGGGATTTGGTGATTTTTGAAAAGCATGATAAACCAAGAAAAAACAAAAACAAAAAGGATATCAACAGTAAATAATGAACATTTATTCAATATATTTTTGAAGGAGATGCTCATCAGGCAAGGGAGTTCCATAAAGATGTGTACATATAAATAAGTTTATATAAATAAAGGGATGGAAAAAAGACCCCCATGGATTTCTGTATATTTTCATTACAATGCTTATTCCTTTTTATCCTTCATTAGAGTTATCATATACAAATATATTATATACACCAAATTATGTAGATTTTGTATAATATGCAATGAAATGTGTTTATATATATATATTGTGGAGAGAGTCTTGTGCACACGTTGAATACATTATACATAATATAGGAAGCCTTATAAATATGATATTCCACATAGAGTTATGCAGTGATAATAAATGTTTTCATGCTTTTGTAATTTTTGAATAAGTGTGTGAAGATACTTTATAAAATACCATCTTGTTTGCAATTTACTGTGTCAGAGCTGCACAGTATCCTCTGTTGGAACTCACAGCCTCTGTTTGTGTATTGCCAAAAAAAATTAATTATACTATTTCATTCTAATGAGCAATTACCATCTCAAATAGCTTTTTCTTTTTTCAATTTTACATTAAAACATATGTACCCAGGCAGAATTTATTTTCAAATGTAATTTTCAAGTCTAACAGTCATATTAACTCATGACTCATTTCATTTGTTCATTTGTAATGGAATAATGTATTTACAAAGCAATGAAGAACTTACATGCCTTGAGTTAACAGAACAGGCTATTGGAACATAGAGAAGAGTGAATGTGTAATCTGCCTGCCTTTACCAAAGTGACATGCTTCTAGAGAATTCTACAGTAGCAATTAGAACATGGGATAGAAACTGATCAGATGATTTCAAAGCAACAGATCTGAGAACGGCAGGGGGCCTCCAAAGCAGAAAAAAAATGCTGGTACCTGGCTTCTTCTTATTTCTTTTAAATAAGAACCTGTGCCTAGAGGCTACATACAACTATGGGAGATAAGTTGAGAAAAGACACCTGAATACCATGTGATTGGACAAAATGGATCAACTAGCTTGTACCCTGGTCTACACTGCACATCATTCACTCTCATGTTGATTTTTTTCCAAACCTTTTTTTTTTTTTTTTTGTAACTCACTAGACCAGGCTAGCCTCAAACTCATGGATTGAGTTTGTTTCTGCCTTCCTAGTGCTGGAATTAAAAGAATGGGCCAAGATTCCTGGCCCATGAGTTCTTTAAAGGCTTTGAAAGTAGCAGCAGTCATATGATACCCTTTGTCTTGCAACCTGTGAATGAAAATTTCTGAAAAGAAGTTGTGTCTGATGTGAACAAAAAATTCTTAGAAGGAGTTTCTGTGACTACAGAGACTGATGGACCAATTGGAATTTCAGTACTGTGAAGAGATTGGAATTTTGGAGGTTCAGAAGATAACAACTTTATCTTGGGCTAGTTTTAGCCTGTGGAACAGCCATTCCATGTCCTACTTTGTATCTGAACTAACACCTCTTGATAATAAATTTAAAAAACCTCTGAGAGGCTATTAACTTAGAATTAACATCTTCTAATAATAAATAATAACCTCTGAGAAAGTATAAACAGCAGAACACTAGCTTCCACCAATGCAAAAATGTCATTAGATAGCATCTTAGCCCTATATAATACCCCCCATTTTTATTGTACCCACCTCTCTGGTGTATCCACCAATATATTTTGAACTTGCCTTGATTTATGACTTTCTTTCTTCTGTGAAACTATAAAAATTCTTTAAAAACTGTTTTTACATTGGAACACAGTATTTGAGGTAACTTAAGTCTGTGTTCCTGGGCCATGGTCATTCAAAACAGCTCCAGAATAAACTAGTTTTAATAAACAGGGAGCCCATCAGAGATAACCATTCAGACATAGTATAGAACCAATTGAAAGTCTTTATTCAGCCAGTATTTGGGACCCAAGTGTAACACCAAGAGTTTAGGTTAAGTGCTTTTTAAAGAAAAAACTCATACTCAGGTATCTCACTTGGCAACTGTAAGGGGAGGTTTTGTGCAAGCAAGCAGTTTAACAGTAGCTAAGATAAATTAGTTGAGCCACCTTGCCTTGGGTTCCTAGCCCTGAGTTTGGTAATTTTTAATGGAATTTTCCATCAAGGTGATCAAATTTTAGTTAAACCTAAAATGGTCTCAACAAGCATACAAGATGGAGAAAACTCTACACTGTCTTACCCTGTCGCAATTCTAAAGAGACACTTATATATCTCAAGATGACTATCAGACTGTTGAAATTATTGGGCCCTAAGGATTGTGTAGTTTCTTCTGGAATCTCATGCTGAAAAAAAGAAAGGGTACCAGCTAAAGAGGAAAATTGTCATTCTAAAAAATAATTTAAAATAAGTCTAGCAACGTGCAAAACTACCTTACAGGCTGTGAGAGACTAAAACCCAGATAATTATGAGTCAATGATGGTTATGACTGTACCATGCCTAGGACTGCTTAGTAGATGTGCATGTACATGGCCCTCTATTAAACTTTTATCTTTCTTCAGGACTATGCAGGTAAACTCAATGGGTTTGCTGGATCTGTGCCTCACTTCCCAATGTGCCACATTGAATAAGTCATTTTCTGCTTACCACTTTTAATTTGGTTCTTTTAGTTGGCTTATTGTGGATGGATGGCCATACCAACAGACCCACCGAACTGAACTGGCACAAGTTGTGACCTCCAAGTCATCTCCCAAAAAACAGACTGTGAATCAATTAATAAGCCACTTATACTTCAGCTCCTCAAACCAGGGTAGGGGAGAAAGGGTAAGAGTGGGACAAAAACAGAGAAAGAGAATGAGACACACACACACACACACACACACACACACACACACACACACACACA
>CAJQZJ010000594.1:2181560-2230837 GCA_907164525.1 Lophiomys imhausi
CACACACACACACACACACACACACACACACACACACACACACACACACATCCAAAAGTGGACTTTGTGGATAGGGAAAAAGGAGGACACAAAGTTGGATGTGTAGTGAGGCAGAGATGTATCTGGGAGAAGTTAGGGCTAGAGATGAATATATAATCAAAACATATCCCATGAATTTCTTAAAGAACTGGTTAGATAGTAGAATGTTAAAGTCAGGTGCCAAATACATATGGACTGGACATTGGGAATGTATGCTAAGCCACATAACCCTCATCATTGTGGCCTATTTATTTCTGTTGTTTTATATTGTATTTATTGTTATAAGAGAAAGAACCATTTGTTGGACTGAAAGGGGGGAACTGTTGGGGGGAAAAGACACACCTTAAACTTAAAAAAATAAAAGGGAAGAGGATAGGGAATTGAGGGTGAAGAGGGTGGGAGGGTGGGACTGGAGGGGGGAGCAGGGAGGGGATTGTGATTGAGATATAACTTGAAGAAATAAAAAATAATTTATAAAAAAAGAACTAATACAAAGATTAAAATAAGTAAAATGCTTTATAAAATTAATAATGCTCTAACTCTCCCCTAAACAGATCATGTTTTCTGTTTCTTTGTCTTTCAAATGCAGACAATTTTTCAATATAATAAATTTATTGATTATTTGGTAGTTTCACATAATGCACCCCAATCACATTCACTTTCTTGTCTTCCCAAGTCTATGTCCCCTCCTTTGTGACTTCCTCCAAAGAAAAGAAGAAGAAAAAAAAGTCCAATTTGTGTTGCCTATATACTTACTGAAGGATGGTCAAACTCTCAGTGGCCTGTCCCTTAATGAAAACTGAGTCTTTAACCCAGTCCCTCCCAGAAACCATCAACAGTGAAGAGCTACCCTTCGGGATTCCTATCACAATTTTGTTAAAATGTTTGATGAAATTCAGATGCAAGGAATCTTTCCTACATGAATGCCTAAAGTTTCCATCTTGTTTCTCATACTGTATGCAAAAGGGGTACACTAAAGAAATCACTGAAATGGCTGCTCCATGATTAAAGGGGAGGTTTTATTGTATGTAAGAGAGGGAGAATGTCCAGACACATCTGAAAGAGTCTGGAGCACAGAGAAAAAGCCATGACTGGACATGGCCAGTGTTCTTTGTGAAGAAAGGACACTAACAGGGAATAGTGGAAATAGTGAGGGGAGGGTAGAGTCCAGAGAAGGATCTGGAACAGCCTCAGGGCTATTATAGTGCAGGAGGAGTGGAACAGATGAGAAAGAGGGTGTGGGACCTTTGAAATGTTTAACAAGGTTGTGTGAATAGGGCATGAAGGGGCCTGAAGGCTAGCTTGGACTTTGATATGCTGATAGGCACCACAGACATATGACAATAGAGAACCAAAAGTTGCTGTTGCCAGAGGCAAGAAAAATGACCCCTCTAGCAGTTAAGAAAGTACCTGAGGAATGCTGGCTTTTATCTAGCCACCAGATATCCTTCTATAGTCCCGCTAGACTCAATTTTGTACCAAGTTAGTGGATCTGCTCTTTTGCAAGGAAATGGGACACCATTTGAATCTGAAAGTCCTAAGGTATGGTCTGGAATCTTTCAACAGTTAACAGCCTGGATGCTTGTTTTCTTTTGCTTTTCTTTCTTTCTTTCTTTTTAAAATTTTTTTTTCATTTTACATCCCAATCATTGCCCCCTCCTTTCCCTCCTCTGCCCCCTGCTCCCATCCCCCTTCCCCTTCTCCACAGAAAAGTGGAGCCCCCTCTTCTTCCCCACCTCCTGCACTGTCCCACTTCAGCATATCAAGTCTTGTCAGATCTGAGCACTTCCTCTTCTATTAAAGCCAGGCACTGCAGACTTATTGAAGGGTAGTGATCAAAAAGCAGACTTCAGAGACCTTGCCAGAGACAGCTCCTGCTCCACTTGCTAGGTGCCTACATGGTGATCAACCTATCCATTAGTTACATATGTGTAAGATGTTTAGGTCCAGTTCATGCATGCCCTTTGAATGGTGGTTCAGGGTGGTTCAGACTCTATGAGCTCCCATGGATCTAGGTTAATTGACCAAGTTTTAGTTTTCAGCAGTGAACAATGAGATTAGTTGGACAGTTTCAGCTCTCAGAGGAAATCAGTGCACAAGAGACCAAAATGCATGTGGAGAACTCAAGTTTGAAATCAGGACTGCCTTAAGCCCCAAAGCAAGTAGGGAGTAACAAAGTGGTCACCTGTTTTGTGAAAGGCCTAAAAGACCAGGCTTTTAGTACTGAAAGAAAAAGTACAACCCAATTCCTCCCAACAGTTTACTCAGCAAAATCACCGGCAAAGGTTGAACTGAGATCCAAAGTAACTGCATGGGCTGGTAAGATGGTTCAATATTTAAAAGTACTAGTTTCACTTCTAGAGGATCCAGGTTCAATTCCCAGCATCTACCACAATCATTTGTAACTTCAGTTCCAGAGGATCTGATATACAGACATGCACACAGACAAAACACCCATAAATATAAAACAATAATTATCATAATAAATACTCTCTAAAGTAACTACAAAGGAATGTAGCTGATAGTGTGCACTGAAATATCTCCAGGATTGAACAACTAGCTTTCTATTTACTTAAAGATACTGTATATAAGAAACTACAGATGCTTCAAGAAGAGGTCATCAATTTTGGAGACTTTTAATTGTGAGTGATGGGGACCATGACAAGGCTCCAGGAATTCAACTCAGGGCTGGAATAACAAGTGTAAAACTCAGAGCTAGAACCCTGGCTTATTCCACTCATGTTACTTGCTCTAAACTGAGTGCAATAAATAATACAAATCTTACCATGTAAAAATTTATATCTACTTTCAATTCTTGCTCACATATTATTACCAAATTATACTATCAGGGTTTTTTTGGGGAGAGGGGACAGGAATCTGCTGAGTCTTGCACTATTCTAAACATGTGTAACAGAGGCAACCAAATCTTTAGTGTGGTGGTGACTCAGCCACAGTGAAAGGACTTAGTTGGCCAGGTCAGTGCCCTCAGGCTTCCCAGTGCCTCCATCTTTGCACTCACTGAAGCAATAAAGGCAGCTCCTGAAACCACAGCTTCCTACCCCCTGAAATTGCCCCTTTTTACTTCTGTAAATGGGTGAATGCTTGCTTGTTCACATCCAGGCTATATCCATGGACCAAAAGCACTAAGGTAAGAGCTACCAATGATTTGTTTTTAAAATTAATACTCTCCCTAGTGTTTTAATAAAAATGTTCTACTCACAGGTAACAAGGTCTATGTTCCTGATCTTTTTAGTGTGTTGGTTGTAAGATAGTTATCCTGTACTACATGGCTAAAATCCAATTATAAGTGAATAGATGCCATGTGCATCTTTCTGAGTCTGGGTTAGCTCACTCAGGATGAGCTTCTCTAGTTCCATCCATTTGCCTGCAAATTGCATGATTTCATTGTTTCTGATGGCTGAGTAGTATTCCATTGTGTAAATCTACCACAGTTTTTTTTTTAATCCATTCCTCAGTTGAAGGACATCTGGGTTGTTTCTTTCCCCTAATAGATTTACCATATAGGTCCCCAGTGGAAGAGGAAACTCTTAACACTCACTCATAAGACTGTTGAAGTGAGCGGGACTGATATGTAGGGGCAATCCACTCTGGAGGAGTAGGATAAGTGGAAGAGGGGGGAGAGGGTGGGAGGGTGGGATCAGGAGGGACTGTGATGGAGATGTAACTTGAAATAATAAATAAACAAAAACAAACAAAAAGAGTTTTACTCTTGCTTCTAGTGGAATTACAGGTCTATGAGTTTGACACCTAGTAAGTACATGGAATGACTTCTTTAAAAAGCATTAACTTTCTTTAAAGGTGTATACTATTTATAGTCAGGTAGAATATGTGCATCATTGATTGGCTGAGAGAACTCAGGGAGACATAAACATAGCCTGAAGAGGCCCAATGCTGTTATCGGGTCTTATTGGTTTAGGGCACCCAGAGTTTATAGACTGAATCAAATATTATACTAAACCAACAAAATTTGTACTATGGTACTTAATCTATAGCTGTATATGCTATTTTTAAAAAGAATGTTCAGAGTCACCATGTCTCAGGGTTGTATTATGGTTGAGGTGTTATAATTTAAGCCCTGCTCAACAGAATGCTTAACACAAAGTCAAGCCAGAAAGAGTTAGCAATCACTGCAACCACCTCTGGAAGGTCCTGAGATAAGAGACAACTCAGAATAATTGGAATTCACAATCTGTGTGATACAGAAGGCTTTCCAATGTAAGAATAAGAATAACTTTGCTGTGAATAGCAAAGAATTCCATGGATTCAGGGAATGGGTGTGTTTCAAGCCCCTGTTGAGGCAAAAAGAGAAGGAAATACAATGCTAGATGTCTTTCTATTATTTTTAAATGAAACACAGACACAGAAGTACTAAGTAAGGGTCTTTTGTGATTTTGATATGTGTCAAGATGACCTGAAGTTGTTTCTTAGAATGAATCATGGACTGCATTTGTAAGGGCTCAGCTCTACCACCTCCAAGGAGACTCACCTGTTACCTACACTGTAGAAGTAGAAAGTTTTGATTCATCAATGTCTTACCAAAGACTGTGCTGAGTCCACTTGTGGGTGGTAACCTTTCAACTTGTGACTGAGCTTCTGAGAGCTGATGAGCAATAGGCAAACTAATGAAGGAAAAAAATAGTGATAATACAGACATCAAACTCAAGAGTGTTTTAGATGAAGGACCATTGTATTGTAGGTTGTTTTGTGTATTTTAAAATCTGACTATAATACTAATTTTTTATCATCTTGTTATTTCCTAAATTTAATACTAATAAGGACAGAGCTGAAGATTAAAACTCTCTATTTACTCTGTGTCCATGTGAATTGAATTATTCTATCTTCCTATTTCTTGAGGTAAACAATTAAATACAGATGAACTTAGGCACAATACTTTCTTGATAGAAAAACAATATTCTGAGGGTGGGAGGGCAGGACTGGGAGGGGTGAAAAGAGAACACTATGATGGAGATGTAACCTGAAGCAATAAATAAATAAATAAAAACAATATTCAAATTTAGTTTTTATAGAGATGAGAGATAAATTTCTGCTTTCTGGTTTTTCTACATCAAATGGGTTTTTCTATTTTACTAGTTAGTTTTTTTTGGGAACTAGACACAAACTACAGTCACCTGGGAAGAGGGAACCTAGACTGAGAAAAATCCTTCCTCAGATTGGCCTGGAAACAAATCTGTGGGGGCATTTTCTTGCTTGTTTGTGAATTATGTGGGAGCTGGAAAGATAATCTTTAGAAAAATGCAGATAATAGAAGTCTTTCTTGTGAAAATTCAGAGGGAAGTTTGAAAGCTCCTCAAAGGCTCTTGGGATTATTTGTGTGATTTTTTTTCAAGTAAGAATATGTGGTTTCTGATAAGCTAGTTATGAAGAATTATCTTTAACCAGAGCCGAGAACCACTAAAGTGAAACCGTGGCTTTCCTGGGACAATCAACACTGCTCATCTGGGCTGAAAAACCAGGTGTGCTTACTAGGAGAGCAGCATCACTGAAGTAAAATCTGGGAAGTATTTCCTTGTGGTCAGCACACAGAAGTTGTGGTTCAGAGGAGCCCAAGGTTGCATTGTGAGCTAGATGTGGAACTTAGTAGAGTCTTCCGTATGGAACTGTTTTTGTAAGCATAAGGAGTCATGGAGAGCACCTGAGGCCTATTACCATATGACAGGATTGGAGTCCCTGAAGAGAGGCCAGGTGAGGCCATTGGTGAAGTGTAAAAAAAAATGGCTACTAAGTTATTTAACCTGTATTTATTATCAGTAATTGGTTCAGAATCGTTAATCTTTAAGCTGCCATTATAAATGAGCACACAGAGACCACATGGATTTTAACAAGCCTTGGCCTGAACTGTGCAATCCTAACCCATCTAAGCTAGCTCTTAATTCTATTACCCAAATATGACCCCATATATATACATACGTCCCCTTGGACTGCCATTCTCCACGATCTGCCAATGTTCCTGGCCATGTGGAATGAAGTTCTTTTCTCTAACCCATGGTGTGTGCCTCTTCCTGCTCCTGGCTAGAATGCCTTCTTCTTCCTGCTGCTGGCTGGAAAGCTTTAATTCTCTGTCTAAAGTGCAGGCTTCCTGTTCTAATCTCAGGAAGTCCCACCTTTCTCTATCTTTGCCCAATCTCAGGCCTTAGCATTATATTTAACCAATCAGAGTCAATATAAGTATCAGACAGCAAGCAGGACCAATTAATTAACATTTAGAATGCTTAGCACTCCCCCATCAGTGAAGAGGCAGTCTCAGCTGCACTGAAGACCCTAGGATAGTGAAGGCTAGATACCTTGATTTCATCCCTGATGTAGACAGTGCATTTTTCATGGTTCCCTACTGCACTGGCTGCCTTAATGTCATCTCCCAGGAACACTATACTTTTGATATTACTTTTAGTTGTAGTTGCTTTACTTTTGCTCTGCTAACTAATTTTTTTCATACACCAGCCCCAGATTGCTCATTTTCCACTGTCCTTTCCCTGAACTGATATTTTAAACTTTGCAGATGTTTTATGTCTGCTTTCCTAGTGTTTCATGCAGTACATGTCTCAGCAAGGAAACTCTATCCACACAGAGATAATGAATCTGTTCAAACATTTGCTCTTAGGAGCTGGTACTTTTCATTTTTATAGAGTGTGCAAAGTAGTTTTGGAGTTTCCAACACACTAAACATGGGACACATTGAACATGCAAACTCACTTTTAAAACACATATTAATTTGTAGAAGAGCTACTTTATCAGGGAATATTTCACTATTGAGCAGAATGAACTCAGTGTCACCTTTCTGGCCCTGGGTTTAGTTCAGAGCCCTGATGTTATGATTTTATGCTAATATTGCTCTGGTTACTATACATAAGGACTTAAAGTCGGATCATAAGAACTACCCAGTGGTTTCCTGTGGAAATTATTTCCTAGTTTTGGGTCCTTTGTAGGTCTTCTGTATTTCATGTCAGGTGGTGGTTTGGCATGACACTGAAAGTATGGGAAAATACGGAGGACAGACTTGGCAGCAGTGCTATCCTCCAGGTTTAGAAACAACGTGGTTCTCCACTTGTTCTTGCATTGTATTCATTCTTTGTTGATATCTTGCTTCATTGCTGAGCTCTTACACAATTTGTTGGAGGTTTACTCTTAATTTTGATTGTTCCTTTGATGCTTGTTGGTCCCTCAAAATGTTGACATTTCTGTTTCTTGGTGTTAGTGTGTAGAACAAACTACCATAAATTTTATATGAATATACATTTCTTATGAGTTAGTTTGCTCAAAATTTCTTACTAGCAAGGTTTTCAAGAAGTATTTGAAAGGGTTCCTCTCCATATGAATGTTACATACCAGCATACTATACATTCTTTTTCAACCATTCTGCTTAATTCTTTTGTGTGCCTCATTGCACTAGCTAAGACTTCCATAGACTGGACTGTCCTTCATATGAGGGAGGGCAGCCTTTCATCACCATGAGGGATTCCAGCTATATTTTGTGGATGCCTTTCTGTTGCTAGCTAAGCCAGATTTCAGTGTGAACTAGTCTCCAATTTTGATGAATATTTTTATCTATTTGGATATATACAAGAACATGTTTCTCTTTCTTTTTGTTATTGTGTTTGTGTGGTAAATTCTATTTTCTAAGGTAAGCTAAGATTAAATTCTTGGGCCAGCCTTCAGGGATAACCTTTTGGATATACTATATCATTCAGTTCACTATTTTTGCTTTTATGTTAATGAAGGAAGTGTGCTCTGGTTCTGTGATAAAACGGCACAACAAAAGCAATTTAAGGAAAAATTATTTTGGTTCATGTATGGCTGCAGAGGGCTAGGTGTCCATAATAATGAGAAAAGCATGGTAGTAAAAGCCAGAGGCAGAGATTGCATCTCAACTGAACACAGGGAGAAGAGAGGACAAACAGGGAGTGGGATGAGATTATAAATTCTCAAAGCTCACCCAGGGGCCTATTTCCTCCAGCAAAGCTCCATGCCCTTTTAGTTTCAAAACCTTCCAAACAGCACCACCAGCTGGGGACCAAGTGTTCAAATATATGAACCCACACAGACACTTTGTATTCAAACCACCACCGTAGTAGAATGTGGGTCAGAAAGTTTGCTTTGTTCTTTATTAAGTATTTTGTTTTGTAAGTATTCCAGGATCTGTGGCCTCATGAATTTTGGTCAGATGTATTCTCTTATATCTTTGAAAAGAGTTTTGTAATACTGGTATGATTATTACAATATTTGAAAAAACTTATACTAGTGAATCTGTGCCTGGATTTTTTTTCACTACAAATAAGTCCTTTTAGATTTTTTTTTAATGTCCCTTTCTATCAGTTTTAAAAAGTTCTCAAAAATGAGTGTGTCTATTTCATTTAAACTGTCAAACATGTCTTAAAATTATTCCTAACATATTCTTAGCATTCACTTTATAATCTCTTCATTATTTTCCTACATTAATGTCTAACATTAATAACCTCTGTCTTTTACTTGTTATTGTTTGGCTAATTAATTATGAATTACATATTACACATCATTATACTGTATTATATTTTCTTTTAAATTTGCAATTGTATAGTTTTATAATATATTATATAGTATATTTGTACATAAATATATTAACCTTGACACAATATTAACTTTGAAAATTGTATTGATTCCTATTCTTTTCTCCTTTTATAAATTTGGAATAATTTTATCTCCAAACTAAGACTTAGTTCATCCACTTTTGCAACAGAAACTTAGCTCTTCAGTTCCATCCCTTTCCTCTTCTTGGAAATAAGCATTTGAAGGAATACAGTTAAGTGTGTAATTTAAAGTGTTATATATTGTTTGTGTTTTTATCTCTGAGCTAGCCTTAGAAGTGTGTTCTTTAGTTTTAAAATACTTTAGAACTTTTGAGGGCTTACCTTATTTGTATAATACTTTAATGTTTATAACATATTATATTTATGATTTTTTAGTCTTTAAATGTGCTGAGAAATCATTTCTAAGGCAACATACACCCTAGCTCATTGTTTTCTGCATGTGCATTCTGAAACCATGCATCCTTCTATTTTGGGCATTCTATGCATATCAATTAAAATATTGATTGTTGATTTTATTCAACTACTCTGTGTCAATGATGGTTGTCTTTATACTTCTTAGGGAGGACTGCTAAGTTCTCTGACTGTTATTCTCTTTCCACCCTCAGTTCTGTCAAGTTTTGCTACATTTATTTTGAAGATCTGCCAGATACGTATAATTCAATGTTGTTACATATTTTTAGTAAGCTATCTATTTGAAGATCTGACTACTTGTCACTGAAAAGACCCTCTTGATGTGGAACTAATTTTTAACTTTTATATCTGCCTTTGCTTTAAATATTTTTCTGTAACATTTATAAAATGCACTACTTTAGGGCAAGAAATACTAGCATCTTGCCTTTTCTGTTCCAGTTTTCTAATCCAGATGAGCACTACCTTTTAACTGGGATGGTTTTGCCATTTTTATTTAGTGGTTATTTTTATTTAATGGTTATTCAATTTCTATTGAAGACTTGATTTTTGTGACTTGGTTTGGCTCTCTCTCCAAGAGGTTTTAAATCTTATTTTTCCAAACTATTAATTCTTTCTTTTCTCATCTCTTACCCTTTTTTTGTGAATTGTGTAGTTTTTAAGTATTCCATTTTAGGACTATTTGCTGGCATTTTTGTATTTTCTAGCAATAGAGATATGCATTATAACTTACCCCAGTGTACTTTGAAGCATCATTTTCCTTTTCACAGACAGCAGAAGCACTCCACAAATGCACAGCTGTGCTCACGGTCCCTCAGAGTGCAGCCATCACCTTATGCTTCACTTACAAGTGTTATAGCTAGCACCACAGGAGCTGCGAAGTTCATGCCAATCTCAAACATGCGGAAGCCATCCCGGGCTTTGTAATGTTATGCAGTTAAGATAACTTCCTATGCTTTTATGCACTTACATATGCCACTTTTCTGATGGTCATCATTCCTTCCCGCCAGCCTGCCTTCCTTCTGGGGAAATTCTTCTTTTAGAGTGGTGAATTTCTTTAGTGTCTTACAGGAGACAACTATTTTCTTAGGCTTTGCTTGACAGTATCTTCATTTCATCTATACTCAGGAAAGATAGTTTTTTAAAGATGCATATATTTTAATTTGTAAATTAGTTTTTATTTCATTATTCTGTCCTTCCATTTGATTTAATGAAAAATCAGTTTTAATTGTTTGGCTCTCTATACCTTGTCACTTTCCCCTAAGTGCTTCCAATGCTTTTTCTTTTATTTTTTAGACAGTTCCCTATAGTTTGCCTAAGAATTACTTGCTAGGGCGGAAGATCTCTGTCTCCTCAATTTGGAAACACTTCTGCATAGTTCTTTAAAAAGTTAACCTTTGTCGTCTTCCCTCATTTCTTGCAATCACAGACAAGCACGTGTGCTAAAATGTGAAATTGGTCCACAGGTTCATGAACTTTGTTCTCTTGCTATGTGTCTGTCATCCTTTGCTTGCATTTGAGTAATAGCTTTGGAGCTACCTCCAATTTAACTCATGTTCTCTTCCACGTTCCCCCTCTATTCCATTTCTCCAATGAGTCCTCTGACTCACCTAAATTCAGTTAATTTCTCATCAGCACACACATGTTCCCTAACTTCTCCCCCACATCCTGGCATAGCTTTTAAAATGTCTTTATACTTCAAATATTGGGGCTTTTCTAGTAGTTTCTTTCTAGAGTATAGATCACATTTTCTCCTTTCTTCATTTGCCTCATAATTTCTGACTGTATGAAAGGCAAGTTTGAGGTAAGAGACCAACACAGATTTACTTTCAAATCTACATGAAAGAAAAACAATGTACTGTTAGTACTGACTTCAAAGTTGCGCCTAGCCTGTCTTGTCTAAACTCTCCCTGAGAGCCGAGGCACCCTAACATAATTTATTATCTATTCTGAACAGAAAGGACTGTAGCTTTAGTAACTTTGAGCTCATTGGAAGCTTAAAATATTTTCATGAACTGATCAAAATATTTTAATAATTTAAATGTGTGGGGGCTGATATGTGGGAGGCCCCACACCAGAGAAGTAGGATAGGTGGGAGACAGGTAGAGGGTCTGAGGGTGGGGCCAGGAGGGGAGGTGGGAGGGGACTGTGATCGAGATGTAACTTGATAAAAGAAAACAATATTTTGAGGTTACATTTGGGATTTTTGGAATTTTCCTTTCAACTACATACAAAGTTTTGAAGAGCTATGTATTCTTTATTATGCAAACAGCCAACCAGAAACCCTCTGAGCTGGCATGGTGTGAGTGCTAAATTTAACAATAACCCATGCTTCTTTGACATCTAAAACTGAAAGCCCTAGGACAGCCTGACCACGAGATCCTTTTGTCCCTTCTGTTTCTCAGGATAAGGTCCCATGGCCCTTATATCAAGAAGACCAGACAAGGTTTCCATTTGTCACTAAGGAGTGGCTTTTAATAGGCTTTAGGCATGCAAGATTACTGAAGCAGCCTGAACTCTCCCACTTATGTAACTGGGTATACCATTCTTGGTGTGACAAAGCCTGCCTCTGTAACCTGTGAAGTGTGCTTTGGGCCATGGAGTCCTTCCCAGTGCCTTGTGTGCCAGTAAGAAGTGCTGTCACTCACATTCATCCACTATTGGCTGTTAAGTTTTTAATCCACCTCCAGAGCAGAGAATGGCACTTTTCTACTAATAGGCTGAAGACAGGTTATTAGAACTTCAGATGGAGGGCTACAAAGATGTCTCAATGCTTAAAAACACTTGCTCTTGCAGAGTACCTGGTTTCAGTTTCCAGTGCACACATCGTGGCTCACAACCATGTGTATCTTCAGTTCCAGGAGATCTTATGCTTTCCTCTGCCCTCTACAGGTGTCAGGCATTCATATAGTACACATGCATATCATGTAGGCAAGGCATTCATACACATAAAATAAAAACACTGAAAAAATATAAAATAAGTAAATAAAACTTTAGGTTGGAAATTCCATTTCTCAGCAAGAAATTAGTCTGTTAGGTTCTCTAATCTTAGTGACTCACATTTGGGTACCTCTCTATCCTGACACATGTTCTTGCCTGGTATGATTGTTCTCATTATTTGTCAACATAGTCTCATCTGGAAAGAGAGTGTAAATGAGGTACTGTCTATATTGGATTGGCATAAGGACGTGTAGGTAGAGGGTTGTCTCAATGAAACTGATAGGGAGAATACTGAGCCCACTTTGGATGGAACTGTCCCCTTAGCCAGGGTCTTGAACTTTAATAAGAAGGGAGAAATCAAGTTGACCACAAGCATGAAAGCAATGCATGCACTCACAGTCTCTGTTC
Organism: Lophiomys imhausi; assembly: GCA_907164525.1. Taxonomy (NCBI): domain Eukaryota; kingdom Metazoa; phylum Chordata; class Mammalia; order Rodentia; family Muridae; genus Lophiomys; species Lophiomys imhausi. The sequence goes on from CAJQZJ010000594.1 coordinate 2,193,959, forward strand.
CCACTGCTGTGTCTTCCACACAGTGATTGACAGGACCTGGGATAGTAAGGCAATAAAACCCTTCTCTCCTAAGTTGTTTTTTGTCAGGGTATTTATTGCAAAAAGACATGAAACTGGAACACCTTGTCTCTAGCCTTTGGGAGATCATTCATCCACAGTATTTTCATGAGGTTGGTATTCCTCACAGGTAACTTAGGTTCCATTCCCTTCATCAGCCTTTAGGGGCTGTGACAGTAAACTTAATGTATCCCTTTTTCCTTCACTCTTTTCCTTTATTTTCTCCTCTCACCCCCCCCCCATTTCCCTTTCCCTCATTTACTTTAGGCTGTCCCTGAGCTGGCAAGTCTTCTGTATGTATCACTTCACCTGGCTGATAGTGTCTTCTTGATGATGACATCTCTTGCCTTCATTGACACTACAATGCAGGAGAGCAAGGCTTGTAAGTCAATTGTCACTTTCCTGTCAGCCTTTACTAACATGAGTGTATTTCAGTCTGTGTTGTTTGGTATTAGTAGAGAAATCTGGGTTTGGTGTTTGTTTGGCTTCTGTTTGGATTTTTCCCTCTACTTTTCCAAGCTATTTTCAAAAGGTCTTTATTCCCCTATGATTCTAGTTCTCTACCTATAGCAGTCATGTATATGTGTGTGATGCGTATGTAGATTATATGTGATTATGCATGTGCTGTTTGTGTGTATGTACATATGAGTGTGATATGTGTATATGTAAGTATAGTAGTATGTAAATGTATGTAAGGGGCTTGTGCTATATGTAGTTTATATGTGTGGACATGTATGTGATGAATGTGGTGTGTATGTGTGTGATACATGTGGTGCATAAGTATGTGTGGCATAGGTATATGATCGTGTGTATGTATATAATGTGTATATTTGTGATTTTGTATGTCATGATGTGGGTGTGAGGTATGTGTGATTCTGCGTATATGGTGTGTGTGTATGTATACATGTCAGTTTTTATGTGTATATGTGGTGTGTGTGTGTGAGAGAGAGAGAGAGAGAGAGAGAGAGAGAGAGAGAGAGAGAGAGATGTGGGGAGTGTGGAAGAGAAGGGTTTCCATCTATGTGAATAGGGCTATGTGTGTATGTCATGGTGTGCACATGGAGATCAGAGGACATCCTTGGCATGACAGTCCTTATCTACCACCAAGATTGAGACAGCATCTTTACTTTGTTGTTCCCACTGAATACACCAGGCTCAATGGCCCATGAGCTTCCAGAAATTCTCTCAACTCACCATGGAGTCCTGGAGTTACAGATATGTATTACCATTCTAGGTTCTGGAAATATAAACTCAAGTCCTCACAGCACAGTGGTCATTCTTGGCATATTTATTGCTTATATCTAATATGTTTCTAGCTTCAAATTCTCCAGGATCCAGCCAGGGAGCTGTGAAGCACAAAACCAGAGGACTCCATACTCTGCTGCCTCAGGCGGAGCTGTCACTCTTCAATCTTGTCCCACTTCAATCTTATTATGTTTGTTTTACAGATAATATCTGAGATTTTGAGCTGGAATTGGAAGGAGAAACACCAATTTCCTATTTTTAGGAGAAGTTACTAATGATAACATTTTATCACAGATACAAATTTCCATTAAGGAACAAATCCCACTTATTTCTGAAACAATCAATATTAATGAATCTTAACGACTTTGAAATTAACTCTTTCAGTCTGTTGTTATACTTAAATGATAGACAAAGAATCAGCAATCATTTTAGAACTATCTGCGTAGATGCTATGCTAAGAGATGGATGTAGTCATCATTGTCTAGCTTCCTGGCTTCTACAAGTATTCAAACATAAAAATCCTGGTGTGTAGAACACTCATTATGAATTAGTCACTATGGTCCCAGACACCCTAAAAACAACACAGGTTCCTTATTTGTTTGTTTGTTTGATGTGTGTGGATGTTTTGTCTTCATGTAAATCTGTGCACCACAAGCATGCCATGCCCACAGAGACTAGAAGAGGACATCAGTTTTCCCCTAAGACTGGAGTTGTAGATGGTTGTGAGCCTCCTTGTGGGTGCTGAGAATTGAATTGTGGTCCTCTGAAAGAGTACCCAGTGCTCTTAGTTTCTCTGACATCTCTCCAGCCCACAATGCAGGTTCTTCATTGCACATCAGAACTAGATAAGATCCTGTTGCTAAAGATATGACACTTTAGTTGCAAGACGTAGAGAAGCCAAGTTTGAACCTATCTAGAAACTTCTAGCTTTCCTGGTGCTAGAAGGTGCTATGCATGCTACAGAGGAAGAAAAGTAATCAACAACTTTACTCAAGTGTGATCCATGTGGACTCTAAAACCAAGCAAAATGATACAATAGTAACACAACTTTTATGGGGTGACCAGTTGATTTCTGATGGGAGTTTAGGCCCATGCCATTGAAGTAAAAAGTTTAAAGTATCCAAATTAGCTTCCATCGAAAGAGTCATTTGTTGGACTGAAAGTGGGAGCTGTTGGGGGGAAAAGATACACCTTAAACTTAAAAAAAAGGAGGTGGATGGGGGTATTAAGGGGGAAGAGGGTGGGAGCGTGGGACCAGAGAGGGCAGTAGGGAGGAGATTTCGATTGAGATGTAACTTGAAGAAATAAATAAATAATTACATTTTAAAAAAAGTTTAAAGTATTGTAATCCTGGTCAAACTCCATGCTGGGAAAGTCATAGGCTCCTTGAAGGAATTTGCTACTGTTGTTTGGTTAGACAGACATGGTATCTCTCTTAGTTGGGGTTACAACTGCTATGGTAAAACACCATGACTGACCTTGGTATAGGAAGTTACTTTGCATCCAAAGAGAAACAAAAACATCAAGCCAACCACAAACCCTTTTGGTCTATAGTGGTGTCTTACCTGCAAGATATGCTAAGGCAATGATGGCACAAAGCTTGTGGGAGTAACGAAGCAATATGTAATTTGACTTTAAAGCCCACTCCCATAAGATAGAACCTATACCCAACACTTCTTTTTTTTTTTTTTGTTTTTTTTGTTTTTTTTTGTTTTTTTCGAGACAGGGTTTCTCTGTTTATCCTTGGCTGTCCTGGACTCACTTTGTAGACCAGGCTGGCCTCGAACTCACAGTGATCCGCCTGCCTCTGCCTCCCAAGTGCTGGGATTAAAGGCGTGCACCACCACCGCCCGGCTACCCAACACTTCTTTAGTGACCAATAGCCTAACATTAGCTGGCCAAAAAACAAAAAAGTAGAAATATATTGACTCCTAATGACATTCTGCTATACTTATAGATCAGTGCTTTGCTCAGCCATCATCAGAGAAGCTTCTTCCTGCAGCAGATGGAAATAAATACAGGGGCCCTCAGCCAGACATGAAGAGAGAGACCTTAGAACACCCAGTCCTAAATAGTATGTCTCTATCAAATCTCTCTTCTTAGGACTCAGAGAACTCTAGTAAGAAGAGGCAGAAAGAGTGTAAGAGCCAGATAGGATGGAGGATAACAAGAAAACAAGGCCCTCTAAATTAACAGTATTAAACCTCATATGAACTCACAGAGATGGAAGAGGCATGTACAAGGCCTGCACATGTCTTCTCAAGGTTTTCTGCATATAATAATACGGATTCCAACTCAGTGTTTTTATAGGATTCCTTGACCGTGTGAAGGAGAGTTTCTGATTCTTGTGCCTTCTCTTGGTTCCCTTTCCTTCTGTTTGTTTGTCTTATTCAACTCTGATATGATAGTTTTTGTTTTATCTTATTATATTTTACTGTGTTATACTTTATTATTAACCCTTAGAAGCCTGATTGTCTTCTAATGAAAGAGAAAATGGGGTGAACTTGGATAGGAGGGGAGATGAGAAGGAACTGGGAAAAATAGAGGAACAGGAAACCCTAATCAGGATATATTGCACAATTTTCAATTAGAGATGGGAAAAAAGAATACTAAGTAACAACAGCAAAGCATCAAAAACCCAAATCCACTATGACCAAAAGCAATTTGGGCAAAAGAGGGTTTATTTGACTTGTAATCCATTGAAAGAAGCTAAGGCAAGAACTCAAACCCGGGCAGGAACCTGAAGGCAAGAGCTGATGTAGAGGCCAGTGAGAAGTGCTCCTTATTGGCTTACACCTCATGGCTTACTCAGTCTGCTTTCTTGTAGCACCTAGAGTTACCAGGTGAGGGGTGACCCCACACACAATAGGCTGAGCTTTCCCACTTCAGTCACTAGTTAAGAGAGTACCCTGTAGGCTTGCCTGCATACAACTCTATCTTCTGGAGACACTACTTCAATTGAGGTTCCCTCCTCTCAGAAGACTCTAGCTTGTATCCACTTGACATAAAATTAGCCAGCACAGTGTCAAGTTGTCTTCTAGAGGTTTGTAATTATATTAATACATTAGTGCCACCCTCAGCCTTGGACAGAAAAGCTTCTGTTTTCAGGGGGTGAAGGCTTATAGAGAGGTTCATAACTGGGCAGTGTGCCAAGAATAAGCTACTCTTAGTACTTAATCCTAAATGGATCATATGTATTACCCCTCCACTGTTCAAGTAACATCAAAGAACAGGGTCAGAAAGAAAGACCCATAGGATGGAAAGAAGCATTATAAAATGTTGTCTTCTAAACAGACATGGTAGTTGTACCCTTGAACTCACAGCAACAGTTACTGCCTCTACAAGACCCATGCAAAACAATGACCATCAACATTCCATTTAGAATGGAGGAGGGGCTAATAAGGCCCCATCGATTCCTAAGGAGTTGTAGGCCGTTAGTAGTTACTGGGGTAAGAAGAGTCATATTCCTCAGTGGTGTAACTCTTGGTACATTGCCCTCACTCAAGTAAACAACTCCCAATCCATATTCATAAAGGAAACCTTAAGAAAATGCCGTGGATCACAAACACACACACACACAGAAATGAGAGAGAGAGAGAGAGAGAGAGAGAGAGAGAGAGAGAGAAAGGACATGAAAGTAGGACAGGTCAGGGAGAAGAAAGGATTCTGTGGCAGAGGAAAAAGGGCAGGATGCGGTTCTGGGGATTTAATTAAAGAACATTATATATACTTAAGAAATTATGAAGGAATAATACTTTTTAATTAGATTAAAATAAGAAAACATAAAATCAAAACTGTGGAAATTCTCAGTTTTGCAAGGGAAATATGGTTGGAATCTGTTGCAAGGATTTGAAGCAGTGATCCTGGGACAAGAACTGTCTGCTCATTTAGTTCAATGGCCCTGTTCCCATTTTAAAGCTGTGAAGTTTATCATTGGTCCCCATATTTAGCTGTCAGAATGAAAGATCACAGTCATAACTTTCTCTGATCATGAGAAGATGATGCCTGGGAAGACCTTCCAGATGTCGAGAATGATTGTCCTCTGGTTCCCCAGAGGCTCCATTTTAACAAATGAAAGGGGAAGGTCATGATTGCCGTGACTGTGGCAATGTCAGCTCTTAAAATTTTGTTCAGGATATAAAAAGCCATCAAACCTGAAAAATAAAAATACGATTAGACTAACAGCAAGCTTACAAAATATAAAAACCACCCTATTTTATAATGTGAATAGAAATCCGAAGATTACTATAAGTTTCTCAGTTGGTTTTTTAGGTGTGATATTAAAAGCAAAAACAAATGGGCTAAGGAAGAAATAAGGGAAACAACTCTCTTCACAATAGCCAAAAACAACATAAAATACCTGGGGGTAACTCTAACCAAGCAAGTAAAGGACCTGTACAACAAGAACTTCAAGCCCTTGAAGAAAGAAATGGAAGAGGCCTTTAAAAGATGGAAAGATCTCCCATGCTCATGGATAGGTAGGATCAACATAATAAAAATGGCCATCCTACCAAAAGCAATATGTAGATTCAATGCAACTCCTATCAAAATACCAACACATTTTTTATAGACTTGGAAAGAGCTAGTCTCAATTTCATATGGAACAACAAAAAGCCCAGAATAGCTAAATCAATCCTGTACAATAAAAAAACATCTGGAGGTATCACCATCCCAGATTTCAAGCTGTACTACAGAGCAATAGTTGTAAAAACAGCATGGTATTGGTATAGAAACAGACCAGTAGATCAATGGAATTAAATTGAAGATCCAGAAATAGACCCACACACTTATGGCCACCTAATTTTTGACAAAGAAGCCAAAACGGCACAATGGGAGAAGGAGAGCATCTTCAACAAATGGTGCTGGTTCAACTGGATGTCCATTTGTAAAAGAATGAAGTTAGACCCACACTTATCACCTTGTACAAAACTTAAGTCCAAGTGGATCAAAGACCTTAACATAAGGCCGGTCACACTAAATCTACTAGAAGATAAAGTGGGAGAAACCCTCAAACTAATTGGCACAGGCGACAACTTCCTGAACAGAACACCAACAGCTCAGGACTTGAGATCAACAATCAATAAATGGGACCTCATGAAACTGAAAAGCTTCTGTAAGGCAAAGGACACTGTCATTCGAACAAAACGGCAGCCTACAGACTGGGAGAAAATCTTCACCAACCCCACATCTGACAGAGGGCTAATATCCAAAATCTACAAAGAACTCAAGAAATTAAATGCCAAGAAAGCAAATAATCCAATCAAAAAATGGGGGACAGAGCTAAATAGAGAATTCACAAAGGAGGAATCCCTAATGGCTGAGAGACACTTGAAGAAATGCTCAACATCCTTAATCATCAGAGAAATGCAACTCAAGACGACTCTGAGATTCCATCTCACACCTGCCAGAATGGCTAGGATCAAAAACTCAAATGACAGCACATGCTGGCAAGGGTGTGGAGAAAGGGGTACCCTACTCCATTGCTGGTGGGAATGCAGGCTTGTGTAACCACTATGAAGGTCAGTCTGGCGATGTCTTAGAAAACTTGGAATAGCTCTGCCTCAGGACCCAGCCATACTACTTCTGGGTATACACCCAAATGCCTCTTCATGGAATCATAAGGAAGTTTCCTCATCTACGTTTATAGCAGCCTTATTTGTAATAGCTAGAAACTGGAAACAACCCAGATGTCCCTCAACCGAAGAATGGGTTAAAAAGCTGTGGTACGTCTACACAATGGAATATTATTCAGCTATCAGGAACAATGAAATTATGCAATTTGCAGCCAAATGGATGGAACTAGAAAGGCTCATCCTGAGTGAACTAACTCAGACTCAGAAGGACACATATGGCATCTATTCACTTATAGTAGGATTTTAGCTATATAGTAGAAGGTATCAATACTACAACTAACACACCAACGGGAACTAGGACATAGACTTCTTATTTTTAATTTTTATTTTTTATTTATTTTTTATATATTAGTTATATTTTTTCTATTTTTTAGTCTTTTTTATCTATTGTATGCTTATTGATTTGTTTGTTTAGAAGTTCTCTCTCCCAGGCAACGAGACACTTTTCACTGATGGTACTGCTTCGTAGATTCCCCAGTGAATGAAGAGGCTTTTGGCCCTCATATGACCTCTCAACTGAGATGAGGGACTGTTATATAAGGACACCCCACCCCAGAGAAATGGGATGGAAGGGTTAGGAGGTAAAGAAAAAAATGAAATGTGATGTTTCAGCCTTTTACTACTAACTGTCATAAACTGTTTAAGATAATTAAGAAATGCAAACTAATGGTTATGCAAGCCGGTCATTCTGTTAGGTACTATGACAGCCTATTATAGTTACTTGCTAAGCTAATCAGAAATAAAGCTGCTAAGAGACAAGCAACATCTGCTTACCCTAATATCAGAGATAGATAGGGCCTCTTCAAAAACCTCAAGAGATCTGCAGAATATGGCATTCAGAGAGGTTTTCGTAACTTTACATTTTTTTATATCAAGACATATCAACTCCTGACAGCACCCCCTATTCTCCTCCAAGTAGAAGATGAGCATTGAAGAATCTCCAGTGGGAGATGATTGAATTAGTCGCAAGCCTATCTCTTGGTAGGAGAAGCCCCTTGCCCCAACTGTAGACAGAATGCTGTCCAAAAAGGACAAAACCTGGAAGCAGGTAAGTCGACAGCCTAGCTCTGCCAAGACAGGGTAGGTAAGTCCTTCATAACCCCTGCTCTACAATCAATGTCTGTCAGAGAAGTGGGGCCAAACGAATGAAGATCGATGCTGTAATGTATGGAGAGAAAATGGGAACTGTCCAGGTAGCCACTGGTATGTCATTTCTTAGTTTGGGAAGCTGCAGACCCTGTACTTCCTATAAAATCAGATACGTTTATCCCTCTCAGGTCTCTGAGGTTGTTGAAGAACAGATAGCTAGAGTCTCATAATTTAATTTTGAGTTGTTTAGGAGTCAAGAGAGTGTTATACATCTAAGAAGATACTTTTAAAATTGTGTTGCAAGTTAGTATGAATGTTGAGTCAGATATAGACCTTTAAACTCATGGAGATGTTTAGATAGTACAATGTTAAAGTCAGGTACCAAATACATATGGACTGGTCATTGGGAATGTACGTTAAGCCATATAACCCTCATAACTGTGGCCTAATTACCTCTGTTGTACTGTATTGTATTTATTATTATAAGAGAAAGAGCCATTTGTTGGACTGAAAAGGGAAACTGTAGGGGGAAATAAGATATACCTTAAACTTAAAAGAAAAAAAAAGGGAAGAGGATGGGGGTGGGGGTTCAGGGTGGGAGGGTGGGACTGGAGGGGGAATAGGGAGGGGACTGTGATTGAGATGTAACTTGAAGAAATAAAAAATAAAGGAAAAAAAAGAAAGGAATTTAAAAAAAGCAAAAACTAAAGGAATTACAAACAACTGAGAAAATGAATTAAGGCAATTTATAAAATACTCTCTCTAATTCTTTTCTAAATTTAAGTGTTTATTATTTCTTCTCAACATTTCTATTAAATGGTAAGAGTAAACATAAATATGCATTTCATTAGTTACTAATGTATCAACTTATAAGTTGTTTAACTTAAATTTAATTTCCTGTAATAAACTTCCTCTTCAAGCCTTTACTATATAACTCCCTTTGTCTATATGTAAATTTAACAAGTTTTTATATTTTTAACTAATGAAAAATTGCAGAAAGCTGAGAACTCTGGTATCTGTCATGACTCTTTACCATTCCAATTTATAGAGGAATATTGTAATAAAATTTTATTTAAAGTGTTTTAAACTATTTTAAGAAAATGAACCCCATGAAAATCGAGAAATCTACTGAACCCTGTTAACCTGCTGGGAGTTATTCATGCAGACATAAAATGGCTTCATACAGAAGATGGCACAAGCTACAGTTGTATCCTCCAGGTAAGAGTCTCCTAAACCTGCGTTGTACTTTGTTCTAATTTAATAAATGTTTTCACTTATTTCCTTTTGAATAGAAGACTAACTCATTTATATTATAAGGGACAAAAGAAAATAAAACAAGTTGATTATCTCCTACAGATAGGATATTTTGCAGAATCTAGTTAATGTTATTGATGAAATGCCAAAGATACTCATTAAGTACAAAACATTCTCATGTTTTACTTAATATAGAATATCAAAATGAGTAAGTTGGTAACATGGTATAACAATCTGATATTTGCAGTGGGAAATGGGGTATAGCAGAATTTTGGGGTCCCAATAGTAGCATTATTATTGTATGAAGCATGTATTTTATTTCTTGATTGCAGACAAAATAGTGGACTTCATTGTGTCCTTCAGCTCACTGTTCTTTCCCTTTCTCATCGTCACTTTCCTATTGGTGCCATTTCTTCTCCCAAGTAGTTTCCCCTTCTGCTTCTGTGTTCCTGTTCTCTTCCCCCCTTTTCTCTGCCTCTCTCCCTTTTTCCCTCTCCCTCTCCTTCCTTCCCCTCTTCTCTCCCTCTCCTTCCCTCCCTTTCCCTCTCGATCTTCCTCCCTCCTTAAGATCCCTTCCTTTATCTTATCCCCACGAAATAACATACTGAATTTTCTTCAGCCCACAAATTTTATTTTTCTTAACTTTTTAATGCTTATTAATAAATCTCAGAGAGCAGAACTTGAGGTCAGGCCTCTGGTGGTTTCTGTAGTATAAGCGTTTTATGAGTCCTAAGACTGATCCATACACCAGTAAGGTATACTCAGGGGAGTTGCAGAGCAGCAGGGCTTAGCAGATCAATAATGACATACTGAACTTTTAGCCTACTGATCACAAGGTTGATTATAAGTCTGCATGGGGACAAGCACAGGTATTATATTGGTCAATATCTCACAACAGGCTAAATGGATTGCTCACTACCATTCAGTCTTATTATCATTTGTTAGCTAGTTGGTATCAGGTATAGATCCCTGAAATGAGTTCTTAACCACCAATATTTACTTACCATTCCTAGAATCAGGTGGACTTCTAAACTGCAGAAGCAAAAAAAAAAGAAAGAAAAAGAAAAGAAAATGAAAGGAACGAGCATGTCACTGTTCTGTTTAAAGAAAATGGAGGGAAAGAGTATGTCACTGTTTTGTTTTACAAATGTTTAAAAGTGTCTGTTCATCTATTTCTATAGATTCTAACATGATGAACATTAAATTATGCTTTACCTGGAGCTTTCCTGAGTTACTGCCTTACTATAAACTAAGTCTCTGCTTCTTCCTGACTGCTCTAAACAAGGCTTCTATCAAGTCTGCTTCTTATGTCTAAGAACCATATTCAGAAGGTAGAACTTTTCCAGTTTGGGATCCTTTTGCTTCTGGGGTCCCCACTAGATACTTTGCTCTTACAAATAGTTCCTGGATTATTCTGTTTTGAAGTCCATGCCGAGCCAGGTCTGCTGGTTCCTAGGTCTTGGTTTAAATCCCACTGCATTTTACATTCTAAAGGGAATCAACAGTGTGATCATATAAATCAATGACAAAAGTGGAGGCTGGAAAATTTACTTAGACAGGTAATTGGTCAATCAGAGAAAATTAAAGTTTCTTTCAAACCCTGCTGTCTAGTGTCCATAATTAGAAACAATAACACATATCTGTAATGGTTTATAACAAGTAAGCAGCAGATTTCCAGTGTCCCATTCTTTAAAAAAAAAAGTGTATTCTATGATCAACAATGTAACAGACCACACATAAAGTGACACTGGATAGTATTTGATATGATCTTCCTTTAGAATTTTAGTACCTGAAAAGAAGTCCCTCCCATGGACTTGGAGTTACATAAATCATTGAATAAATGGATGTGTGAGTGACACAGAGTGTGACATTGTCAATTTGTCTAGTATCTGTTGGGAAACATTGCAGGAGACAGAGCTTAGCTGAAGCCTAATTAGAGACTGCTGGAAAAGTGAACTCATATTTTTTTCAACTTGATTTTCTGCTACCTAAAACTCATCTGCTTTTGGTTTATAGCAATAGTGTAGCATTACCTATGATTCCATTTTAAATGACTTCATTGTTTTTTTTTTCATTCATTTGTCAATGACAAAAATCCTAATTATACACCATCACTCATAGATCAGGGCTAAAAAGTAGAATCTGATTTCTTTCTAAATATTAATTCTGATATTGGTGTCACTGTTAAAAAATTTTCAGATCAAAACTTTAAGTGGTGGGAAGCTGCAGCCTTGCACTTCCTATATAATCAGATATATTTGTCCCTCTCAGGTCTCTGAGGTGGTTGAAGAATAGATAGCTAGAGTCTCATAGTTAAATTTTGAGTTGTTTGGGAATCAAGAGGGTGTTCTAAGAAGATGCTTTTTAAATTGGGATGAAAGTTGAGTTGGATATAGAACTTTAAACTCATGGAGATAGATCGACAGTAGAATGTTGAAGTCAGGTGCCAAATACATATAGACTGGACATTGGGATTGTATGCCAAGCCATATAACTCTCATAATTTTGGCCTAATTACCTCTGTTGTTTTGTATTGTATTTATTATTATAAGAGTAAGAGCCATTTGTTGGACTGAAAGGGGGAGCTGTTGGGGGGAAAAGATATATCTTAAACTTAAAAAAAAAGGAAGGGGAGGGGTGGGTTGAGGCGGAAGAGGGTGGGAGGGTGGGACTGGAGGCGGGGTAGGAAGGGGATTTCAATTGAGATGTAACTTGAAGAAATAAAAAATAAAGTAAAAAAAAAAACTTTAAGTGGATTTCTTGTATGCTTTTATATTTTCAATTTTTAGACTTTTTGTTATTACTTATAATTATTGAGAGTAAGTTTAAGTAATGATCCCACTAAGGCATATTTATAAAAATATGCTTCCAGTGGTAAAGGAAAGGACACAACAGTGCCTGCCAGGGTGTATGCCTGTGTGTGTGTGCATTGAACAGTGTGCCTTTCTGGGTGTGGAACACTGTGAAGAATATCGTGACAAAACCTCTTCTGGATTTCCTGATGCAGTAGAACAAAACACTAAACTCTTTCCTCGAGCCTAAGGACATTACACTCGCCACTGCTAACGGGAAGTTTTCTTTTCAAAAGCAGAAAGACTTGAGCATACCTGGGAAATGGAAAGTTGCCTCGTGTTTTCTCCTGGCTTTTCCTGGTGATAATTGCCTGTGTTTTCCCCTTTCCCCTTCGCTTCTCAGAGGTCCTTCGCCACATCCATTGATCCATCCTAGGAGGGTCACAGATCGCAGCACAACTACAGAAACAGGAAACGAACTTCCTGAGTACACTGCAAACACAGAAACCTGTTTCCTCTGTACATATCAGATTGTCAAAACCCAGTTTTAGCACGTTCAGTACAGCAGTGGCTATTAGGCTGGAAGGACTTTGTCTCCCAATTTTTGTGCGTGAATCTACTGCCATGCAGGGACTTGTTCTGCTTTCTATTTTATGGGGCAGGGTCTTTGGGCTCACCGACACCCAGCGTTCATGGACTGCACCTGAGGATGAAAACTCCTCATCGACCCTGAAGTCCACTTCAGCTCCTCTGAGTGAGGTACTGAGCCTCCAACTGCTCTCGGCCACTCAGAACTCTCCCGATAAGACAGCAGCAGCTCCTGAGAGACCTTCTGAAGACACTCTTCCACAATCAATACTGCACCCCTCTGAGACAAGCACCCCTCCCGAGGGGAGGGGAAGCCAAACACCCACAGCCCTAGAGAAGACAGGGGCAGCAATGGTATCGCTGCCTCTTTCTCTTCAAAGCAAACCCACCAGCAAGCCCAGCCCTGGAGCAGGAACGGTGATGCTTGCTAATGCTACCTTGAAATTCCTTCAGAGTTTTGCCAGCAAGTCCACCCAGCAAGCACTCACCCCCAAGTCAGCTGGAGATGTGGGAAACAGGTCTCCAAGGGAAACACACTTCAGCAGAAGTGACAACAGTGGAAATCAAAGAAGCACCTATCAAAAATCCAGTTTTGAAACAACTAGAGGAAAGTAAGAAACATTCTCTTCTTGTTCTGTCTCTGACTATAATGTCTATACGAGTAAATGCTTGGAAATCTGAAATGCCTCATGCTAACAGAGTTCTTGTTAATAACCAGGTTGTGGTAGTGGTTTCAAAATTGCGATCCTAGCCTTAGGGAAGAGATGAGAAAAGGGCAAATAGTTGTCACTTTTCTAATTGCTGTTGAGGATCAGAAACAAAGTGGCACCACCCAGGCAGTGAGAACTGCACCCACATGGCACTATGAAAGGTTAGCAGGAAAATTTCATTTAAGAGAATATAAATGTGTGTGGCTCATAGAACAGGTGACCAGCAAATCATATCTAAGTTATCCCATAGAGTTGCAATTGGCAGGAGTATGCTGAATCAGAAAGCCTGCATTTCAACTTGATTTGAGGTGACAGCAATTTAGATTATTGAAGTAAAATAAAACTAAGTTTAAATGAGCATTATTAAAAAAAAAGTCTCAAATGGGCCCAAAAACAAAATACAAAGAAAACGCACACCTAAGCAAGTGAATGTTTTGTTCACATATGATTTCATCATCTGTGTATTTAGAGGTATAAGCTAACCTTGTAAATAATTTTACCCAAAGTGAAGACATAGCTTCAAGTGTCTAAACTGAGTTAGATGTTATTCCAGCAATACAATAAAATTTAACATAAAAACAGTAGTTCACACCATCTGTGTGAAAGATGTTTTGAGCAAGCTGTTGACTAGAAAATATGAGATGCAGGAGGCAAGGGAGTTAAAGCCAACACATATGAGTGTCTGAGTTTCTATAAGTAAAGTCCATTTATTTATAGAATTTCAAGGTTATAAAACTTTAAAGATATATAGACAAGTATTGTTTTTGCTAAAAATTCACTTAGAATTTGGAATAACTCAAGTTTACTGTGAAACAAGTAGCACTTACCAGTCACATTTATCATGGATGAGAGGACTTTATGTAAAGCGGCTGACACACATCCTACTTAGTAAGAAGTTCCCTACTAAATAACAATGACAAATGGTATCGATTGAGAATCTTTTACAAATTGCTTTCATGATGTTCACCATGTTTTATTAATGTCTATAATTCAATTTTCTTTAATTGCAATAGAACTCCTGAACATTCATAGGAAATGATTTTTAGATCTTCATATGTCAGCAGTTAGAAGAGTTCTTGTAATAGGATAGGATGTCAATAAAGCAAATGAAAAGATAATTACACTAAATAACCACTTGTATAAGAAGTGAATATCAGTGTATCAGTGTATTACTCTTCAACCATTTTATAAATAAACATTAGACTTGACATTAGAATGACACTAGATTTTGAACTAAGGCTAGCTGCTTTACCTAAGGCCCTTGCTCTCAGCACTTGGGAAGACTTATTTATTTGACCAGTGTTTATAAATGTTATTCTACCACTTTCTGCCTGTCCAAATTTTGACTCTTTGATCCACAGTATACCGTACCTTCCTTTCCTCTTTCTCTGTCCAGATAGCATGGTCTTTTCCTGTTCTCTATTCCTTTTACATCCAATGGCAGCCTGTTCATGCTGTTAGGCAAACCCTCTAATGCCATCTGGTTCTCAGTCTTCTATCACTGCACTTAAAACAAAGAAGATTTTCTTTCTTTCTTTCTTTCTTTCTTTCTTTCTTTCTTTTTTTCTTTCTTTCTTTCTTTCTTTCTTTCTTTTATCTTTCTTTCTTTCTTGTTTGAGACAGGGTCTCTCTGAATAGGCCTGGCTGCTCTGGAGATCACTATGTAGCCCAGGCTGGCCTTGAACTCACACAGATCCATCTGCCCCTGCTTCTGAATGCTAGAATTAAAGGCAACATCACCACACCTGGCTCAGAGAGGGATTCTTACAAAGAACTCATGAGACCCTTGCATGCAGAGACCCACTTTCAGTGTTATTTAAATCTCTGTTGTGTCAGGTGCATGATAAATGATTACATTGGGCCAGCCTGGGTGATACAATGTATATAGGAAAGTGGAAAAGAGAATGTGAAATATGAAGGTTCATGTGTGAGTAGAGCTATTCCCAAAAAGTATTTCTCAGTGAAAATAAACACTGCTTGGTCTGGGATAAGCACATCATACCTTGATCATTCTCCCATGTTTGGAATTTAATAAGTCTTACTAAAATGGAATAATTGTGTCTATGATAGTTTATTTTCTGAAAGATTTTTCTGGATTATTTTTGTCTGACTTGGTTCTCTTTTAGCTTTCTGGGGGCTGTCAGCTACATCAGATCTGAGGTTTCCTGCCTGGAGAAGGGGTGTGACCAAGCACATTAAAATAGGCACAAGAAAATGAAATTAGAACTAGGGCACTTATATGTAGGACAGACATTTTCTGGACATCCAATGTGTCCTCATTATGGTGGTCATGGCAAAGTTTATTTACCAAAATTTCCTCCATGGTGCACCTTCCTAAGACCCAGGGCACAGGGAGACAGGTGTGAGAAGGAGATCTACTCAGTCATGAATGCTCCTTGTCAAATGTAATGTTCGTGTGAATGAAAGCAAAGAGAGTGAATTGGGGTGAATGAGCTGACCATTCTCAAGGGGCCCAGGAAGACTCAGCTGGGATAAGACATAGAACAGGAGGCTGTAGAACAACCCAGCTACCTGTTTAACTTATCCCACACGCCCAGCTGCTACATACAAGGATCTCAATTGCGGCCATCTTAATGAATTAAGCTGGTTCCTAACCATAACCGGAGGCCTAGTAAATCCTCTATATTTTCCTCTCTGTACAATAGGTGTTTCTCACCCATCAGCTAGTCTCTTCTCACTCTACTATGTTCTAGGTCATTCTCCTCATCCTTGCTCTCATTCTGCCCTTGGAAGTCATCATTCTCCACACATCAGTATCCCACTCCTGTGACCCTTGCTCCACATGGTGACAGATCATTTAAGCATGACAGTCAGGCTGATGTTTTTTTCATTGCACGTAATGATTCCTTTTATGATGCCTAAAATGAACATTTTAAGTATTAACATGAAAAGGGGATTTTGTTGTACTTTCTCAGAATTTATCATCTCACACTTTTGTAAACTAAAAATGCAAAAGAAATAAAGCTGGCTTAAATAACGCATTGGCATTAGCTACTGACTGGTCAATTGTGCCTTTCAACCCACATTATGAATTCTCAGAGAAGTGTTTCTCAGAATCTGGGGGGATTTGGATTCTCACCATCTCCCTTCTCACCCACCTTGAGTCATCCAGGGTCAGATGCTCCTGGACTGAACAACTTCTCATCCATCCTGCCAGGATCTCAGGACTTTTTTTTTTCTGAAATGTTCCTCCGTAAATGTTTAGTTTGAGGGACTCCTTTTTCTCTTTCAACATTAGTTTTGACATCACCTCTTTAAAGAGACCCTCTCTGACAGCCTGACGTCAGGCCTCGGCTCATTGTCCCCTTCCTATGTCACCTGTATTTCCCTTTAGCACACTTACTGATGTCAGGAGACACTGTGCACTTTTTGCTTTTCATAAAAGCAGGGACTTTGCCTGTCTTACTGATAATTCTGCTCACTGCTTGAAACAGAGGAACAGAAGAGAGAAAGGAATCAAAGAAACTCTGGAGAAATGGGTTGTTGTGTGGTTTGAGAGCTCAGATGGGCACTCAAAATGTAGTGCGGAGAAATATTTCAAGTCATGGATGTGGATGCTCCTAAAAGAAAGATATAGAATTAAGAAATAAGGAACATGTGGGTTTTCTTATGTAGCTCAAGCTAGCTTTCAACTAGTTATGCTGCCAAGGTTGGCCTTGAACTCCTGGCTCTCACATGCCAGGTGCTGGGCTGGTGGCATTATGTCATCATAGATAACGCAACTGGTGAAAATCCAGTGTTTAGTGGTCTCATCATGGCAGATGCCTTCACTATAGCCCTCAATTGAATGACCACAGAAAGGAGAGGAGAAACCAGTGGTCTCCACACAGCAGGAGAAAAGATCCATGAATACTGTAGAAAAAGAGTAAAATAAAAAAGGAAAATATTCATGATGTTAGTGATGGGATGCAGAGCTTAAGTGAGCTCCTTGCTCCAGTGTGAGTCACCTGCTGTGAGGGAGGGTGGGAAAGGAGATGGTAGCCATTGCTGGGGTACTCAGGGAGGGGCAAGAGAGTAGGGGGCTAGACATTAAAGCTTGTCCAGACAGGTCTCTATTCTTCCTGATGTCCTAAGTCTGCACAGTATTTGAAAAGCTACCGTTAAGTCTGAGGACATTCAGACATCCGAATGTCCACCACCTTAGAAAATTCCAGAAGCATAATTACAACAAAGAAAGTTCTCATCTTCTAGATATACAGATGCTTCCATTATGTTACGGTTAGGGAAGACAGACACTAGAGTGTTTTCTGCATTTTAATATCTCCCACTAATCACAGGCTTCTATTACTTTTCTATTTCTTGTCATGGTTATTATAAATATGTACATTTGAAGTGCTAGAATTTGACAAGTGCTTATCCAAACCATGTCATTAAGTGGAAAAACTTCTGTATTCCCACACCTTTTGCTTTTCTAACTATCAAGCTATAAGTTAAAATATATTATTCAGGAAGACACGCTGAAAGAGTCAGCTAAGCAGAAAAGCAGACATCACACACCTAAGCTGCACTGTCTGCTGCCGGGCAAGCCTGACCCCTGCTGGACCAGCAGCCATCTGAGACCCGCTGCTGAGGTCCCAGTCTGAGGAATCCCAGAGTGAAAGAAAATTAAAGTTCTGTAAATTCCTTAAAAGTTCACATCACAATTTGACCTCGTGTGTGTGTGTGTGTGTGTGTGTGTGTGTGTGTGTGTGTGTGTGTGAGAGAGAGAGAGAGAGAGAGAGAGAGAGAGAGACTTATCTGTAGTTCTGTGTGCCACATTTTAATAGTACTTTACCTCTGATTAAAAATTAGAAAGTAAGTTCCATCCCAAAAGCAAACTCTAGGTTTATCATGGGATGTGGATAATGTAGCCAACTCTCTTCTCATATCATGTAGCAAATACTGAACATAGCAACTGCCATCACATCAAGAGCATCACACACAGCGACTGTGACCCTGCAGGCTGTGTGCCATCCCCATCTGTCTCTGAAAATTTGATTGCATGCACCATTCTACTATCCTGTCCCACTCCAGAGAGCACGTTTATGGTGCTAACTGCGAGTCTTAGCTGGAAGCGTAGGTGTGAAAGAGGTGTGCCTTATTTTTTTTGGGGGGGGCAGGGTTCTAAACAGTGAACAGCCCTGGCTGTCCTGGAACTCACTTTATAGACCAGATTGTCCTCCAACTCCCAGAAATCCACTTTTCTCTGCCTCCTGAGTACTGTGACATGTGCCACCACCCCTGGCTGAGGTGTTCCTTCCTAAAGCCTGAATTAACTACAAAATTAAAGTATCAAAATTTCACTACAAGTTTAATAGCTATAACATTTTGTAACACATTTAAAACTATAGTTATATAAATTATATGAAAAGGAGTCAGAAACAGAAATTATTATTTGCATCTAGGAATAAAGAATTTGTTTACAGAAGAAGATAGGTGTTGAAATGTGATGCTGGTTTGTACTATAGACACAGCTAATTATAACAACTCTAAAGTTCTAAGTGTGATTTACCTATCACAATCATCCTTAGTAAGTGTAAACCCTTGCTCTTCATTTTCCCATTTCTTTTGTTCATACTATGAGAATTTCTTTGACTCTTCTCATTAGTGAGTAGTAAGCAACAAACATTTCATTCAAGTTTAGATTTGATAAAGGACTTCTTTCCCTCAATCTTGTCAAATGTAATACTTATAAAACATTGTATAACATGTTAAGAATAATTGTGTCCATGATTTCTTGTGACTATAAAGACATTTGAATACTATGGCCTGAAAGCCTTCCTCTGCCATTTGAATCAAGCATAAGTGATGAAGACAACCTTCTGTATTTGTTTTCTGCAAATTATTGACTTGGAACACAGAAGCAATTATAAATAAGAGGGACTTATCAGGTCATTAGAATAGCCTGAACTGTTTGCATATAACACATATAGTATACATATATGTATATTAGCAAAACCACTTCCTTTCAGTTCTCAGCTGTTGAATGAATGAATTAAATTATTTACCAGTATTTAGATTATGTTTAATTAGTTAACCTATCATTATAAATAAACAGATACAGACATCTGGTGGATTTTAATAAGCCTTGGTCTGGATTGTGTAATCTTAGCCCATCTAAACTAACTTACAATTCTGTTCCCCAAATATGAACCCATATATACATATGCCTCCTGGTTCTTCTCCAAGCTATGCCAATGTTCCAGGCCATGTAATGTGATCTTTTTCCATTTCTAACCCATTGTGTTTCCTGCTTCTTATCTTCTCCCTGTCTTCTGGAGGCTTCTCTGCTTCAGAAGCCCATGCACCTTAGTCCCACCTACCTCTGTCTTTGCCCAATCTCAGGCTTCAGCACTTATTCAACCAATCAGAGACAATGATTAGCAAGCAAGGTAACACAGCACTACTTGATGTACAGCAAGCAGGCTTCTGGGAGCAGGTTGATTAACATTTAGAATGCACAACATCAACCCAGCACTCAGCAACGTATGCCACATGTGTCAGTTCATTCAGTCTCATAATCCTGTGACACAGTTCACATTGTTAAGATTTCTGTACAGAAAACAATGCTATATCGAACAGATACAATAAGAACAGGCTTTAGAATTAAGTTTTTTAGAAAATTCTTTTGAGTTTATTAGGAGTTATCTTATAGAATAAAATATGATCTACTTTAGAATGAGCATCATAGGATCTGGGAAAATGTGCAATCTATCCTGTAGGTGCTGCTAACATCAATTTTCTCTATTGTACAGTTTTACTTTGAATTTTAATTACTTGGTTTTCAGTCAGGAGGACTTACCTAACAATGAAAACTTTCCTGCCCTATGTTTCAGAAATTTTATGGTATGATTTTTTTCTTAGCTGTGTATTCTATTTTTAAAATTTTATTTCTTTTATTTTTGAGATTATAATATAATTATATTATTTCTGCCCTTCCCTTTCCTTCCTACAAACCATCCCATATACTCTCCCTTTCTTTCTTTCAAATTCTTGACCTCTTTTATATTAATTATTGTTATAAGCATATATGTGCATGCACACACACAGGTATTCATAAATACAACCTGCCTAGAGCTAGAGAAATAGTCTTGTGGATTCTTAATCTTTGTTTCTTGAAGGTGAATTTGTTTCTAAGTTGTTGATTTTCAGTCCTAAGTTTGATAATTTCCTGCCTTCTGCTCCTCTTGGGAGTGTTTCCTTATTTTTTTCCAATTCACCCAGTTTAGCTGTGAATTCGCTAATATGAGCTGTCACAATTTTCTTTTTGAAGGCACTTAGTGCTATGAACTTTACTCGTAGCACAGCTTTCATTGTGTCCATAGGTTTGGGTATGTTGTGCCTTCATTTTCGTTGAATTTTAAGAAGTCTTTGATTTCCTTCTTTATTTCTTCCCTTACTCAGTAGTCATTCAGTAAAGAGTTGTTCAGTTTCCATGTGTGTGTAGGCTTTCTGTTATTTCTGTTGTTGTTGAAGTCCAGCTGTATTCCATGGAAACCACATGATCATCTCACTAGATGCTGAAAAAACATTTGACAAAATCCAACACCCCTTCATGCTAAAGGTCCTGGAGAGAATGGGCATACAAGGACCATACCAAGAAATAATAAAGGTGATATACAGCAAGCCACTAGCCAATATCAAAATAAATGGAGAGAAACTTGAAGCATTTCCTCTAAACTCAGGGACAAGACAAGGATCTCCACTTTCACCATATCTCTTCAACATAGTACTTGAAGTTCTTGCTAGAGAAATAAGACAGCTAAAGGAGATCAAGGAGATACATATTGGAAATGAAGAAGTCAAATTATCCCCATTTGCAGACGATATGATAGTATACATAAGCGACCCCCAAAATTCCACCAGAGAACTCTTATAGCTGATAAACACCTTGAGCAAGGTGGCTGGATACAAAATTAATTCAAAAAAATCAGAAGCCCTTCTTTATACAAAAAATAAATGGGCTGAGAAAGAAATTAGGGAAACAACCCCCTTCACAATAGCCACAAACAGTATAAAATACCTGGGGGTAACTCTAACCAAGCAAGTAAAGGACCTGTACCACAAGAACTTCAAATCCTTGAAGAAAGAAATTGAAGAGGACATCAGAAGATGGAAAGATCTCCCATGCTCATGGATAGGTAGGATCAACATAATAAAAATGGCCATGCTACCAAGAGCAATATACAGAGTCAATGAAATTCCTATCAAATACCAACACAAATCTTTATAGACCTGGAAAAATCAATTCTCAACTTCATATGGAATAATAAAAAAAAAACCCAGAATAGCTAAATCAATCCTATACAATAAAAAAAAAAAACATCTGGAGGTATTACTATCCCAGATTTCAAACTGTACTACATAGCAGTAGGAATAAAAACAGCATGGTACTGGTATAGAAACAGACCAGTGAATTAATGGAATCAAATTGAAGACCCAGAAATGAACCCACACACCTATGGTCACTTAATTTTTGACAAAGAATCCAAAACCATACAATGTAAAAAGGACAGCATCTTCAACAAATGGTGCTGGTCAAACTGGATGTAGACATGTAAAAGAATGAAATTAGACCCATACTTACACCTTGTACAAAACTTAAGTCCAAGTGGATCAAAGACCTTAACATAAGGCTGGACACACTAAATCTACTAGAAGAGAAAGTGGGTAAAACCCTCGAACTCATCGGCACAGGTGACAACTTCCTGAACAGAACACCAACAGCTCAGGCTCTAAGGCCAACAATCAATAAATGGGACCTCATGAAACTGAAAAGCTTCTTTAAGGCAAAAGACACTGTCATTCCAACAAAACAGCAGCCTACAGATTGGGAAAAAAAATCTTCACCAACCCCACATCTGACAGAGGGCTAATATCCAAAATTTGCAAAGTACTCAAGAATTAAATGCCAAGAAACCAAATACTCCAATCAAAAAAATGGGGGACAGAGCTAAACAGAAAATTCACAAAGGAGGAATCCCTAATGGCTGAGAGACACTTGAAGAAATGCTCAGCATCCTTGATCATCAGAGAAATACAACTCAAAATGACTCTGAGATTCCATCTCATACCTGTCAGAATGGCTAAGATCAAAATCTCAAATGACAGCACATGCTGGTGAGGGTGTGGAGAAAGGGGTACCCTCTTCCATTGCTGGTGGGAGTGCAGGCTTGTGCAACCACTATGGAGGTCAATATGGTGATATCTTAGAAAAATTAGAATAGCTCTGCCTCTGGACCCAGCCATACCACTTCTGGGTATACATCCAAATGATTCCTCACCAAATCACAAGGAAGTTTCCTCATCTATGTTCATAGCAGCCTTATTTGTAATAGCTAGAAACTGGAAACAACCCATATGTCCCTCAACTGAAGAATGGGTTAAAAAAACTGTGGTACATCTACATAATGGAATATTATTCAGCTATCAGAAACAATGAAATTATGCAATTTGCAGCCAAATGGATGGATCTAGGAAAGCTCATCCTGAGTGAGCTAATCCAGACCCAGAAAGATGCACATGGCATCTATTCACTTATAGTTGTACTTCAGCCATATAGTACAGGATAACTATGTTACAACCAATGCACCAAAGGGAACATGAACATAGACTTTGTTTCCTGTCAATGAGATACTTTGCCCTAGTGGTGCTGCCTTGTAGGCCCCCAGTGTATGAGGAGGCTCTTGGCCCTCATATGACTGCTGAACTGGGGCAGGAGACTATTATGTAGGTACATTCCACTCCAAAGTACTGAGATGGAAGGGATAGGGGGTAGAGGGAGGGAGGGCAGGAATGGGAGGGGTGGAAAGAGGACACTGTGATGAAAATGTAACCTGTAGTAATAAATAAATATTAAAAAAGAAAGTCTTCAAGAATTCTTGGAAATAGTGTTTGTCTAATTGGTTTATTTATTCTTTTCTGACATCTAAACATACTATTTTCTCAATGTTGTCTCCTCCTATCCACGACATTCTTTCTTGTGCATCTTACCCATTAGGATGCTTTTATTGTGTTCAAATTTTGTAAGTTTATTTTGTTTTTAAGTAAAATATAACTATATTATTCCCCCTCCTTTTCCTCCCTCAACATCTCCTACACTACACCCTACAACTTGCTCTCAAATTATTGGCCTCTTTTTCTTTCAATTAATTAACTCATTTTTATTGATTCTTTGTGAGTTTCACATCATGCCTTCCAGTCCTGCTCATCTCTGCTTCCCCTCATGTCCACCATTCACCCTTGCAACACCCCCAAAATAAAAACAAACAAACCAATAATAACAACAAAAAGCATTGGCAATATCTCATGGTGGAAGCTGTAGTGTGCTGCAGTGTGTCGCATACTATATTCCTCTTTCCACACATCTTTACCTGCAAATGTTTATTGTAATGAGTCATTGGTCTGGTTGGAGATTTCTGGCTTCTCTGACACCATCAATACTGATTCTTTACCCAGAGCTCTTGTGGCTATCCTATTGTTGTCCTATGTCTTGAGGACTGGCGTGTCCCTGGGTGACATCCTCCATCCACCCTGTGTGGCGTGGTGGCAAGCAGGTGTCTACGACCTCTCGTCTGTGCCATGTGTAGGAGGACAGGGTTGTAGGTGGCATGGTGGTCCACAGGTACATATCTGTCCTCCTCACATACTGCATTGTCTGATTTGATTTGATCTGATTTTTATGTGTCCTAGGCATAAAACATCCTTGATCACCAAGCCAGGCATCAAGATAGGACGAACAAATCACTATCATCTGTTCTGCCCCTGACTGATTGAAGAACATCACCACCACCAAAGTGTTTCTTTTCCCATTGTCCTGAGGATGGCCTCTTTTTCTTTAATTACTATTGTTGCATATATATATATATATATATATGTACACACATACACACACAACCTGATAAGTTCATTTAGTATTGCTTATATGTATAAGTTTATAGGGCTGACCACTTGGTATTTGAAAATCAATTAAAAGCTCATCCCTGGGTGAGACTAAGTCTTCTTCTCTCAGCCATAGTTAATTGCCTACAGCTCTTCATCCTCATGGGATTTCACTGATTTACGTTGGAATGTCAACTGGTCTTGTCATTACTTAGGTCTTCTTTAGACAGCCATACTGCAGAGATTTCATGAATGCAGCATCCCTGTCATAGCTAGAAGACACATGGATTTCCAAAAGAAAGTTTATTCAATCAATCAAGTCTCTCAATCCCAAATCTCAGCTTCAGGGAGAGCATTGGCATGATTTACCATGAGAGCTCTCTGGCTCACGTGACTATAAGAGGCCATCTTCAGGGCTAGGTGCGTTTTTACTGCACTGTCAATTCAAGCCACATGAGTGAAAATGGAAGCCAAAGATCCAACAAACTAAATAACCAGCATCATGTTCATCTGAATTCAAAGGGCTTGCATACTTGAACAGTAGTACTTCTGAGTCTGTTTGTCCTTATTTCTTACAGTCATGTTTCTGTGGGGGCATGGTCACCCTCACTGGTCTGTCCATTCTGGCTGGGAAATGATTTCATCACTTTGTGGAAGTTTTTCTCAATTTAGTCTTCTCACTAGCTCCTTGAATTACTGAGTTTCTAAAATGCAAAATATAAATCAAGGTAGACTCTTCAGACTTCATTTTATTATGCACAAGAGGATTAGTTTTTAAGTTATAATAGAATCCCTGTACCATTCCGTTTTCCTGGATTAAGCACAATAAACTTTTGTTCATGACCAAAGGTGTCTGGTTTTCCTTAGAGGAAATATTTTAAGTATTCACTTGGAAAATGCAGGAAATCAACACTAGCCTTTCTCAGTACCTTTCTCAGCAGCAGAGCCACTGTCCTTAGAGAAAATTCAAATGCTACCCTTGGGTGAAGGATTCTGGCCACATAGAGTTCTGAAGGCTTCAAAGTCAGCACTCTCCAAAACACTGCAGTCAGTCAGAGAAGATCCAAAAGGCTTCTAGTTTGCCTATGAAATATTTGTTATGATTTTGCCACACTTAATTTTATACTTCAAGCCTCTATTTTCAAGTAATTTGGTTTAAAATTATATTTTCATTTTTAACAACTCTTAATGAGCTTATTTCTACAGTAGCATAAACCTGATTATGAGTCACATGAGGAGCTCTTTTCCTGTGAGGCTCTCTGGACTTCCATTGGATCAGGGATGTCAGGACAAACCACAATGCTATTGGCTGTTTCTCATCCTTTACTGTTTTGGTCATATGGCTGTCTCGCTGTTTAGAGTTTTCAAAGCTCTCTGCAAGTGATCCTTTAGTTTCATATCACAGAGAAGGTGTATTTCCTTTCGAAACCCCCAAGCAAATAGAGATGGTGGCACTATTTTGATGAACACACTCTATCATCCTTAGTGCTTTGACAGATATTCATGTGGCAATTTTATTGCTTTTCTTTGAAGTTTGTTAGTTGAAGTTTTAGGATCATCATTGAATTTTCATAAATATAATTAATTGTTTTAAAAATACCTTTACTATGCTCTTCTTAATTTTAAATCCTTTAAAACAAAAAAGTAAATCTTTCTTACTTTTTTGTTGTTTTGTTGTGGTTTGCTTTGTTGTTTTTTTTTATCATCTCTGTGTTATTTCTACCTCAAGTATCTTAAGAAACCTTACATATAAATTTCTATTTTTTCTGTTTTTTTATTGGAGCTTTTCATACACAACAGCTGGAATAAATAATAAGTCAATTAATATGTTTTTT
This sequence comes from Lophiomys imhausi, assembly GCA_907164525.1. Taxonomy (NCBI): domain Eukaryota; kingdom Metazoa; phylum Chordata; class Mammalia; order Rodentia; family Muridae; genus Lophiomys; species Lophiomys imhausi. Next base: position 2,220,043 of record CAJQZJ010000594.1, read on the forward strand.
TCTTTCTATACATTCTTTCCTGGAATTTTCATGAGATGTAGATAAGCCAGGCTTTACTTTGGATTTGTCTTCTAGGAATTCACTGAATATCTTAGACATTTTTTTGAAAAACTTAAACTTGGAGAACATCTTCCTTTTCATCAAATGTTTATTCTATCCTCATCTTCCTTCTACACTCTTCAAGATTTGTAATTCTGACTTTAAACCATTTGCTCTGCACTGTATGTTCTCAAGGCTCATCTAGTTCATTGGATGTACTTTGATCACATCCAGAATGCTGGTGCACACTCTATTGATGGCTGGATACACACACTGTGCTGTTTTTTTCTTTAAATAGTTATCAAGTTTAATTACTCTTTCTAATTCCTTCCATGGCATCTATGATTCACTTAACTGTTTCTACTTACTGGAGTTTTGCTGTGTGCATTGATTATTTTCTTGTGTTATTCTGGTTTTGCTCATTTTTTTGTGACAAGCACTAGAAATTGTTATTCTAGCATCTAGACTCTGTTGTTGTACTCAGGAGCACTTTTTGTTGCCTTTCACTTTGACATTTCTCCCTCCTCCCTCATCGTATATGAATCCTCCACATGTATTTAACCATTTCTTAACAAAAACCTCATTTCTTTTTTTTTTAATAATTTATTTTTTATTTCTTCAGGTTACATCTCAATCACAATCCCCTCCCTACTCCCCCCTCCAGTCCCACCCTTCCACCCTCCTCCCCCTCAACCCCCCATCCTCTTCCCTTCTTTTTTTTTTGTTTAAGGTATTTATTTTTCCCCCAACAGCTCTCCCTTTCAGTCCAAATAATGGTTCTTTTTCTTATAACTATAAATACAATACAAAACAACAGAAATAAATAGGCCACGATTATAAGAGTTATATGGCTTAGCATACATTCCCAATGTCCAGTCCATATGTATTTGGCACCTGACTTTAACATTCTACTATCTAACCATCTCCATGAGTTTAAAGTTCTATATGTAACTCAGCTTTCATACTAACTTGCCTCATAATTTTAAAAATATCTTCTTAGATCCAGAACACCCTCTTGATTCCTAAACAACTCAAAATTTAACTCTGAGACTCCAGCTATCTATTCTTCAACCACCTCAGAGACCTGAGAGGGATAAATATATCTGATTATATAGGAAGTGCAGGGCCTGCAGCTTCCAAAACTAAAAAATGACATACCAGTGGCTGCCTGGACAGTTCCCATTTTCTCTCCACACATTACAGCATCAATCTTCAGCCATTTGGCCCCATTTCTCTGACAGACACCTCATTTCTATTGCATTCTGAAGGTATTCTCCCTTTGGGGACACACTCTCCTAAGCTGCAGTTTAAAACTGCCTCCCAGAAAAACAATACATCAAAACACTGGGCTCATGTCACATGCCAAAAAAACTTACAATTGTATAGCCCACTATACAGCATCCACAAACATGGTTTTTATAGATACTCAAATACCATAGAATACATATTTTATAAATACATACATATTATCTGAGACTCTGTTGTGTCAGAGGCACTATGCAGCTAGTGCCTAGAATTATCTGGTTTAAGATCTCATAGAAAGCTTATATTTCATTATTTAAAATGCCTGCCACTAGAGATAATTGAGACATGCCTACATTTTTCTTCATGAATTAGTATGACCAGCTGATTTTCCTTTGTGCTGAGTCTCAGACTGTATTTGTTGGTTTATTTTGAAGCACATTTTTCCTATCATTTGCTATCAAATAGGATCATGTTAATTTGTTGTTGGCACTTAGCAGTGTGTTTTCTACTTAGTGGGATATTAGGCTAACTTGCCATAAATTATAAAACAAGTTCGATGAAGTTAATTATATTGCTTGATTCTTAAAAGTTTTTCTCTAGAATATTTTGTTTCTTATTTACAGCCATATCATTGGATGACAATAACAGTCTCGCCTTCTACATTTTTATTTTCACCATTTATTACTTATTTCTGTCTGTCTATGCATGACTCAGTTTATTTGCTTATATGTTATTATATATTACCCAAAGTAGTAGACCAAGGTCTGAGTCTTTGTGCTCAGCACGAACACTTAAATTAGATACAAGAGCAGTCTTGGATTTTTTTCTTAAAATTACAAAATGCAGGATCTAATTTAGTTCTGATTATTTTCATCATATAGTGTTTCTTTAAATCTCCTTGGGTTCAGCAATAAATGTTCATTTTCTTTTCTGTATGTATATTAAAAATTAGTCAATAAGTCATTTTCAAAGTATCATACTGATATGTTAGCCAAAGTAAGTAAAAGTCTATAAAAATTATATTTTGAAAAAAATAATACTAACAATGAGGTTTTTCTACCAATGACGATTGCTCCCTCAGGAACTGGTGTGCTTATGTACATACTAAGTTATCCCCAACAGTGATTCTGGACACTAACTCCTCATATATACCGAACGCAAAAAGATCCTGTGGCTGGCCCAGTGGACTCTGTTCCCAGAGGTATGTAATGTTTTCTGAAAATAGATACTTTGCTTGTAGACTGGAAATGCATACGAATGGTAATCCCAGACACTGTATGGCTGGGTGGAGGGTCCTTATATTATATCAGACACATGACCTTTAGCAAATTAAGATGCAGTTACTAATAATCTTTGTGTTGCATATTTGTTTTGAGAATCATGTCAGCTAATGAAGTTATGTACTTAGGCTACTGCATGGTACTCTGTGTTTAGGGAGCGCTAACCTTCAAGTTCTATACTCATTGTTATATCAGCTTTGTAATCTAGTCAACAACCTTGGACTTAGATCCTTATGATATACACAGATAAGGTAAAAGATTTAGTAATAATTGTTTTTCTGGGTAAGAAAAAAGTCCATATATATGTATATATATGTGTGTGTGTATATATGTATGTATGTATGTATATCTTGGCTTGCATTTAAAATACAGAACACCATTACCTGCAGTTGTGTACGTGGAAGTAGCTCTTCTTTTGTCTGTCTTAGTGACCATGTTGTTCATTACATATATGAATTACATTTTATATATATATGTATATATATATATATACAAACATACAGCATTGACATAAAATGTAAGGCTGAGCGAGCTCTTGATAAATTCTCTGAATCTATATAGTGACTGTAACTTGACTAGAGATGTTTGTAAAGAGCCTGTAGTAGAAACTAGCATATCTATGCAAGTCCTGAGACTAATACTACACAAATTATCATACAAATAACTCAGGAAATGAAACTGATGCATCAGCAATCTGGAACAATGCACAGTAAGGATACATAACATCCAGGTGTTCCTGAGTTCCCTGAGGACTGGGATTCATCGTCCAGAGAACTGAATACATCTTAGGGACTTGAGAGAGCTGAGCTGTGGCCTTGCTTTCAGTCATTATTCCCTTTGTGACAATTTTCTTGTCAAGGAAGGCACAAAGAATATATTGTTAATAGTTCAGTAATGAAAATATTGTGACAGTAACCCTTACCATATTGTTCTTTCTGCATTCAAGGTGAGTTCTTCCCCTACAATTTACTTTTTTTCTAAATGCAGCTACTTTATCCTTATTCCTCTCTCTTATCATTTGTGTCCATTTGAGTGGGTCTTTCCATTCACTCATGATTTCATTATTTACACAATAGTTGCTTGCTTTTCCTTTATTATATCAACACTACATGCAACAGACATTCAGAGTGCCTGAGCAGGAACATTGACCCTCAAGTATGATTCAACAAGGTTCTAAGCTCTAGAGTCCTCCCCATAAACTAAATAAGTCCATCTGTGTTTCTCACTTAGTTTTAGCAGTTGGGCTAGAGATGGTATTTCCTTCAACAGAATTATTTATTGCATATAATTTATTGTAGTAGATGTAGATGAATGACTCAGCATGCTTTTAGGGCTGGAAAGAATCTTTCAGCAACCTCCAGCATACTGAGTTACTTGTTATGTTACAGCCAAAGCTGAAAACTGAGTAATACACTTCTCCCCGACACAATGCTTACACAGGTCACAAGGGTTGACTCTGGCAAATGTCAGCAACACAGCCCTCACTCATATAAGCCAGCTTAAATTCCAGTTCCATCAATTTTACGTATGGACATTTATTTTATCTCTCTGTTATTAGTGTTCCTCATTAGAGCAGAGTAATAATATCTTTTTTATAAAAGTAATATGATGATTAAGTAGGATTACGTCTACTAGTATCATACACCTATTTGGTACATATCACCTGTACAGTGGAATCTTGTGGTTAGTAACAATATATTATACTTATATCTTAGATTCACACAATACAGCGCCTATAATTGAGTGCCATTTATAAATTATTTCAACTGTTTTATTCAAATGTTTGAATTTATTTATTTTAATTTTATGGTTTCATTTCATAAATAATATTTTCTGATATTTTCTGCCTCCTCTCTCTCTCTCTCTCTCTCTCTCTCTCAAATGTTATATGAAAGAAAAAGTAAATTAGTATAATTCCAAATCTTGGAAAACTAAAAGTAAAGATTGAAATGACAGCAGTTACCCTAATTTCAATTCAATCACCAGTATAACATATTTCACATGGCTTTATTTATCTGCTTATTTTAAAAATAGAGATCTTTTTCACTGAAATCATTTAAGAAATAATAGGTATTGAAATAGTTAAAATATTCTAATATGCTTTAAATCTACAGTTAGAGTAAATTCTAACATTGTTCTTGCTAGAAAACATAATGCAAAGAAAACCTATTGTATCTTTAGAAAATGCAGTGACAGATATTAATTTAAAATACTAATAGTAAAATCACTCATGCTATTTTGTAGCATGAAATCCTGTTAGCTGTTGATTATAATACTGATAAGCTTATGATTTTATAATAGTACGGAGACTAAATGGTTATTGCATTTCAGGAATTATTCTAAGAACTTTATATTTATAAGTCCTGATTCTATCCTAACATGAACCAAATGACTTTGTTGTTTTTCTCTCCAGATCTCAGAAGATATCCAGTGCTGTGTATAGGATACAGCATAAGATTGTCACCTTATTAGAATGGAGATGCTGTCCTGGGTACATAGGGCCAAACTGTCAGCTCAAAGGTACATGCCACTAATAACATTGTAATAACAGATTCTGTGAAACAACTAATTGAATGGGTCACTTGTGATCCAAGGAAATTTACTAAGAAGCCAGATGTTAGGCCTGCTGTTGTTTTAAAGCTTCCCAAGTGGAAATCACACACAGTCTCAAAACCTACTCTTTCACTGTTTTTTTATTTAGTCTTCGGTTGGTTCTAGGAAATGAGTAAGATCTCACTGCATTACTTACTCTTAACTAAAGCTACAAAGACATGCTTTCTTGAGATATTATTGCAAATATTTAAATATTTATTTAAAGTATGAATTATAATTTATACTTTAAATAAATATGACTAGAAGTAACCAATATAAAATAATTATACAACCCCCTGGTTTTGTTCCAGTTCAACGGCATGATATGATGGTACTGTGAACGGAAGTTCATGTTAAAGAATATACCATCTATCCTATGAATAATTAGAATTTTTTCTTATTCATCTTAAAGGATCCATTTTTTTTTTTGAAGCTGGGGTTTTAAGAATTTTCTGGTAGAAGGCTGATCAAACACACAGTCACCTGCTGTGGTCTAATATCTATGTGACTATTATTTGCTTTTGGCTTTAAACAGGTTTTCTTTGAAAAATAAGATGTGGCATCTGCATTCATATTCTAGGTGAATGAATATTACAAGAAAGGCAATTAGCAGTGCTGGGGGAATTCAATCAACAGTGCAGGAGATTGCGATTAAAAATTAATGTAACTGTGTAGAAACCATTATGAGTCACATTAAGAAATAGAAAATCATATGAGGGAGCTCTAAGAGTCACGCAGTTTAGTCAGGGATATTATTCATGGCTGGCCAGCCCATGCAGTGAGGATCTATGGGCAAATCTTCCATAGGGCTGTTTTTCTTCAGGTCTGGTTTAAATTTCACAGATAAGGTAAAATTCAGCACATTTTCAGATGGTAGCAAGAATGTTTTACCTTTTATAGAAAACATTACCCACATTAAAGATATTTGGAAATGAGGCTGATACAAAATATTCAAAAAAGATCTAAATATGTATTCAAAGAATTAATTTTTATGAGGTGTGCAAATATATTCACAGTGTCATAGTGCATTTGTTTCTTACCCATTTTTTATGTTACTTAAAAATCTTGACAATATCTGGAATTACTTTTAAGGTCTTTATTTCTTTTCTTTTATAAAAGATATTTTGGGCACATTAATCTTATGATTATTTCTTAAAGATTAAAATATTGGTTTGCAAAGAGTCTTTTCAGAAATGTGGGCTGTCATTACAACATTCCATTGCACAGAATAGCTGACTGCAGCTGGCAAGCAGCAATGTAATATGTCAAAGCTTGTCTCAGGCCCAACTGCTGAGGGCTGTGCACATCCCACATTCTGCCTCCTCTACTTGTTAATCGACTCTTAATCATTATGGGTGACTGCATACATGGAGATGGAAAAGAAGCCACAGAACTCCAGGATGGTAAATATAACCACAAGAAACAAAACGAAGTGATAACTTGAATATCTTCTTTGTACTCTCATTCCCTTCGTATGGGGATTACCAAATGTTTAAATGTAAGTGGTTTATATTCCGTAGCTAATGGCACCTGAAATTCTTCCTAGAAGCCACCTATGGATAGCTGTAATATCAGATTTGCAGCTTGCTATTTCAGTACATGTTGGGAAAAAAAGCCTCAGAGAAGCTTCAGTGATGACCTCCTGTCATAGTCACCTAATTAACACCACACATAAGGCCAGTGTCTGCTGATTATGATGTTATGGAGGTGCCTCTTTCCTATTAAAATATATGTGGAAATAAGGCTAGGATGGCAGGTTTGCCCAGTTATTTCAAATCGTCATGCAGTCTGTCCTAATGCAGATTTGGTTCAAAAAGAATGCCACGTTGCTCAGACAGAATTCTGGTCATTTGTCTCTTACTTCCATTGTAGTCCATGAAGGACTTGAAGTTTTTATAAATGCAATTGATATTGATAGGATCAAGAGTTACTGCCCCAAGCTGCCCCTGAATCATTACTCACCAGATCTCTCCTGGCTTATTTTTTCTTTCACATTTTCCCATACTGATACTTACCTAATGATATCCCAAGTTGTCCCCCCACCCACTGAACTTAATTAATGTGCTACCAGCCTTTCATTCTTTTACAATGGATCAAGTTGTCCCCATAAGAATAGAATGTTTGACAGCGCTGCCTTTGCTGTAGTGTTTGGCAGGATGCCTCAAACAGAACAAGAATGATCAGTCTCGCTGATCCATTCTTTAAACCTCTGCTGGCCCCCCTAGAGTTTGGTTATGTAGATACCTGATTATGTAGGCACAATAGCAATTATTTCAGGGTTTGTCCCTCAAAATATCATGAAATTATTTATTCATAGAAAATGTGTAAAGTACCACACACACTTCATAAAACTCTGCTTCCCAAATGAGTTTCATCTCTGGAAACAAAACTAATTTCATAATGCAAATATAATAATTTCCTCAGATTTGATTGCAATAAAGAAATGGTATGGTAAAGAAAACATATGATAAATATCAGTAAATCTGTTGGTGGCTGGACTGTCCTCCTTATCCTTCTCCAAGAGTACCCACCTCTTCCCAGATCTTCTTCCTCTCTTTTCTGAAATCCATCCTCTGGGTGGTGGCAAGAGATGCTGCTCATCAATCCTGTGGGGTTTCCTCCTGCCTCCTATCCCAATGTGCTCATGTGCTGTTCATGTACTCGAGCACAAATTATCATAACACTCAGGTTCTAGTCAGAGCTTAGCTACTAAAACAGTATCAAAAGGAATCCTTTTTGAAATTTTTTTTATTTTATTTATATGACTGAAACTTTGGAAAAAGAAAGAAAGGAAGGGAGGGAGGAAGGACGGGAGGGAGAAAAGGAAGTGAGGGAGAGAGGGAAGGTGGGAGGGAGAGAGGAAGGGAGGAAGGAAGATTAGGTTCAACATCAAAGCAATAGTTTTCACTTGGTTATAGCTACTGGCCATGATTGCAAACGTTTCATCTTTCCCTTTAGGAGAAACTTGCTTCATTTTGCTATATCATATTAGAGACTTAAGCTTGTGAGATAAAATTTGCAATTACATATCTCTCCAGTAGATGTCTCTAAAATATTCTGAAGTGAGACAAGAGAATTAAGATTTGCTACTATATAACAAAAGAAAGTAATTTATGTTCAGTTGGTGTTAGCTTAGAGAGAATCCTTTTCCAAATCTCTCAAACATTGGAGCCTACACAGATTTTGTGAAAACAGAAAAAAAATTCTATAAAATTACATTTTAAAATGTCTATCACAAATATTATGAATACTAAAAAGATATGTTCAGGGGATCCAAGATGGCGGCAGAGGGGAAACTGTAGGGGGAAATAAGATATACCTTAAACTTAAAAAAAAAAGGGAAGAGGATGGGGGATTGAGGGTGGGAGGGTGGGACTGGAGGGGGGAATAGGGAGGGGACTGTGATTGAGATGTAACTTGAAGAAATAAAAAATAAAGAAAAAAAGATATGTTTAAATATGGAATAAACTGACCTCTTATGGTATATTATAAGCACATACCAATTTTTTCTTTTTCTTTTTTTATTTTTCAAATGTGAGACTATTAAACTAATTATAAAACAAGTGTTTGAACGTATATTTTAAAAGCATGGCTTCTTTAGTGAGATCATTTTAAAATGCATTCTAAATTCATCATGGTAACATTTATCCCATTTAAAAGAGTAAAATTATGTGTTTTTATATATTTCAAAAAACTGATTCTCCCCAGTATTGTTCAATGAGCAACTTGCTCCATAGAACTACATAGCTATTGGCTAAAGAAGTGTTTGTTTGCCGCACTGCCTTCTTCAGCTTACCTAGTGTTTCCTCATGAGCACACTGAGAATTCCTCCCTGCTTACCTGATGCTACAGGATCAGCTAGAAGTTTGTCTTGTCAAGCCACACAGGAAGGATTTCTGGCAATAAGCAGGAAAGAGGGAGTTTCCTCATTACTGAGTTACCACTAATGACTTCCTCCATATGGCTCAACGGGCTTAAGAAAAATACCTTTTAAAAATTTCCAAATAAAACCTGTCTAATTAAAGAGGAAAATAAAGAAATAAGAAAGCTGTTGCCCTAGACCCCTGCTGACCTTGCCTCTGAGACCACTGTCACAGTGTTTGCATTGTAAGAAGACACATGAGACCTAAGGAACACACACAAAGAAAATCCTAGCTTGCCTTTTAAAATACACAGTCTTACAGTTTATTGGCTTAAGTTAAGGCTCTTCTGTAGCTGCATCTGTCATATAAAGAGGACAAGGGAAAGAGAACTAGAAATTTGCAGTCCATGGAATCAAACAGTCTGTGTTTGTGCAGAAGGGAAGATAGACTACCAGGAAAACTTCAGCAATCCTTGTAGAATGGAATCCATCTGGAGAGACAGAAAGATTTCTAAACAAAAAAATTAGCAAACATTGATCAACCAGGCTCCTCATTGCAGGAGAGTAACAGATTGTCTGTCAGATATCCTATTGGCTGTCTGAGGCTGATGGTCAAAATTCTAGACTGTAAATTGGAATGAATGGAAGTATTGAACTCTGGTTGGCAAACACAGACAGGAAAAGATAACATGAACTATTGAATTTGTAAAACAGGCATTTCAAGCTTTTACCAACCTTGGCAGGGACCTCAGCAAATGAATTCCGTATGTGACAACCATATCCCAAGGATCTTTGTGTGGTGTTAAATGTCCTGCAGTTTGGAGGACAATTTTCTACCTACTTCATATGGGCACACACATGCATAAAAACATTTGAAATTTATCACCCCCTTGTACTTTTCATTCATATCAGTCTTTTTAAAAGGCTTTTTAAAAACTTCACCAATATGTGAAGAAAACAAAACAAAACTTTCAGTTCTCCACCATAGAGGTCTTAACCACCAAAGAGTAGAATGTGTTAAGAAACTAAAGAATTTTGCTTGATATTTCTGTATATTTTTCCTTGTTCTGGGGGCTGACGGAAGGTGCCACATGGTCAGGCTTAGGAAAGTGCCTGTAGGCAGAGCTGTCTCATTGGCCCTGATGGATTTCTTTTCTCTTCCACTTGTCATTAACTGAAAAACGTTTGTCCTAATAGTTCTCGGTTCCTGTTTCAAGACATTAGATTTCTCTGGTCCATCACTGTCCATTTCTCTGTTTATAACACCAAAGTCTTCTTTTCAGGGTTCATGACTGTTTTTACTCTAAGGTCATTAGAAAATTAGACTTTGGTCTTCAGCGGTATCTTCCTTTCTGTCCCTCAGTTTACTTCATAGCTGGGCTTCTAACTTCCTGAATATTTAAGATTGGCTTAAACTGGGTAGTACAGGGACAGCTATGATGCTAGAGAAAATCCTTCCTCTCAAGTATCAAACAGCCCCCTTGACCCATATAGAGTACATGTGGCAGTTTGAATACCAATTGGCCAGATGGGCTCATATATTTGTATGTTTAGTCACCAGGGAGTGGAACTATTTGAAAGGATTAAAAGATGAGGACATGTGGGCTTCTTGGATAAAGTCTGTCACAGAGACACTAGACACAGTCTCTCTCTCTCTCTGTCTCACTCTGTCTCTCTCTCTGTGTCACTATGTCTGTCTCTTTCTCTCTCTGTCTCTGTCTCTCTGTCTGTCTCTCTCTCTCTCTCTCTCTCTCTCTCTCTCTCTCTCTCTCTCTCT